>CAMZMU010000128.1:2059712-2461069 GCA_947311845.1 Poa pratensis | reverse complement strand
GCGCCACGCGGCGCGATCCGTGGTGGCGGTTTACTCGGGCGCCTGGCCATAAATAGCGGATGGGGCGTGGAGGAGAAGGGTTCGCCTCCATCTCCTCCTCGCCTCCTCCTCTCCCGAGCGCTCCGCCGTACTCACCCGCACCTCCTTCCTCTTCTTTTCTTCTCCGGCGTGGCGGCCCCTCGACGGCGAGGTTGCTGCTTCTCCGCGCAAGGAAACAGTGGGGCGCGGCGACACGGGCCTCCACCACTCGACGCGGAGCCGCGAAGCTCTCCTCCTGTCGAGCTGGAGCCGGTGATGGCCGACTGGCAAACGGGGCGGCGGCGAATGCGCGGCTCGCACATTACCATGGAGGACATCAAAGGCCTCGCGCTGCGAGGGATCCTGTCGACGGAGGTGGAGCACGTGGGCGTGTGCTAGCGCTAAGTTGACGGGGAATATCTACCCGGCAACAGTGCCAGAGAAACAATGCTTGTACGTCACACGTCATTTGCGGAACCCCAAGAGGAAGGTATGATGAGTGCAGCAGCAAGTTTTCCTCAGTATGAAACCAAGGTTTATCGAACCAGTAGGAAACGAGGTTGCTTCGATGGTGTTGGTGAGGAGTTGTAGTGCGGCGCAACACCAGGGATTCGGTGCCAACGTGGAACCTGCAACACATCAAATTACTTTGCCCCAACTTAACAGTGAGGTTGTCAATCTCACGGCTTGCTGAAAACAAAGGGTTAAACGTATCGAATGGAAAATGATGTTTGTTTGCATAAAACAGTAGAGAACAATGATTGCAGTAGATTGTATTTCAGATGTAAAAGAATGGACCGGGGTCCACAGTTCACTAGTGGTGTCTCTCAATAGATAACTAACATGCTGGGTAAACAATTACAGCTGGGCAATTGACAATTGATAAGTGCATATAACATGCATGTGTGAGTTGTGGTGTCTACTATGAGATTCATTTGGGCATTACGACAAAGTACATAGACCGCTATCAGCATGCATCTATGCCTAAATAGTCCACTTTCCGGTTAACATCCGTACCCCTTCCAGTATTAAGTTGCAAGCAACAGACAATTGCATTAAGTAATGTGCGTAATGTAAACAATACATTCATCCTTGAATAAAGCATTGCTGTTTTACCCCTAGTGGCAACAACACATCTACACCTTAGAACTTGCTGTCACTATCCCAGGTTAAATAGAGGTTGAACCCAACTATCATGCATAAATACCCCTCTTGGAGTTACAAGTATTCACTTGGCCAAGGCTTCAACAAGTAACGGAGAGCATGCAAGATCACAAATGACATAGACATGATAATATAATATTCAGCTCCACATAGGTATCAATATAAGTCAGATCCCAGCAAACACAACATGTAGCATTACAATAAGATGATCTTGATCATGATAGGCAGCTCACAAGATCTAAACATGATGGCACAAGTGGAGAAGACAACCATCTAGCTACTGCTATGGACCCATAGTCCAAGGATGAACTACTCACGCATCACTCCGGAGGCGGGCATGGCGATGTAGAGCCCTCCGGTGATGATTCCCCTCTCCGGCAGGGTGCGGGAAGAGCTTCAGAACCCCCCGAGTTAGGGTTGACGACGGCGGCGGCAGCGAATATGTTCTGGATGAAAGGCTCGGTGTTTTAGGGTTTTCACGTCTCGGGGAATAAATAGGCGAAGGGGCGATGTCGGCGGACCCCCGAGGGGCCCAAACCACAGGCTGGCGCGGCGGAACTGCCGCGCCGCCAGGTGGTTTGGCCACCTCGTGGTCTTCGTCTCTCCTTCGGACTCCGTGTACGTGTTGGAAAAATAGGGACTTGGCCTTTTGTTTCGTGCAATTCCGAGAATATTTCCAGAAGTAACTTTCTGAAACCAAAAACAGCAGAAAACAGGGAACTGGCACTGTGGCATCTTGTTAATAGGTTAGTCCCAGAAAATGCATAAAAGTGATATGAAGTGTATATAAAACATGTAGCAAATGGTATAATATAAGCATGGAACAGCAGAAATTATGGATACGTTGGAGACGTATCAAGCATCCCCAAGCTTAGTTCTACTCGTCCTCGAGTAGGTAAAACGATAACAACAAATAATTTCTGAGGAGACATGCTTTCACACAATCTTGATCAATATATTGCAAGGCTCATGTCATGAATGAAGTGACTCAAAGCAATGTCTATAGTTTGCTAACAAATAGATAAAGAGTAAACAATGAATCATATAAGCAAAAACTTTTCATGAATAGTACTTTCAAGACAAGCATCAAAAAGTTTTGCATAAGAGGTAACTCATAAAGCAATAGATTCAAAGTAAAAGGCATTGAAGCAACACAAAGGATGATTAAGTTTCAGCATTTGCTTTCAACTTGTAACATGTATATCTCATGGATAGTTGTCAACATAAAGCAATATAACAAGTGCAATAAGTAAACATGTAAGAATCAATGCACACAAAGTTGACACAAGTGTTTGCTTCTAAGATAGAAAGGAGTAGGTAAACTGACTCAACATAAAGTAAAAGATAGGCCCTTCGCAGAGGGAAGCAGGGATTAAATCATGTGCTAGAGCTTTTTAAGTTTTCGAAAGCATATAGAGAGCACAAAATAAGTATTTGAGAGGTGTTTGTTGTTGTCAACGAATGGTAGTGGGCACTCTAACCCCCTTGTCAACCAGACTTTCAAGAGCGGCTCCCATGAAGGACGTTATCTCTACCAGCAAGGTAGATCATCCCTCTTCTCTTTTGTTTACACATGTATTTTAGTTTCTTTATAGATGACACTCCTCCCAACCTTTTGCTTACACAAGCCATGGCTAACCGAATCCTCGGGTGCCTTCCAACATTCACATACCATGGAGGAGTGTCTATTTGCAAATTAAGTTGCTTACTGATAAATCAGGGCAAAACATGTGAAGAGAATTATTAATGAAAGTTGTAATTAATTGGGGCTGGGCACCCCGTTGCCAGCTCTTTTTGCAAATTATTGGATAAGCGGATGTATATGCCACTAGTCCATTGGTGAAAGTCTGTCAGAAGTAAATGACAAGATTGAAAGATAAAACACCACATACTTCCTCATGAGCTATAAAACATTGACACAAATAAGGAGTAATAAAGTTTTGAATAGTTTAAAGGTAGCACATGAAATATTTACTTGGAATGGCAGGAAATACCACATAGTAGGTAGGTATGGTGGACACAAATGGCATGGGTTTTGGCTCAAGTTTTGGATGCACGAGAAGCATTCCCTCTCAGTACAGAGTTTAGGCTAGCAAGGTTGTTTGAAGCAAACACAAGTATAAACCGGTACAGCAAGAATCACATAAAAACATATTGCAAGTATTATAAGACTCTACACTGTCTTCCTTGTTGCTCAAACATTTTACCAGAAAATATCTAGACCTTAGAGAGAACAAATATGCATCCCAAGTCTCAACAAGCTCTACGGTAGTTCTCCACTACTAGGCTTTAACTACATGATGCAAGAGCTTAAACATGATCTACTTGAGAGCTCAAAACAATTGCAAAGTCAAATCGAAACAAGACAATGATCTACAAGAATGCATATGTCTTTTCCAATACCAACTACTACATGTAGCATTTTCTTTCTTCCAAACAAACACCAATCAATTTATTTAAACATAAACTCTCCAAATGATAATATAATGCAGCAAGAGAGTATTTATAAACAAGTGCTAACAGCTCGAAGAGATGCATGAAAAACAGGAGCTAAAAGCACTGCAGTAGCTAGTTAAGAATACTCAACAAATATAAGTGAAGAACATGAGTATTCACATGAAAAAGCGGAGCGTGTCTCTCTCCCACACAAGGATTGCTAGGATCCGAATTTATTCAAACAAAAACAAATAAAAACACACAGACGCTCCAAGTAAAGCGCATAAGATGTGAAAGAATTAAAATATAGTTTCACTAGAGATGACCTGATAAGTTTGTTGATGAAGAAGGGGATGCCTTGGGCATCCCCAAGCTTAGACGCTTGAGTCTCTCTGAATATGGTTGGGATGAACCACGGGGGCATCCCCAAGCTTAGGCTTTTCACTCTTCTTGATCACATAATATCACCCTTCTCGCTTGATCCTTGAAAACTTCCTTCACACCAAACTCAAGACAGTTCTCATTAGAGGGTTAGTGCATAATCAAAAATTCTCATATTCTGTAATGATACAATCAATCCCAAAGCTTCTGGACATTAGCTACAGCCACCAATGCTTTGTGGAGCAAAGAAATCCACACAAACACAGTAAAAGAGCGAATGCAAAACAAAAGGCAGAATCTGTCAAAAACAGAACAGTCTGGAATGACGAATTTTTTCGAGGCACTTAAGTTGCTCAGATGGATCTGGCCTAAAATAATGAAAGTTGCGTACATATCTCAGGAATATGCGTGATTTTTTCAGAATTTTTTGAATTTTCTACAGGGAGATAAGCTCAAATCCGTGACAGCTAAAAATCTGTCACTGCGCAGAAATCCAAATCTTGCATCAACTTTCAATATAGAACTTTACTTGGCACAACATTGCGATAAAATAAAGATACAAAGGAGTTGCTACAGAAGTAACAAAACTCCTTGACTCAAAGAAAACAAAAATAACAGCAAATAAAAACGATGGGTTGTCTCCCATAAGCGCTTTTCTTTAACGCCTTTCAGCTAGGCGCAGAAAGTGAAAATCAAGTGTCAAAAGTGGAGGAGCATTGACATCAATACCAAGGGCCATGCCTACCTCTCTTACCCTTAGACTTACTCTTTGGTTTGGGGAATACATGGCCGCACCTTGGTGTGGAGGTAAGATTCAGAGTGCCTTTTCCCACATCTATGGTTGCTCCCATTAATTTGAGCAGAGATCTTCCAAGTGTAATTTGTCCTGTCCCTGCACATTCAATAACAAGATAATCAGTGGACACCGTTCTCCCAAGAAAGGTTGTAAACACACCCTCAGCTATCCCCTCGGGAAATAACAGAGTTATCAGTAAGATTATTCCTTCTCCTCCTTCAGCAAGTCCCCAAAGATTCAAAGTTTCATAAATGCTTTTAGGCATAAGGCAAAACTCAGACATAATATCACAACGAGCATAAAAGGTTTCACCACAAATAGCAACCTTTACCGTAGGGACCCACATCGAAGGTTCAAAATTTGTTGGAACATAGTCAAAATATTCCCGAATTTGATTATAGCCGTCCTTTAAACAAGATATATGTGTCTCAAGAGTGTTTAATCTAGCATGGATGCTAACAAGGGCCGAATCAAATTTATTAGTTGAGCTAGAAGTTGCAATCAACTTTTTTATGGCATTAAAAGCTTGTCCCCATCACAGTGAAGGAAATCTCCCCACAATAGCATCTAAAGCATATCTATAACAAAGGGCTAGACCAAAGTAGAAGCTAGTGAGAAGCAAGCTTAAAGTCATTTTAGGATCAGTTTTACCAAAGGAATCATTAATTCTAGACCAAGCTTCTTTAAAATTCTCCTCACTCCCTTGTTTAAAAGTGAAGATCAATTCCTCAGGTGACATAGCAACAGGCATGGAACAAGACATGATGGTGACAAGAGACAAAACAAAACCGAAATAAACAAGTAACTAATTTTTTTGTGTTTTTGATAAAGAGAGCAAACAAGACTAAATAAAAATAAACTAAGCAAGACAAATAACAAAGTAAAGAGATTGGGTGTGAGAGACTCCCCTTGCAGAAGCAATTCGGTTTTCCCCGGCAACGGCGCCAGAAAACGTGTTGCTAGGCTAGTTGACGAGGGAATATCTCCCGGCAACAGTGCCAGAAACAATGCTTGTACGTCACACGTCAGTTGGGAACCCCAAGAGGAAGGTATGATGAGTGCAGCAGCAAGTTTTCCCTCAGTATGAAACCAAGGTTTAATCGAACCAGTAGGAAAACGAGGTTGCTTCGAAGGTGTTGGTGAAGGAGTGTAGTGCGGCGCAACACCAGGGATTCCGGTGCCAACGTGGAACCTGCACAACACAATCAAATTACTTTGCCCCAACTTAACAGTGAGGTTGTCAATCTCACCGGCTTGCTGAAAACAAAGGGTTAAACGTATCGTATGGAAAATGATGTTTGTTTGCATAAAACAGTAGAGAACAATGATTGCAGTAGATTGTATTTCAGATGTAAAAGAATGGACCGGGGTCCACAGTTCACTAGTGGTGTCTCTCCAATAAGATAACTAACATGCTGGGTAAACAAATTACAGCTGGGCAATTGACAATTGATAAGTGCATATAACATGCATGTGTGAGTTGTGGTGTCTACTATGAGATTCATTTGGGCATTACGACAAAGTACATAGACCGCTATCCAGCATGCATCTATGCCTAAATAGTCCACTTTCCGGTTAACATCCGTACCCCTTCCAGTATTAAGTTGCAAGCAACAGACAATTGCATTAAGTAATGTGCGTAATGTAAACAATACATTCATCCTTGAATAAAGCATTGCTGTTTTACCCCTAGTGGCAACAACACATCTACAACCTTAGAACTTGCTGTCACTATCCCAGGTTAAATAGAGGTTGAACCCAACTATCATGCATAAATACCCCCTCTTGGAGTACAAGTATTCACTTGGCCAAGGCTTCAACAAGTAACGGAGAGCATGCAAGATCACAAATGACATAGACATGATAATATAATATTCAGCTCCACATAGGTATCAATATAAGTCAGATCCCAGCAAACACAACATGTAGCATTACAATAAGATGATCTTGATCATGATAGGCAGCTCACAAGATCTAAACATGATGGCACAAGTGGAGAAGACAACCATCTAGCTACTGCTATGGACCCATAGTCCAAGGATGAACTACTCACGCATCACCGGAGGCGGGCATGGCGATGTAGAGCCCTCCGGTGATGATTCCCTCTCCGGCAGGGTGCCGGGAAGAGCTTCAGAACCCCCGAGTTAGGGTTGACGACGGCGGCGGCAGCGAATATGTTCTGGATGAAAGGCTCGGTGTTTTAGGGTTTTCACGTCTCGGGGAATAAATAGGCGAAGGGGCGATGTCGGCGGACCCCCGAGGGGCCCAAACCAGGCTGGCGCGCGAGGTGGGCCGCGCCGCCAGGTGGTTTGGCCACCTCGTGGGTCTTCGTCTCTCCTTCGGACTCCGTGTACGTGTTGGAAAAATAGGGACTTGGCCTTTTGTTTCGTGCAATTCCGAGAATATTTCCAGAAGTAACTTTCTGAAACCAAAAACAGCAGAAAACAGGGAACTGGCACTGTGGCATCTTGTTAATAGGTTAGTCCCAGAAAATGCATAAAAGTGATATGAAGTGTATATAAAACATGTAGCAAATGGTATAATATAAGCATGGAACAGCAGAAATTATGGATACGTTGGAGACATATCAGCTTGCGCCTCGCCGCGGACGGCGAGGTGGTTCCGGCGCCGCAGGCCGGCGAGAGGGTGGTCTTCAGGGACTACTTCGACCGCGGGCTCGCATTGCCGGTCAGGATGGAGCTGCCGGGCTTCGAGAATCCGGACACGGTGAAGGAGTGGCAGCGGACGTACTTCTACGTCCGCAACATGAAGGCGGGGAGGACCACATCCGCCTGCGGTGGTGCTTCAGCCGGTTGCGCCCTCGAGGGAGTACTGGGGCCTGAAGAGGCTCGCGACCAGGCGGACGTCAACAAGATGCTCAGCCGGATCGACGCGCTCTTCAAGAAGGAGGGGATGACCACCCGGGACCTGACCCTCTATTGGCTCTACAACCGGATAGCGCCTCTGCAGAGCAGGACCCATAAGATTTGCCACCTGAGCGGGCGCCTCGACCCACCCGGCTGACCTGGAAGAGGTGGAAGCTGGAGGCGCTAAACGGCTGGCTTCACCACGTCACCAAGGGGACCGGGTCGCGGAGACTGGAAGTACGGCAAGTCGCCATTTACTCGAAGGAAGCGTGCTCCCCGGTAGGTTATCTCTGCCTAAATTCTCTTCTCTTATTTACGCCTCGGCGGCCGCTTATTCGGCCGGTTGTGCAGCTCTTCAAGGTTCAACTAGAGGAGGACGGGCCCGATGGCCCCCGGTTTCGGGCGGACATCCGCCTGGAGACGACAGCGCTAGGGAGAGCTTCTCCGAGGCGAGGAAGATGATGGCGCAGCCGGGGGCGGCGACGACCTTGAGGGCGGAGGGGGACGACGCGCCGCCGGATGCTCAGGGTAAGCCGGTTGCCTCTGTCTTTGGCGTCGAGGAAGTCAACAAGCCCGTGGTTGTCATTGATCTCTCGGATAGTGAGAGCATTGAGTGTGCAGAGACCGCGGGATCGACCTCGATGCCTCTCCAGAAGAGGGCGAAGCCGGCTACCCCGGCCAGCTTGGAGGAGGAGGACGACGACGACGAGGAGCCGCCGATGCGGAAGAAGCCGAAGAGGGTTCCGGCCAACGTGCGTAGGTAAGTACTTAGGCGATGCTCTTTCTGCTCTGCTGGCGTTGGCGGGCGCCGAATGACATGGCGCTTCTTTGTCTTTTCTGCAGTGCGCCAAGGTCTCTGACGTTGGCGGTGGCGCGGGGCCGGATGGTGTTAGACGAGGGCGAGGGCGAGGGCGGAGGGGCCGCCGATGCCCCGGGGGCAGCCGGAGCCGGAGCTACGGCCGCTCCAAAACAGAGGAAGGCGGGCGCGACGACGTCCACAAAGAGGGCCGAGGCGATGGCGAGGAAGAAGGCGGGCCCGACGGCCGCGGAGAAAGCCAAGGGGTAGGCGGATGGCTCCCTGCCGCCGGGGATCGGCAGCTGGCGCCGGTTCACCCCTCCATCACTGCCAATGCCAGGAACATCCGGGAGGGGTGACCCCTTCTCCTTCTCCGTGGAGATCGGGCAGGGGGTGCGCGAGTTGCTTGGGGACGTCGAGCGCCTCCAGGAGCTGCTCCAGGTAGGTTATCATGCTTGGTTTCTTTTCTCTTGGCGCGGCGGCTGCGGGAGCCGGCGCTAATCTTGACTCTGATGTTTCTCCTTAGTGGTCCCAGAAGGAATATGGTAAGAAGGTCGAGCGGCTGGAAAAGGAGCTGAAGGCCGCCAAGGGTGAGCTCGTGTTCCGACTGCAGATCACCTATCCGGATCCGGCTGCTAACTTTCTGCTTCTATCGTAGAATCTGACGCGGCGCTGCGCATCCAGTGGAGAGCTATAAGTTCAGCGAGCTCTCGGCGGAGGTGGAGCCCCTCAAGAAGCGCGACGAAGAGCGCCAGGCGGAGCTTGATGGCCTGGTCAATCCAAGGAGACGGCGGAGAAGGCCGCGGTGGAGGCGTGCCAGAAGTTTGAGCAGGTAGAGAAGGGCTACAACAAGCAGCGCTCGGACGACCAGGCGGAGATCACGAAGCTTAATTACGAGCTCGACCGCCTGAAGGCAGAGGATGGTTCCGCGCGCAAGGAGTTGGCGTGGATCGACCTCTCCGTCCGGGGTAATCTTTGGTGTTGATGCATTTGTCTCGCTGTCTTTTAGTTCCTCGTAACTTTCTTCGTCTGGCTGCAGGCTTTTATCCGTATGAGGGCATAGAGGCGGCGAAGACTCAGCTGGCCGGCCTGGGGGTGGAGCCAACCGAAGCCGCCATAGCCGGCTGCTTAACCTCCGTGGCGGACCGAGTGGACCAGCTCGGGACGGACGCCTGTGCGCTGGCGTATGCGGCCAAGCGGCTCTGTAGGTACGTCTGGCCCGGACAGGGGACTCCGATCGTCCTGGCCGAGATGGCGCGTCGGCTTGGGCAGGCGCCGGCTGGCGTGGAGAGCCTGCAGGAATCGGCGTCGCGCGGGGAGCCTTGTGGACCGTGTGCCTCCTCAAGTCCTGGTATCCGGCCGCCGAGTTGGAGCTGCTCAAGGAGGGCTTCCAGGACGATGACACGTACGAGGAGCTCAAGCAGCGCCCGGACTATCGCGACGCCGTCTGCACCAACGCGGACTTCGTCGACCTTGCGGAGTTCATCCCTGACAGGGTGCAGCCGGCCAGGGACTCCAGGGACGCGTACGCTGACATCGAAGGCGGCGATGAGGTTGAGGAGGCTGGCGGAGAACACCAAAGGGAAAGCTGCTAAAGACCCGGCTACTCCAAGACCGACGACATGGCCGGCTCCTCCAATCCTGCTGGGTGAAGACCTCGGAATGCCGAGTGGAAACTTGTGCTGCGTCTTTTGCCCGTCGTGAACTTGGTTTAGTTTGCCGTGACCTTGCACCATTTGTCCCCGGGATGCCGGGTGTGCTTGCAAAAAACTTCTGGTACTCGAGTCGTGACTTGCACGGAGCTTTGTCTCCTTTGCTTCTAGTTTCAGCTGAATTTCTTTGACTTTTCTGCTTTTTGTTTCTTCGTGAGCCCATTCACCCTCACTAGCCCCCGAGATTTGGCCCGACTGGCGCAGCCAGTTAGGCCGAATCTGGTCTGTCTTCAAAGGATTTGCCCGGCTGGCGGGGACAGCCGGACGTCTGCGTAGACTAGTCCCTGAGATTCGACTCGGCCGGCGTAGCGGCGGTTTCGAATCTTTCCGGCTAGCATCTGAGAGCTTGTAAGGCCGGCAAGAATCAACACATCGAACTTTTGTTAAATTGTTAGTCCGCAAAATCGAAAGGGGTTGGCACTTTTTAACTTCGCAGTTCTTATTCGTTTACGGGCCAGCTCGCCTTTGTTTTGCCGCTCGTGCCCCTTCCCGTGCATGCTGTCAACTGACCCCTGCTCTTGCCGGCTGATCTCTGCAGCCGGATCGAAGAGAGGGCCGGCTGAGGGCGCACGGTACTGAGATCCTGAGAGGCTAAACTTAAGCGAGCTGAAGCACGGTTGTTCTGTCGTGGGCCGGAAACTTTTTTTCTCTCTTGTGTGCTTTTCGCGTGTGCCTCCTAGCCGGTTTCTGGCCAGCGTGTCAGCCGTCATGCGGTCTGCATCCGGATCCGAGAGTAGGCGTTGGGGTTGAGCACGCTACTAGGCTATCGTAAGAGAGGGTTGGTAGCCGGCTAGCCACAGACGGAGGAACGAGCGAACAATTCTTACACAACTGCAGCCCCCGAGTGCGGGCTCGGAGGTGCTAACTTTCATTGAAAGGGAAATACAGGGTGTTACACTTGTTCTTAAGAGTAGAATGGCCTAAGGAGGCTGGCATTGCATGGGCGTTCCCCCTCTTCGTAAGGGTGAACGGCTTGTTCTTCTTCTTCTCGCGTATATCTGTGAGGTAGTACGCGTTGTTGCGCAGCGCCCTGCTGATGATGAAAGGGCCCTCCCAAGGGGAGGACAGCTTGTGGAGGCCTTTTCTGTCTTGGATCCATCGAAGCACGAGGTCTCCTTCACGGAACGTGACCGGGTGCTGCACCTTCCGGCTGTGGTACCGGTGCAGGTTTTGCTGATATATGGCCGACCTGGACAAGGTCAGTTCTCGCGCCTCTTCGAGGAGGTCTACACCGTCTTCGTTTGCCCGCTTGGCTTCTTCTTCTGTGTAGAGGACGGCTCGCGGGGAGTCGAACTCTATGCCAGCCGGTAGGACGGCTTTCCGCGCCATAGACGAGGAAGAAAGGCGTGTAGTTTGTCGAGTGGTTGGGGGTGGTCCTGAGGCTCCAGAGCACATGCGGGAGTTCTTCTATCCAGCAGCCGGGTGCTCACTCTAGTGGATCCACCAGCCGGGGCCGGATTCTGGCAAGGACAAGGCCGTTTGCTTTCTCCACTTGGCCGTTTGACTGGGGATGGGACACCGAGTCAAGGTCCAGCCGGATCCTTTTCTCGCTGTAGAAACGCTTGAAGATGCCTGATACGTCCATTTTGCATCACTATTTTATATCATAATTTACTTCTATTCATCGATATATTTCATATTTAGAAGTGTTACTTATGTTATTTTACCTATTTTGCATGTTTGATGAATAATGGAGAATTGGACACTGGAGTCAGGATTCTGCTAGAAAAAGCACCGTCGAGATGCACTATTTCTGAAGATCAATAAATCGAAGGAGACATATGGAAGTTCCTATTTTATCAGAAGATGGAGGAGGCCAAAAGGGGGAGCTGAGATGGGCCATGGTGGGCCCTCCTCACCCCTTGGCGCGGTGGGGCCCCCTGCCGCGCCGACAGGTGGTTTGGGGGCCCTGGCCCACCTCAGCCGTTCCCCCTTCGCGTACTTGACCCCTCGAAACCCTAACACACGGGGGACGGCCATCGAAATATTCTGCCACTCCACGAGGCGGAAAACACCAGAGAGCGAAAGCTCCCCTGCAGGAAGAAATCTGCCGGGGGAAATTCCCTCCCGGAGGGGGAAATCGTCGCCATCATCACCGTCATCGAGCTGGACTTCATCGGGATCATCATCATCATCATCTCCACCACCAACACCATCATCACCACCGCTGCACCCCGTCTCCGTTATAACATCTAGGGCTGAATCTTGTCTATTTCATAGGGGAAACTCCCGGTGTTGATTACTCTTGTTATTGATGCTATTGGGTGAAACCATTGGACTAAGGTTTATGTTCAGATTGTTATTCATCATCATATCACCTCTGATCATGTTCCGTATGATGTCTTGTGAGTAGTTCGTTTAGTTCTTGAGGACATGGGAGAAGTCTTGATGTTAGTAGTGAACTATGTTGAGTAATATTTAATGGTTTGATACTTAAGTTGTGGTGTTATTCTTCTAGTGGTGTCATGTGAACGTCGACTACATGATACTTCACCTTTATGGGCCTAGGGGAATGCATTGTGTATTCGTTTGCCAATTGTGGGGTTGCCGGAGTGACAGAAACCTGAACACCCGTTGGTATATCGATGCATGAGGGATAGCAGGATCTCAAAGTTTAAGGCTGTGGTTAGTTTATCTTAATTACTTTCTTGTATTTGCGGATGCTTGCAAGGGGTATAATCACAAGTATGTATTAGTCCTAGGAAGGGCGGTGCATTAGCATAGGTTCACCCACACAACACTTCTCAAAACAATGAAGATTAATCAACTATATGAAGCGAAAGCACTTGACAATATTCTCGTGTGTCCTCAAGAACGTTTGGTCATTATAAGTACAACAACCGGCTTGTCCTTTGCTGTAGAAAGGATTGGGCCACTCGCTGCAACTATTATTACTGCATTTTATTTACTTGTACTTTATTTCTCTGTCATATCAAAAACCCCTAAAAACTTGTCTGAGAGCATTTACAGTGAATCCTTCATCAGAACCGCTTGTCAACACCTTCTGCTCCTCGTTGGGTTCGACACTCTTATTTATCGAAAGTACTACGATACACCCCCTATACTTGTGGGTTATCAAGACTATTTTCTGGCGCCATTGCTGGGGAGTGTAGCGCTATTGGTAAGTGGAATTGGTAAGGGAAATATTTATTGTACGTGCTGTTTTTATTTTTGCCTGCTGCTATATCTCATTATGGAGGGGTCTCCTCTTGAATTCCTATTTGGGAAAACAACTACCACTGCTAAGGTAGTAGAGGAGGCGCCAGATGAGCAGGTAATACCGTTCAAAATTCCTATGAAAATTGTTGAACGTGTCACAAATAATCGCTATGCAGGAGATGGAACTGTCCATCCTGGAGATCATTTGTTATTTCTGCATGAATTGTGCGAGTTATTTAAGTGTGCAGGTATCTCGATGGGAGAAGTTAAGAAGAAATTATTCTCTCTATCACTGTCTGGTAAAGCTGCACATTGGTATAAACTGCTGAAGAATGGGTATTCTCTTGGATGGGAGGAAATTGTACCTCTCTTTTACTCCAAATTCTATCCTCCAAGTGAGATCCATAAGGATCGGAACCTCATATATAACTTCTGGCCATATGATGGAGAGAGTATCGCTCAAGCGTGGGGGAGATTGAAGGCATTAATGCTCAAATGTCCCATTCATGAGCTTCTGGTAATATTGTTATTGATAACTTTTATGCAAGACTCTCCTTTCAAGATAAAACTCTATTGGATACCACTTGTGCTGTATCGTTCACTCGTAATAAAGAAGAGTTTAAGTGGGACCTTCTTGATCGGATTCAGGAGAACACTGAAGGATGGGAGAATGACAAAGGTAGGGAGTCAGGTATAAGCTATGACTTTGAGTGTGTTAAAAAAATTATGGATACTGATGATTATCGCAAAATTAGCACTACTTATGGTCTTGACTCTCAAATTGTTGCAAACTTTTATAAAGCCTTTGCTTCCTATTTCGGTTTGCCGAAGGAGGGTTTTAAAAATTATCATGAACCATATAAAGATGAATCTGTTTCTCATATATCTAAAGGTGTTGAGGTTAATGTTGCTGATCGCATTATTCCAGAACCTTATATTAAAAAAGTTCCTTTTCCTAATAAGATTAAGGAACATGCTATCATAACTGGTGTTGTTAGTAAAAGTAATAAGAAAACTACCAAACCTGATGAGCAAATAACTGTTGAACCTGTTGTAGCATTGGTTAAAGATCTTGTCACTGAAAATTTAGAAGATAGACACATTATCTTTTGTGAGGATGCTTCTAATATTGTCTCACATCCTAAAAGTTCTAGGAAGTCTAGTGTCCCTGTGCTTTCTGTTGGGATAGGTGATCATTGCTATTATGGTTTATGTGATATTGGTGCAAGTTCTAGTGCTATTTCGTATGAGCTTTACAGGGAAATTATGCACGAAATTGCTCCTTGTAAACTTGAAGAGATTGATGTGGTTATTCAGCTTGCTAATAGGGAAACTATCTCTCCAATTGGTATCATTAGAGATGTCGAAGTCCTTTGTGGTAAGACTAAATACCCTGCTGATTTTCTTGTACTTGGGTTGGCTGCCAATGATAGTTGTCCTATTATTTTTGGTAGACCTTTTCTGAATACTTGTGGTGCTGTTATAGACTGTAAGAAAGAGACAATCTTTACTAAATTTGCTGGTGAATCTTATGAATTCAATTTCTCTAAATTTGCTAAAGCACCTTATGAAACTGAATTGCCTAGTGAGGATTTCGAAATTGCTCAACTTGCATCTATTGTTCTTGCTCCTAACAATGCTTTGCAGTAACATATGGAGAATCATGAAAGTGAGAACTTCAGGGAAGAAAGGAATGAGCTTGACGAAGTATTCCTTCGTCAACCTATGCTCAAACACAATTTACCCGTGGAGGATTTGGGTACCACAATGCCACCCAAGGAGGATCCTGTTTTTGAAGCTGGTATTATTTATCCTATTGCTGATAGTAGATGGGTAAGTCCTGTGCATTGTGTTCCTAAGAAAGGAGGAATTACCGTTGTTCCTAATGAAAATGATGAACTAATTCCTCAAAGAGTAGTAGTTGGTTATAGGATGTGCATTGATTTTAGAAAGGTTAACAAAGTAACTAAGAAAGATCATTATCCTTTGCCTTTTATTGATCAAATGCTTGAGAGGTTGTCAAGAAAACTCACTTTTGTTTCCTTGATGGGTATTCTGGGTTTTCTCAAATTGCTGTGAGAGCGCAAGATCAAGAGAAAACTACTTTTACTTGTCCTTATGGAACTTATGCTTATAGACGTATGCCTTTTGGTTTATGTAATGCTCCTGCTACTTTTCAAAGATGCATGTCTGCTATTTTTCATGGCTTTTGTGAGGAAATTGTGGAAGTCTTCATGGACGATTTCTCCGTCTATGGAACTTCCTTTGATAATTGTTTGCACAACCTTGACAAAGTTTTGCAGAGATGTGAAGAAACTAGCCTTGTTCTTAATTGGGAGAAATGCCACTTTATGGTTAATGAAGGAATTGTTCTTGGACATAAAATTTCTGAAAGAGGTATTGAAGTTGATCGAGCTAAAGTGGAGGCAATTGAAAAGATGCCTTGTCCCAAAGATGTTAAAGGTATTCGTAGTATTCTTGGTCATGCTGGTTTTTATAGGAGGTTTATTAAAGATTTCTCTAAAATTTCCAAGCCTCTTACTAATCTTCTTCAAAAAGATGTACCTTTGTTTTTGATGATGATTGTAAGGAAGCTTTTGAAACTTTGAAAAAGGCTTTAATCACCGCTCCTGTAGTTGAACCACCTGATTGGAATTTACCTTTTGAAATTATGTGTGATGCTAGTGATTATGCTGTAGGCGCTGTTCTTGGGCAGCGAGTAGATAAAAAGTTAAATGTTATTCATTATGCTAGTAAAACTCTTGATTCTGCTCAAAAGAATTATGCCACTACTGAAAAAGAATTTCTAGCTGTAGTTTTTGCTTGTGACAAATTTCGACCCTACATAGTTGATTCGAAAGTCACTATTCATACTGATCATGCTGCAATTAGATACCTTATGGAAAAGAAAGATGCTAAGCCAAGGCTTATTAGATGGGTACTTCTTTTGCAAGAATTTGATTTGCATATCATAGATAGAAAAGGTGCTGAAAATCCTGTTGCTGATAATTTGTCTAGATTGGAAAGCATTCCTTATGATCCTATTCCTGTTAATGATAGCTTTCCAAATGAACAATTGGCTGCAATAAGTGTAAGTTCGCGAGATAGTCCTTGGTATGCTGATTATGCTAACTTTATTGTTTCCAAGTACTTGCCTCCAACCTTTTCAGCTCAGCAAAGAAGGAAATTCTTTTATGACTTGCGGCATTACTTTTGGGATGACCCACACTTATATAAAGAAGGAGTCGATGGTATTATGCGAAGATGTGTTCCTGAATATGAACAACAGGAAATACTGAGGAAATGCCATGGAAGTGCTTATGGAGGGCATCACGCTGGAGATAGAACTGCGCAGAAAGTTCTACAATCAGGTTTTTATTGGCCTACCCTCTTTAAGGATGCAAGAAAGTTTATTTTATCTTGTGATGAATGTCAAAGGGTTGGTAATATCTCTAGACGCAATGAAATGCCTATGAGTTATTCTCTTGTTATTGAACCATTTGATTGTTGGGGATTCGACTTCATGGGTCCTTTTCCTTCTTCACAAGGTAATACTCATATACTTGTTGCTGTTGATTATGTCACTAAATGGGTAGAAGCTATACCTACTAAAAGTGCTGATGGTGAGACCTCTTTAAAAATGCTTCAAGATGTCATTTTTCCTAGGTTTGGTGTACCTAGATATCTTATGACTGATGGAGGTTCTCATTTTATCCATGGTGGTTTTAGAAAGACTCTTGCTAAATATGGTGTTAATCATAGAATTGCTTCAGCCTATCATCCTCAAACTAGTGGACAAGTAGAATTGTCAAATAGGGAGATTAAATCTATCTTGCAAAAGACTGTTAATAAATCTAGAAAAAATTGGGCTAGTAAGTTAAATGATGCTTTATGGGCTTATAGAACTGCTTATAAGAACCCCATGGGCATGTCTCCTTATAAAATGGTTTATGGTAAAGCTTGTCACTTGCCTTTAGAATTAGAACACAAAGCTTATTGGGCAGTGAGAGAACTTAATAGAGATTTTAAACTTGCCGGTGAGAAAAGGTTGTTGCATTTAAGTTCTTTAGATGAATGGAGAAGTGAGGCTTATGAAAATGCTAGACTCTTTAAAGAAAAAGTTAAGAGATGGCATGATAGGAGAATTCTTAAAAGAGAATTTAATGTTGGTGAGAAAGTTCTATTGTATAGGTCTCGTCTCAGATTTTTTGCAGGAAAGTTACTCTCAAAATGGGAAGGACCATTTGTTATTGTGGAGGTGTATCGTTCAGGTGCAATAAAAATTGCTTCATTGAAAGATAACTCTACACAAGTGGTAAATGGTCAAAGACTCAAGCATTATATTTCTGGAGATTCTATTAATGAAGAGGTTGATACAATTAAAGTGGTGACTCCGGAAACTTTCATTGAAGAACATTTTTCTGGGACTGCAGAATTCGATTCGAATAGGTAACAGTTTCGGTAAGAAAAGTTTCGCGAATAACTTTCTAGAAGATATTTTCGTCGTTTTTATTAAATATGGAAAAATAAGAGACCGAACCGGATGGGAGACGGCACCCGTGGTGCCCAAACCATAGGTCGGCGCGGTGGGCCCCCAGCCGCGCCGCCTGGTGGTTTGAGCACCCCGGAGCTCGTCTCCGATCAGGTTTCCTCCTGTACCTTCCTTATGTTGTAAAACTTTTTGCTATATAACTCACCCGAACCCCCGAGGTTCGTATCTCGCCTTTTCATCGTGTTTCGTTTCGAGCTGTTTCTGTCCAGATATTGTTTTCAGATTTAGAAGCGCCATGGTCTCCAACAACAACAACAAGGGCAAGGAGCCTTTGGAAGACGAGACTCAAGACCCCAAGCTGAAGGAGGAAGTCAAGAGCGAAGATGAAGGAGAAGTGGAGGAAGACCCGCGCGAATACCCGCGCGCTACCGTTGCAAGCATCGGAGTGGTGGCAAATCCATTCAAGCCCAGGCAAGGGCGCGGATGAGCACCGGAGGGAAGGTTCCACGACACTTCTTGGCTCCCAGGACATCTTCCCCAGGCAAAATAACCCCTTCCATACTCTTATCCATAAGCATCAAATTGAGAGGATCCCGGAGGCTGAGTTGCCTAGTGGTTGGAATATAGATCGTTCTAACAATACAGGAAAGAGGGATTCTGCTGCTGAGGAGTGGGGAAACAACTCCAAGAGTTGGGACTCGCAGTCTGACAAGTTTATGAATCGCATCGAACACAACTCTGAGCTGATTCGCGCCCTCACCTACAAGATTGATGAACTGAAGGAGCTGGTTGATAAGCTTATCAACAATCCACCACCACCGAAGGAGTAATTCATCATAAGTATTGGCATCCCCTTGGTTTGTTCCAAGCTTGGGGGAGTGCCGCGGTATCACATCATTATCTTTACCTTTTACTTTTCCATAAAGTCATATCGTGAGTAGGGAAGTTATCTTATATGATGGTTTGCAATGTGGAAGTATCTCTCTTTTAGTTGGTTATCTATGTATCCCTTGGTGTGAGTTGCCGTTATGAAATATTAATGAGAAGTTTTATCATTTACTTTCTGCATACTTTATTTTAGCTTGCAATTCTCTTTCATATTGATAACCTTGTTGTTAGTATAGGGATCACTTTTTAGAGCACCAAGTTAATCTTTTTGGTTTTGGCAAACTTAGCATTGGTCAGTAGTAGACAATACTTTGAGACTTAAGTAGAGAGAGGGAGTGCATGCAAATATATTATTCCATGATCTTTCTTTCTTTGTAGCTCATAAGCTTAGTATTCTTAAGTTAAACTATTTGTGCTTCTAAGGAAGATTGCATGATTATTCTTATCACTTGTATAATTGTTTGTATCCCTCAACTCTTATGCTTGCTACATAACCTTGCTAGCCAAAGACCTGTATCGAGAGGGAATGCTTCTCATACATCCAAACCTTGAGCCAAACCATTGCCATTCGAGTCCACCATAACTTCCTACTATATGGTATTTTGCGCCATTCCAAGTAAATACTTCATGTGCTACCTTTAAATTATTCAAAACTTATTACTCCTAGTTTTGTGTCACTGTTTATTAGCTCATGAGGGTTCTGTAGAGTTTCTCTAGCACTTTTGTCAAACAGACTTTCACCAATGGACTAGTGGCATATACACCGCTTATCCAACAATTTGCAAAAAGAGCTGGCAAATGGGGTGCCCAGTCCCAATTAACTACAACTTTCATTAATAATTCTCTTCACATGTTTTGCCCTGATTTATCAGTAAGCAACTTAATTTGCAAATAGACACTCCTCCATGGTATGTGAATGTTGGAAGGCACCCGAGGATTCGGTTAGCCATGGCTTGTGTAAGCAAAAGGTTGGGAGGAGTGTCAACTATAAAGAAACTAAAATACATGTGTAAACAAAAGAGAAGAGGGATGATCTACCTTGCTGGTAGAGATAACGTCCTTCATGGGAGCCGCTCTTGAAAGTCTGGTTGACAAGGGGTTAGTGTTCACTTTACTACGATTCGTTGACAACGACATACATAGCTCAAACAACTATTTTCATACTCTCTATATGCTTTGCAAAACTTAAAAGCTCTAGCACATGATTTAATCCCTGCTTCCCTCTGCGAAGGGCCTATCTTTTACATTATTGTTGAGTCAGTAAACCCATTCCTCTCTATCTCAAGCAAGCATTTGAGTTGTTGAGATCCAATTAGTTATATGTGTTGATACTTCTAATCATATCTCTCATTTCCTTGTTTCGCACAATAGCTTTTATCCGAATGAATATAACTTTGAAAGTTATCAATGACTGTAAGGAGACTGTTATGATTAAGGCATGTAAGTTCTGCTATATAAGCTCTGATATAAAGACTCTTCTCGAAAGATAAGTATGATCTGTTAATTGTTCTCTGACCAAGAGTTTAAGTTTGCCTTCACCAATCATGGTTCTCTTTATGCACTTCATCGTGGTTCCCTTTACTTATTTCAAGTTAGATTATATGAAGGGAAGTTGCTGTCTAGAATGACTTGTGTATCAATGAATGTGATGCTTCTTGTCCGTATTTTATTTATCGACACTTTGCTCCATAAACTTGTGGTCATGTTTACTGAGCTCAGTTTTCGCTTGGGGACAAGCGAGGTCTAAGCTTGGGGGGGTTGATACGTCCATTTTGCATCACTATTTTATATCATAATTTACTGCTATTCATCGATATATTTCATATTTAGAAGTGTTACTTATGTTATTTTACCTATTTTGCATGTTTGATGAATAATGGAGAATTGGACACCGGAGTCAGGATTCTGCTGGAAAAAGCACCGTCGAGATGCACTATTTCTGAAGATCAATAAATCGAAGGAGACATATGGAAGTTCCTATTTTACCAGAAGATGGAGGAGGCCAAAAGGGGAGCTGAGATGGGCCATGGTGGGCCCTCCTCACCCCTTGGCGCGGGGGCCCCCTGCCGCGCCGACAGGTGGTTTGGGGGCCCTGGCCCACCTCAGCCGTTCCCCCTTCGCGTACTTGACCCCCTCGGAACCCTAACACACGGGGACGGCCATCGAAATATTCCGCCGCCTCCACGAGGCGGAAAACACCAGAGAGCGAAAAGCTCCCCTGCAGGAAGAAATCTGCCGGGGGAAATTCCCTCCCGGAGGGGGAAATCGTCGCCATCATCACCGTCATCGAGCTGGACTTCATCGGGATCATCATCATCATCATCTCCACCGCCAACACCATCATCACCGCCGCTGCACCCGTCTCCTATAACATCTAGGGCTGAATCTTGTCTATTTCATAGGGGAAACTCTCCCGGTGTTGATTACTCTTGTTATTGATGCTATTGGGTGAAACCATTGGACTAAGGTTTATGTTCAGATTGTTATTCATCATCATATCACCTCTGATCATGTTCCGTATGATGTCTTGTGAGTAGTTCGTTTAGTTCTTGAGGACATGGGAGAAGTCTTGATGTTAGTAGTGAACTATGTTGAGTAATATTTAATGGTTTGATGCTTAAGTTGTGGTGTTATTCTTCTAGTGGTGTCATGTGAACGTCGACTACATGATACTTCACCTTTATGGGCCTAGGGGAATGCATTGTGTATTCGTTTGCCAATTGTGGGGTTGCCGGAGTGACAGAAACCTGAACACCCGTTGGTATATCGATGCATGAGGGATAGCAGGATCTCAAAGTTTAAGGCTGTGGTTAGTTTATCTTAATTACTTTCTTGTATTTGCGGATGCTTGCAAGGGGTATAATCACAAGTATGTATTAGTCCTAGGAAGGGCGGTGCATTAGCATAGGTTCACCCACACAACACTTATCAAAACAATGAAGATTAATCAACTATATGAAGCGAAAGCACTTGACAATATTCCCGTGTGTCCTCAAGAACGTTTGGTCATTATAAGTACAACAACCGGCTTGTCCTTTGCTGTAGAAAGGATTGGGCCACTCGCTGCAACTATTATTACTGCATTTTATTTACTTGTACTTTATTTATCTGTCATATCAAAAACTCCTAAAAACTTGTCTGAGAGCATTTACAGTGAATCCTTCATCAAAACCGCTTGTCAACACCTTCTGCTCCTCGTTGGGTTCGACACTCTTATTTATCGAAAGTACTACGATACACCCCCTATACTTGTGGGTTATCAATGCCCTTGGCGAAGTTCGTGCCGTTGTCGGTGATGATGCTGTGCGGGTGTAGATGATGTCTTGGAAGAAGGTGATGACCGTCTGGCCGTCCAGCTTCTTGATTGGCTTGGCCTCGATCCATTTGGTGAACTTGTCCACCGCCACGAGGAGGTGAGTCATGCCGCCTCGCGCTGTTTTGAAGGGACCGACCATGTCGAGCCCCCAGACGGCGAATGGCCATGTGATGGGGATGGTTTGCAGGGCTGCAGCCGGCGTGTGCTTCTGCTTGCTGAAGCGCTGGCAGCCGGTGCAGGCGCGGACCATCTGCTCGGCGTCAGCCAGCGTAGAGGCCAGTAGAAACCGTAGCGAAGGGCCTTCAAGGCGATTGATCTGGAGATGGCGTGGTGTCCGCATTCGCCCTTGTGGATGTCCATTAGCAGGCGGCGTCCCTCTGCCGGCTCGACGCATCGTTGGAAAACGCCGGTCGCGCTGCGCTTGTAGAGCTCGTTGTTGATTATGGTGTACGCCTTGGAGCGGCGCAGAACTTGTCGTGATTGCACCTCCTCCGCTGGGAGCGTGCCGTAGGTGAGGAAATCGAGGAACGGCCGCGCCCAGGAGGGAACCTCGTGGACGGTGAAGACGCCGGCCAGGACGGACTGGGCGGCCTTTGGGTCCGGCTGCGCAGCCCCGGGTGTGGCAGAGCAGCCCCCGGGGGTGGCGCTGCAGCCATCGGGTTTCCTTTGGCTTTGTCGATGAGCTCGGGGACGGGCTCGGCTGGCACAGTGCAACTGAGCAGAGTGGCAGCCCCCGAGCGCCTTCTTCCAGCCGGAAGGTTGGGGTCCGCCTGGAGGATGATGGATTCCGAGTTGGGTGACGGTATGATGGACGGCTTGTAGACGTGCTTGAGGGAGACGCCAGGCGGAATGGCTCGCCGGGTGCTGCCGAGCTTGGCGAGGATGTCGGCTATCTCGTTGTTGGCTCGGGGCACGTGGTGGAACTCGCATCCCTCGAAGCAGGCACAGAGCTGCTGCACGAAGAACCGGTAGGAAGCCATGTTGGCGTCCTTGGCGTCCCAATTTCCTGAGGTTTGCTGGACCACCAGGTCCGAGTCGCCGAAGCACAGGATGCGCGGGATGTTCATCGCCTTGTCGAGTTTGAGGCCGTGGATGAGGGCCTCGTACTCGGCGACGTTGTTGAATGCCTTGAAGTGGACCTGCACGGCGTACTCCAGCCGGTTTCCTTTGGGGGAGGTGAGGACGATTCTGGCTCCCAGGCCTTCGTACATTTTGGAGCCGTCGAAGTGCATCCGCCAGTGCCAAGAATCGGGCACAGGCGGCAGGTACTGCTTTTCCGCCCAGTCGACGATGAAGTCCGCGATGAGCTGGGACTTGATGGCTGCTCTTGGCCGGTACAGGATGGTGTGCGGGGCCAGGTCGACCGCCCACTTCGCGACCCGGCCGGTTGCATCCTTGTTGCCGATGATGTCGCGGAGTGGCGCCGTGCTCACCACGGTGATGACGTGTTCTTGGAAGTACTGGCGTAGCTTTTTCTCCGCCATGTGCACGCCGTACACGAGCTTCTGGTAGTGGGGGTAGTTCTGTTTTGACTGTGAGAGGACCTCGCTCACATAGTAAACCGGCCGCTGAACCGGGTGCTCCTTGCCCGGCTCTTGGCGCTCCACCACTAAGACGATGCTGACGCAGCGGTTGGTGGCCGCGATATACATGAGCATGGGCTCCTTTGGAGCGGGTGGTGCCAGGACAGGCGCCCTGGTCAGCGCTTTCTTGAGCTCGGTGAAGGCTGTATCTGCTTCGTCCGTCCAGATGAACTGGCTAGTCTTCTTCAGCAGGTGGTACAGAGGCAGGGCCTTCTCACCCAGCCGGCTGATGAACCGGCTGAGTGCTGCCAGGCAGCCGGCGAGCTTCTGGACATCCTTCACTTTGGTTGGCCGGTGCATGTTCTCGATGGCGGCGATCTTGTCCGGGTTGGCCTCGATCTCTCGTGCGAAGACAAGGAATCCGAGTAGCTGGCCAGCCGGCACGCCGAAGACGCACTTGTCGGGGTTCAACTTGATCTGGAACCGGCACAGGTTGTCGAAGGTTTCCTTCAGGTCGTCGATGAGGGTGCGGCGCTCCTGGGTCTTGACGATGATGTCGTCGACATAGACGTGGACGTTGCGCCCGATCTGGTCGTGCAGACACCTCTGCATGCACCTCTAGTAGGTGGCTCCTGCGTTCTTCAAGCCGAAGGACATGACCGTGTAGCAGAAGGCCCCGAATGGAGTTATGAAGGAGGTCTTCAGCCGGGCAGCCGGGTTCAGCTTGATCTGGTTGTAGCCGGAGTACGCGTCCAGGAAGGACAGGTAGTCGCAGCCGGCGGTGGAGTCGATGACTTGGTAGATGCGCGGCAAGGCGAAGGGGTCCTTGGGGCATGCCTTGTTGAGGCTGGTGTAGTCAATGCACATGCGCCAGGTATTGTTCTTCTTCAGCACCAGGACTGGGTTGGCCAGCCAGTCCGGGTGGTACACTTCCATGATGAAGCCCGCTTCTAGCAGCCGGGCAATTTCTTCCCGATTGCCCTTCTCTTTTCTTCTCTGAATCACCGGATGGATTGCTTGACCGGTCTAGCATCCGGCTTGACGTGTAGAGAGTGCTCAGCGAACTCCGTCGGCACACCTGGCATGTCTTTTGGAGACCACGCGAAGATGTCCCGATTCTCATGGAGGAATTCGATGAGCTCGCCTTCCTATTTGTCGCTGAGGGTATTGCCGATGGTGAGGAACTTGCCATCCGGCTTGCTTGCGTCTAGCGGAACCTGCTTGCTGTCCCTCTTGCGCTGGAACTGCTTCTCGCCCGACTGCTTCTTCGCAGTCGGAACTTCCGGGTGCTCAGCTGCCACGGCACGCTTGATTTCCTTGTACTCTTCAGCCGCCACCAGCGACTCGGCGAGCTTTGAGCTGGCCGAGGCGCAAGCCATGGAGCGCTTGAAATCGCCGGCTATGGTGATGATGCCGCTTAGGCCTGGCAGCTTCATCTTCAGGTAGCCGTAGTGGGGTACGGCCATGAATTGAGCGAGAGCCGGGCGGCCCAGGATGGCGTGGTAGGGGCTACGGTGGTTCACCACCTCCAAATGGATGCTCTCGCGGCGAAAAATTTTCTGGTCTCCGAACACGACGTGCAGCCGGACGGTGCCAATTGGAGTGCAAGACTGCCCTGGTACAATGCCATGGAAGATCGCCTTGCTGGGGTCGAGGTTGGCCTGCGTTATTCCCAGCTTGTCGGTGGTGTCCTTGTAGAGGATGTTGATGCTGCTTCCTCGTCGATGAGCACTCGGGAGAAGGTAACGGCGAATTCTTGGTCGATGACGAAGGTGGAATCCAAGAGCATGCTGTAGCCCCCGGGATTTGGCATGATGTCCGGGTGGTCCTCGGGGCCAAAGGAGACGGGTTGCTTGGCCCAGTCCATCAGCTGCTGGATGGCGGGGACGACTGCGCTTACTTCTGCAACACGCAGCCGCTGGCTGCGCTTGTCGTTGTGCTCGATGATGGAGATGACGTAGGTGGCATCCTTGTTGGGGTAGACGACGCGAGATGTGCTGGCTCCAGCAGCCGGCTGCTTCGCGCGTTCGTCGCGATGGTCGTTGCCTTCTTGACGGGGAGGGACGGCTGGACGAGGGGCTGGCCTTCGCGCTGCAGGCGGGTCATCCAGGAACAGCGGGCTGTCGTGTGGGTAGCCGGCTTGCCGGGTACGCTGTGCTACCGGCATGGGCTGTTCATCATATCTTCAAACTGGTACGCGGGAGCCAGCCTCTTCCACGAGCGGTCCTCTGGCTTGTTCCATTGGCGAGGGTTGCGGTTCCTGCCCTCGTCGCCGGCCGGCTGGTCGGCTTCGGCTGCGTTGACGGCCCGGTTTTCATAACGCCCGTCCGTCACGTCGCCCCTCTTCCGGTTGTCCCGGTCTCGATCGTTGCGACGATCACAGTTGTCGCGGTTGCCCCGGTTGTCGCGGTTGCCTTGGTGGTCATTGTTGCTGGGTCCGGCTGGGTCCCTCGGAGCCGGCTTTTCCTGCGTCCGGCCGATCCCCTCCATCTGCACCGGGATCCTCATGGCGGAGTCGTCCGTGGCGTACTTGTCTGCTATGGTCATGAGGTCTGCCATACATTTTGGCTCGTCTAGGAGGAGCGCGTGCTTGAGCATCGTGCCCTCCCTGCAGCCGTTGATGAAGAATCCGACCGCCTGGATGTCGTGGACCCCTTCGCAAGTATTGCGCAGGCTCGACCATCTCGTGAGATAGTCGCGGTCGGGCTCGGTCTTGCCCTGGGTGCAGCTGGCGAGCTGGCGAGGGCGACCCGGGCGCTAGTAGGTGCTGGAGAAGTTCCTGACGAAGACCTGCTGGAAGTCCAGCCAGCTGTTGATCGAAGCATCCGGCATGCTGTTGAGCCAGGTGCGCGCCGAGTCCTTCAGCATGAGGGACACGTAGCGCACCCCTACGCGCTTGTTGCCGCCTGCGATGGAGACAGCGGTGACGTAGTCGGATAGCCAGTCCTCTGGCTTCGTGCTCCCGTTGAACTTTGGTGTGTCGCGCGGAAGGGTGAAATTCCGCAGAAAAGGCTCTTGGGCGATGCGGGGTCCGAAGCACCGGTGGACCTCGCCCTCTTCTTCTTCGAGCCGGCAAGACCTCTCCAGGTCGTCGAGGCGGTTGCGAGCGTCAGGGCCGGCTGTCGGCCCTAGGTCTCCCAGCCGGTTGTGGACGTTCCCCTTGTGGGCAGCCTGCTGGTTGTCGTGGTTGTACCGGCCGCCGCTGGCGGCCGGCGCGTTGTTGTAGTTCTGGCCGGCTCCGCCAGCCGGTCCATGGAAGCGGCTTGTCCTGGAGTTGATGATGCGTGCCTTGCTCCCACTAGGTGATGATGCTTGTCGGTCCGCCGACGTTGCGCCGGGTGCGGGGGCGCCAGGCGGGGGAGGCTGCGGAGAGTCCATCGCGGACGAAGCTTGGTTCTGGCGGAACTGGTAGTCGGCGGTGTCGAGGAGGTCCTGACGCGTTGGTGCTGCCTGCGCAGCTCGTCCCCTTCCAGGTTGGGCAGTTCTGCGGCGGCGGCCCGTGCTGCCTTCATGTTCTTCGCGGGGGAGCTGTAGACGGGTCGTCGAACGGGAGGAGCTCCGGCTGGAGCAACCGTCTCACTGGCTGTCGCCGGCCCTCCTGCCATCTCGTTGGCGAGGTTGCGCCTGACGTTGCCTCGCAGGTTGAGCTCGACGGCGATGGGGGTGAAGCCGTGGGCGAAGTTGTACTCACGGACTTGTGCCTCCATGCGGCGATGCGAGGCTGCGACGCTCCACACGCTATTGAGGAGGCGCTGGCGTGTTTGCTTTGAGGAGGATGGCGACCTGTTCCGGGTCCGCGTCGGTGGCGATGGGCGTGGCCAGGCCCTGGAGCATGGCCTGGACGGAGTCGACAGGGGCATGTTGTCGGGTGCTCGCCGCTTCAAACACCATGACCTCCGCGTAAGCGCGGACCTGGGTGCTGCTGTCGCAGCCGGCCGTCTCCTCGGGGAGGCGGTCGTCGCAGGGCTGGACGTTGGCGGGGTAGCCGGGCGCGAGGGCGACGTAGACGCAGTGCTCGCCGAAGTGCACGACTGTGCCGTCCTCGTGGAAGGCGGAGCCGGCGAAGCAGCCGGCGTTGTCGTTGACGAAGTCGATGGAGCCGAACGTCGAGACGAGGCCGGAGGCGACTCGCTCACCGAGACGGGTGCGGGATCCCGCACGAAATGTGACTCCGGATGCTGCTACAGGCCCCACGGTGGGCGCCAAATGACGTGGTATGGAACATGGCATATGCCACGGGGTGGCTAAGGTAGGTGCGGGATCCGGGAACTGCAGCATCGGCACCCGGAGCCCTCCCGGAGGAGGTAACACTCCTACTCCTGCCGGATCTCTTGATCAAGGGTGAACACAGTACATGGTTGCTCCTTGAGCTGTTTGGCGAGCTAGGCATGGCTCCTCTTTTCCTCTAGCTACTCGGGGTGGGGAAGAAGAAGATCAGACCCCCTCTACTTGGGCACCGAGGCAGCCTTATATAGGGCTGGCTGCCTGGCTTACAGGCGGGTCCGGCTGGCCTTGCTAGCCGGCCCGTGTCGGCTACAGAGGGGTTTCTTCGTGACGCTGCTTGTCCACCAAGCAGTGAACTTCGTAGGCTTGCAGGCGATGTCGGGGTAGGCTTGGCGACGTGGGGGGCTGGGCAGCGAAGAGGCCGGCCCCCCGCCTCCCGACCGGCTGCTCCTAGAGCTCCATGCCGGCGTGCCGGGCGGCGCTCCGTGTCCCCCGCCTGTCGGGGCCTCTAGGCGCCGTAGGAGACGTAGGGCTAGGCATGGCTCCAGTACCCGCCCAACACGGGCCCTTGTCTTCTGCTTGTCGTAGAGGGATGGCAGCCGGCCTTCCGGCTGCCGGCCGTCCGGATCCGGCTGCTACGGTTGACTCTGGTCGCACTTGGCGGGCGTCGTTTGTCGCTATCTGTTTGTCTTCAGGAATCGTAATGATGACGGGCCTGTAGCCCGACTGCGTCAGGCTGGGCGGGACCTGGCTATGCTCGGGGCAGGCGGTCCTGGTGCCGCCAGGCAGCCGGGACGGCCAGGCAGGAAGCACGCTCTTGATCTTCGCGTTTTACTCGGGATCTTCTGTGGGTTTTTGGGTACCCCGGTTTCATCCCCACGACAGATACTGTATTGGTAATAACTTTGTTATATCGCCCACATGATAACTTGTTTGGTATGTGACTGGTAATATCTTAATTGTTGCCCTCATTGGTAACTTGTATGCTAGAGTCTTGATTATAAGTTTTAGTATCCCCTCGTCGGTAACTTGTATACTAGAGTCTTGATAATAATTTTTAGTATCTCTCACTTGATGACTTTTTTGTTAGGTGATCGGTAACATCACACTAGTTCATTTCTCATCGATAACGTATATGCTAGAGTCTCGGTAATAACTTGGTAATAAACCTTACTAGTTTTGTTAATAACTTGTATCCTATTGTATTGGTAAAAAAGTTTTAGTATCCCCCACCTGATAACTTGCTTGATATGTGACATGTAATACCTTAGTTGTTCCCCTCGTCGGTTACATGTATAATAGTCTTGATAATAATTTTTACTATTCCCCACTTGATGACTTGTTTGTTAGGTGATCGGTAATATTTAATTAATTCTTTTGTCATCGATAACTTGTATGTTAGAGTCTTGGTAATAAATTTTTAGTATCCCCACCTGACAACTTACTTTTTATACGAATGGTAACATTTTACTATTTTTTTCTTATTGATAAATTGTATGATAGTGTATTAGTAATAACTTTGTTATATCGCCCACATGATAACTTGTTTGATATGTGACTGGTAATATCTTAATTGTTGCCCTCATTGGTAACTTGTATGCTAGAGTCTTGATTATAAGTTTTAGTATCCCCTTGTCAGTAATTTATATACTAGAGTCTTGATAATAATTTTTAGTATCACTCACTTGATGACTTGTTTGTTAGGTGATTGGTAACATCACACTAGTTCATTTCTCATCGATAACTTATATGCTAGAGTCTCGGTAATAACTTGGTAATAAATCTTACTAGTTTTGTTAATAACTTGTATCCTAGTGTATTGGTAATATAGTTTTAGTATCCCCCACCTGATAGCTTGCTTTATATGTGACATATAATACCTTAGTTGTTCCCCTCGTCGGTTACATGTATAATAGAGTCTTGATAATAATTTTTACTATTCCCCACTTGATGACTTGTCTGTTAGGTGACCGGTAATATTTAACTAATTCTTTTGTCATCGATAACTTGTATCTTAGAGTCTTGGTAATAAATTTTTAATATCCCCACCTGACAACTTATTTTTTATGCTACTGGTAATATTTTACTAGTTCTTTTCTCATTGATAACTTGTATGATAGTGTATTGGTAATAACTTTGTTATATCGCCCACATGATAACTTGTTTGATATGTGACTGGTAATATCTTCCGTTTTGTTGTGGCAGAACTCGCACTCCCTTTCGAGCGCGCCTTCCCGCTCAAGTCGTTGTCGGGCACCGGGTAGGATATGCTGGGTTGAATCCGAGATTGACGCTCCCTCTGGTACTCGGTGACCGCGGAGATCACACTCTTCTAGGTGCGGAGTTGATCCTACTAGCGGCGGATCTCCTCCAGCTGCTGTGCCATCTGGCCGCGAAACGCGTCGAGCTTGCGCGCCTGCTCGGCGGCATTGGTCGGGGTGACCGACGTTGTGAGTGGATCTGCCATGTTCTGCAGAAGGTTTCGCTGATGTTGCTCGCGTGCCTGCTAATCGTTCGCTTGCTGGTCACGCGCCTGCTGGTCGCAATGTTGCTTCTTGCGCCCGCTAGTCGCGATGTTGCTTCTCGCGCCAGTTGGTCATGTTGTTCTAGCTGCTTCTATGCCAAGATGCGTAGTTTCTGCGGCGGAAGTCGCCTCGCCTTCCATGTAGATGGTGACGGGACAGGAGTCGTCAAGCCATCAGAGGCCTTGTCGACCGATCCTTCCTACTCGTAGTCGAGGACCGAAAAGATCAACACGACATTGTTGTCGTTGTCAGGGATCATGATTGTCCTGGTTGGTGAGTCAGCGGTGCAGATTGCATCGTTGAGTGTCACGCCGAGAGAGAGCGCGTCGTCGAGGAGAGAGAGAGAGAGCGCGTCTTCGTCGCTGCACCTGTAAGCGATGTCCTCCTCGGTCAAGGCGACGAAGCCGACGTACGCGGTGACGGTCGTCCCAAAGCGGATGGCGACCACATAAGAGATCGGGCCGCGCACGGGCGCGCCCATGGTGTGGCGTCAGCGACAAAGCCCACACCGTAGTAGTCAAAGTAGGAAGTGGTAGTTCATTTTTGTTCAGTTTTTGGCTCCTATATCATTTTATTTTTGTTCAATATTTTTTACACTAGTAGGAAGTGGTAGTTCATTTTTATTCAAAAAAATTACACTAGTTGGAAGTGGGATTTTCCATCTCCCACCCATTTTATTTTACCCTAAAATATCACTAACCCAAAAAGGGAATTAATTTTGATCGATATGTTTTTTTGCAAGCACAAAATCTGATAGTTTGTTGTCAAAAGGGAATAGTTTTACCCTCTTGTTATTTAATTCACTGCGCAGAAAACGATTTTGGCATCAAACCATGCTCGTGAAGAAAGGGAATAGTTTCCTAGGCTCGTCTAAATTTTTGTTACAATCAGTCCACACGCGGAGGAAAGGGAATAGAGCAGGTGGTCAAATTAAACGAGTGAATATTGTAAAAGACTATTTGTCTACCCCTGGTTTTCTGGCTGTGTTTGTGCAGTCAGAGAAGTTCCATCCTGTTGAATAAAGAGTGAGAGGTTGAACTGTCAAAAAAAAAATTTAAACGTACTATACATATATATGCAAAAGGGAATAGTGCGCATGGTTTGTTTCTAGTCACGTACGCGCGTGCAAGCTAGCGCTGTCCGGCACAAAAGAGAATAGACGTGCAGGCCCAAAACTGAAACACGCGCTAATCAGATGTTTCCATTCATGGTAAGAAAATCTGGTCCGAAAACGATCGATCGTTTCGCTTTGCTCGCGCGCGCGCAAGGCTAGTCGCTTTTGAACGAAGGAAGGAAAGAAACGCGTGCACATAAATTCTTCATGTGCACCAGCTGTATTTTGCCAAATATGCACTCCAACTTGGAGTTTTTTCCTTTCATCTCTCTTTCCACTATGTCTAGATACATCCAGTTTTGGACAAATGAAAGTTATCTAGTATTTTGTAACGGAGGGAGTACGAGACACCTGGGAACTGCGACGCTGCCACACGTCTAGTCTTATCGTATCTACGTGGGTCCACCGTGTACCCCATTCCTATCTGGAGTTCTGGACTTGCTGCCATTTACATAAGAATTGTTTGACTTAACATAAAGAATATCGTGGACTTGCTGCGACTTACTTACCCATCGAAGCCATCCTTATCTAACCACGCGGTTCCAACATCCTTACCTAAAGGTGTGATGTGTTCACAAATTACATAACATACTCATATGATTTGGTCAAACTTAAAATGTTTGACTTGCCTTGCATGCGTATATGGACAGAGGGAGCACAGGGCTCTCATCTTACACAAGCATTACAAGATCTAGAGGAATGGAGTGGACCCTGCTATTGCGGCCACAATATCGATGATGGTAGGGGGCATACGAGAATCCATGAGTAAGCAAATTAAACAAGCACTGATCTAAAATCATTCAGTTCTTTTTATTTAATTCTTGTAGGTGTGACTCCTCGTTAACTTCCATCCTCAAATGGTCGACTAAGTAGGACGAATTTGACAAAATTTGCCAAACATTTGTGCGAATTTCAATAAGAATGAAGAAATTAGAGTCGACTAAACTCGAAACTGATCACAGAAATGGAACCTACTCGTCGACGCGCACATATTTCATATATACTTATCTCGAATCAAGGTTCAATAAAGCGTTGTGCGCTAATTGAACGTTTTGTGTCAGTTGTTATCTTTTCTAAAGAATCAATGTGCTAAGCGCTCGTTTAAGCGTAGTTGAGCGCTAGGCGTTTTGCGTCGCTTATAGCCTAAGCGGTGCTTAAGCGCGTTTTTGATAACCTTGTCTCGAATCATGACACGGTTGAGCAACTTTCGTTTTAATCCAAAATAGGAAGAAAAGAAATATGTATGCTACTGGTCGGCTTCGCCCAAGCTGACAGGTCTGTTCGGATTGTAACCGATAGGGAACTTTCATCTTGACCCACATCGATGGTGAATTATTTAGGCGACTTCCTAAAAATGCGTATTATTTCTGAAAATTATTAAATAAATGTATTATTTTTAAAAAAAATTAGCCCGAGTCCCTATGCAATATCTTCAGAACATTGCACTGTCTAGAAAAAGTAGAAATTTGAAGGCCACCTCATTGGTTCATGCGCTCATCTTCCTACCCGCTCATTTTCTCGAAGACATTGCCAGAGGGCCATTATAAGGTAGAGCTAGCCGACCACTGAAAAAAAGTTACATCCAGTAACAATGCTTGCAGAGTGCAGCAGAGCACCCTGTGTAAATATTCAGCTCGAGTTAACTGACGAATAGCGTGCAAGATCCTGACGACGGAAAGTGCATCGCGCGGCGTATCTGCTGGAAGACCGCAGAAGAACCTGTGGGCCGAGCTGAGTCGAGCTGCATTTGGACTGCAGCTCGGCCCGTTTCAGCTCTTTCGCCCCGCGCGTTTTGTCTTTTGTGAATTGAGAGAGGGAGAGGAAACAGGCTTGATTGGTTGGCCCGTTTGGCTGGTCAACAACATAGCATGATTGGGATGGGAGCGGAGGGTTCTTCCGTTCTTCGTCCCGCACTGCCGCATAGAGCAAGTAAGGGCACGCCGCCGATGCCGCCATGGAGCCCAAGCATCCAAATAAGCAGAAGCGGGTCTCCTCTCTTTATGGGGTAAATAGCTCCTATGCGACGTTTTTCAATGGCAATTAATGGACAGCGATGTCGTTGGCAGGAATTGCTCTGCTGCGACATCGCTCTTTGCACAAATTGCTCTGCTGCGACACGGCGCTTAATCGTAGGTGTTAGGATTATGGTGAGGCGGGTGGGACCCACCACTTATCCACGTCAACAACGATGACCGTTATAATCCTCGGCTGCGCGCGCATCCTCCCGACCCAGTCTTCTTCTCCGACGACGTAGCGCGGCAACTCCGACGAGCTTTTCTGAACTGAACTGAAGATTCATTTGCGCAATTTCTGAACTAAATCATTAAGCAGAACTGAAATGTGCAGAATTCATGAAATGTAACTAAACATAAACTTAAATTGGACATATTACATAGCTTAGTTGTTCGTGGCGATCATCGGATCAAAAGCCACACACGCGGGCACAAGCCCGATTACATAGTTAGCCCAGCTAATTGGGCGTCGACGCTGCTCTACCCCTAAACGTAGATCCAAAATTGGGCGTCCGGAGCCCCGGGGGTGCGGCGGCGACGAGGCGGCGGCGCCGCTCAGTCGGACCAGTCGAACTCGGAGTCGGAGTCCGAGCTGACCTCGATGACGGGGTGGAGGGAAGCGTCGATAGCGCTCTGGAGGTGGAGTTCGTTGAGCTCCTCCTGTTCCTGACAGCGCACCTCGACGTCCTCCTGCTGCTGCTTGCTGCGCTGGATCACCTCCTCGGTGATCCAGTCCAGGTCCTCGTCGGCGGCGAAGTCCCCGGGCAGCAGGCCGCGGCGCGGTGGGCGGTCCTGCTGCTCCTGCTCCTCCTCCCTCTTCGGCGGTGGCAGCTGTGGCGCCCGTGCCGCCATGCGGGAGCTCCCCGCGCCGGAGGAGCTCCCGTGCTCGTAGCGGTGGCCGCGCGCCGCCACTCTGCGGTCATACTTCTCCAACTCACGACGGGCGAACGCTGGCGGCGGCGTTAGGCCCCTGTGGAGCCACTTGTACGCGCCGCGCTTCCGACCGACGTCGGAATGAACCCGCCTCACGCGTTCGGGGTCAGCCGGCCGCTTCCGCGCCTTCCGGTCCTCGTCGGAGCGATTTCCGGAGCCGGAATGGCCACCGCGGGAGCTGGAACCCCCACGCCTCATCATCTTCGTGGGGTGGAGCTGGATCTGTATGTGGCGGCGGCGGTTTCCCGTGGATTTGGTCGCCGGCGGCGAGGGAGTGTGGGGGGCGGCGCAGATCTGAAATGGTGCGAAATAGCTAGGGTACGACACATCTGAGTGGATAAGAAGGGAACGGGAGGCGGTCGGGAAAAAAAACGGTGGGCCGTGGCATGGGAAAGTGAACGGGAGGGCCGTGACCCGTTATTTGGTTGGGCCATGCCGTCCGGCCGTGGCGAGGCGGTGAGAATAGAAAAAAAAACACTTAAAAAAACTTGTGCACTAACCAGCGGGCCAAATCCTGCTGCTGGGCCCAAATTTAGTTTTTTTTCCTACGAATGGCGCGGAACTGGGAGTGGCCAATCAGAGCGCAGAACTGGGAGTGGCGCGGATCGGGGGGTTCCCTTCTGATCCAACCGTTCACTAGCCAGCGATCAACGACTCTGAAGCAGGGGGGTTTGGACGGGGTTTCAGACGGGGTTTAGGGTTTCCGGGGTTTAGGGTTTTCAGTGAGGTAGGGTTGAGCATAAATAATGTAGAAAAAATCAAATAAATATGAAACTTTCGCTCACTGTTTACTTATGCAACTACGTTGCTAAAAAAATTAAAACTTGTTATATCCACATTTAAATGAAAAACATTCACACAATTCAAGCTATCGATGGAATGAGCTAGGGTTGAGCACAACTAATTCAAAAAAAATCAAAACAACATACAACCAGCGCACATGGTCTAATTATGCAACTAAGTTGCTATTAAAAATATAAAACCTGTTATATCCACAGTTAAATGAAAAACATTCACACAATTCAAGCTATCGATGGAATGAGCTAGGGTTGAGCACAACTAATTCAAAAAAATCAAAACAACATACAACCAGCGCACATGGTCTACTTATGCAACTAAGTTGCTATTAAAAATATAAAACTTGTTATATCCACATTTCAATTCCAACATTCACACGTTCACGATATCGATGGAATGAGCTAGGGTTGAGCATAAGTAATTCAAAAAAAATCAAATAAATATAAAACCAGCGCACATGGTCTACTTACATGACATAGTTATCAAAAAAATATAAACTTTGATTTTTAGTCGGTCAACGGTTTTGTGCTAAGTTTGACCAAACATTCAAATGAGCACAAATAATTCAAAAAAAATTAAAATAACATAAAACCAGCGCACATGGTCTACTTACATGACATAGTTATGAAAAAAAAATATAAACTTGGTATATGAGTATTTTCATGAGAAATCCTTCACACAAATGACTTACCACGAACAAAGTTGCAGAGAGTTCAAGGAAGTGAGAGAGGGTTTGATGTTTTGAAAATTTAAAAAAATTGAAAAAATCACAAAAGCTTCATTTTGGTGTGACTAAGGATGACCCAGGCTTAGTTTTTCATTTTTGTATTTTAAACTTGTTTAAATGTTGGTCAAACTTGGGTTTGACCGAATTCAAAATAATCATAAAATATTCAAAAAAATCAAAAAAATGGAAAACCAGTGCACATGTTCTTAGTTTGTCATATACTAACAACTCCAATTGATAAACAAGGTCTATATGCATTCAAACAAAATATGCTTGAATGTGGTGTGAAATCTCAAATCTCAAACTATGAACTCTCATGTGTGAAGAGATGTGGTTTTGGATTTGCAACATGAAATTTACAAAAAACTCACCAAAGTTTCATTTTGGAGTGACTAAGAAGGATACAGGCTTGCTTTTTCATTTTCATGGTTCAAACTTGTTTAAATGTTGGTCAAACTTAGGTTTGACCGAATTCAAAATAATCATAAAATATTCAAAAAAATCAAAAAAATGGAAAAACCTGCGCACATAGTCTATATCTATAGAATAGATGTGTAGGAAAGTTATTTGGCTGATTTTGACAAGGTCGAAAAAATCTTGCTTAGGATGGAGCCGTTTACCCTACCTTTAGAGCTCATTTGAAACACTTTTTTTTTCAAGACTTAGCAAAAGGCTCGGTTTGATGACCAAGTTAGATAAAAAAAGTACATAATAGTATGAAATCATTGCAACATCCAAGCCTAGCACAAATAACATGTAAATTTGAATTTTGGTTCAAAGTTGAATTCAAAAAATCAAAAGAAAATAAATAATTTTCATATTATTTAAAAAATTCAAAAAAATTGTCCCAGTGCAGCATCTTAGTAGATGAGACAACTCACTATTATAGATAAATCTATATAGTCAGTTGCCCGACCCACGAAGCCACTGGACCGGGAATAATGTGCAACACCTAAATTGCGAGCATGGGGACTCGAACTTGGGTGGGCAAAGGGAGTCATCAACCCTTTGCCACTAGGCTATGCCTATGTTTGCGACAAATCTACCATTATTAGGAGGAAATATTTACAAATCAAAAAAGAAAAAACATAATAAACCATTTGATAAGTACATATGACCCTGGGTTTGAGTATAAAAAATCAAAAAAGGAGAAACCTTCTATAGATGACATTTTTTATAAGCCTCTACCTAGTTGACAAGGTTTCAACTTGAGAAAAAAATCAACAGAGCAATGCCATTTGGACAAGACCGGTTTTTCACAAAAACTCAACAGAGTAAGGTTCAAACTAGCGGAAACATATAACTACAAAGTTATACTAAATGTACTGTGGCGCACAAAAATGTAAATATTTTTTCCTAACTCGTTTTCAATCGGACGGAACGTGTGAATGCCACAATCGGGCGTGTCCAGAGCGCGCCCCTATGTTCGACAGTTCGCCAAAGGTAGCTGTATGTTGCATTGTTGACAAAAGAAAAAGGAACACAAGAACAAGGAACACATGAACAAGGAACGCAAGAATATATATTTTTTACAAGGTTTCACCCAACGGAACGTGCGAATGCAACATGTCCGGAGCACGCCCCCAAGGTGTTCGACAGAGTGATTACATGGCCAGTTCCCAAAAGTACTCCCCCAAAAGCTCCCAGCGCTGGGCAAACACTGGCTGAAAGAGTTTCAGTCACCTAACTAACAAAATGACCCACAAAATGCACCAGACTACAGTGTGCAGCTCATTCTTCCAGCGTCCATCTTCCCCCCGAACGCCATGGACCTGGAGCTGTCTCTGTTGTTGCAGGGGCGCCCGTTGTTGCAGCTGGCTCTGTAGCTCTCTCCTCTAGATCAACTTCATCTCGCAGAGAATTTCTGAGCACACCAATCTGTCCTCCTCCAGCTCGGTAACTAGACTGAAATTCTCTAGGCTCACCGCTACATCGAAATCCAGGCTCGAGCTTGCTGAAATCATGCTCGATGAGCTCTGGCCCGAGCTGCTCTGGTCGTCCGCAGCAATGTTGCGCATCGAGGCAAGACTCTGTCTCGGCCTCGGTGGCGAATGACGGCAAAGTGGAAAACCCTTGCCGCCGTAGCCGTGACGCACCCACGCCTGCTTCAACACCTGGTTCACCGAAATCCGGTATCGCTTGCAAAGACGATAGGTTGAATCCCTCGCCGCTGCCCGAGTCACGAATGGGGCCGCCGGTCTCCTCTGCGACCGCGTGCCCGCACCACCCCATCCTCCACCCTCCCTCGTCGCCCTTACCTGCGATTGCGACCGCAAGCCCTGCGTCGCCGACCGCCTGCTCGACTCCGATTTCCGCTTCTCTTCTCGCGCCGCCGCTCGACTCGCCCGCTCCATCTACCGCCGTCGCAAGGATGATTTCCTCCAGCCCGGAGAAGCCGAGACGACAGGACAGGGGGGAGTGAGCTCGAAGGGGGGACGCCGGCGCGTGGCAGAGATTGTTCCCCCACGAACAGTGGCAAATGTCGCATAGGAGCTATTACCACCGCTACGGGTTACAGCGCACGCGTGAGGTCCCACTCGTAATAAACTAATCCATGTGACAGTCAAACGGGGTTTACCGCGTGAGGATAATGAATTAACGGCCATGTCGTGACTGGGCTGTTTCTGCGCAGAGAGATGTCGCACCACAGCTATTATTGCGAACGATGTCGCTTTTCAGCCAATTCGCTACAAAGACGTCGCATAGGAGCTATTCACCCCTCTTTATGGAGGTTCAGCGTCGCGGACTAAGGGGAAGAAGGCCAAGGCCAGCGGCAAGCCCTGCGCGAATGCTAGCACGAGCATCGTGTAATGGATCCAAATGACAAGGTCAGCAGTCTGCGCCCGTGAAACCACACCCCCACCGCCTTGCCGTCTCCTTTCCGACATAGCCGCCGGTAGGCGCACGGCGGGCGGTGCTGCATCGGTGTTGCTTCGTCCTCGTTGGCTCTTTCAAGCCATCGCCATCAGCACAAGTGGTGAATGACATTGTTTGTGTATGTTTTTTTTTTCGTCTATGCAAATGTGGTGAATTGATTCAAATTGTGTATGCATATTTATAACAACGAAATACTGAGTTGCTTATTGCTAGGAAAATGTCCAAACATCACGATGAGATGTATGAAAAGGAAAACGGAAACAGTGGAAGACTCACGAAATGGCAAGCACACATTATTGCCTAGCCTACGTGATCTCCAGTGTTTACTGTAGGTTACTGCCCTCCTCCGGCCGGTGGAGGCAGTTGCGGCAGCAGCAGTGTGTCACCGAACCATTGTTTGCAGTCATAGGCCGTGCAGAATGTTTGCAGCGCCGTCATGGCCAGCATCACGAGGGTGGCCAGTAGAGTGAGAATCTTCCACGACTGGAAGACGTACCGCTTGATCAGTTTCCTCGCTTTCACGGACATCCTGTTGTTCCTGTGCGCGTTCACCTCCTTGATCACCCTGTCCATCAACGGCACCTTGCTTGGCCGCACGGCGCGGCACATCCCGTTCCACATGTCCGCCGCCTCCTTGTCGCTCTTCATTCCGTTGAAGACTATCTTGCACTCCCGCAGGATCTTCACGTCCTTGGGCGTGTCGATGATGCCGTTCATGAGCTCCGTGTACCGCGCCATCACCAATTGCCCGCGCACGACGGCAGTCTCGTACGCGACCAGATTACGGAGGATCACCTCGGAGTTGCCGTCGAGGTGGATGACTGGTAAGCTCAGCGTCGCGGTTGCCGTGTCGAAAAAGATCGCGACGATCCCCTCCGGCGCCGGCACCAACCGCACGCCGCGGCTCGCCAGCTTCTCTACGGACGGGATCTTGATCTCATGCAGTAGCGGCGAGTTGGTGATGGTACCCATGTTCACGCCCTTGAGCCGCTTCTCCGAGGCCAACACCTTCCCGAGAACCGGCATTAGCGCCGCCAGCTGCGGCACCTTGCTCGTGATCCGTCCTGGGAGTCTCTTGATGAACCGCACGGGCGCGACGTTGAGGCTGGAAACCTGCACGCACGCCCGCTTCACCTTGTCGTAATCCGGGACCTGCTGCTCCAGCGCGTCCATGGAGACGACTTCCTCCGGGATCTCCGCCACGTCATCAGCGATAACAGCCGAGGGTGGCACGGCGAATTTGTAGAGGAGCTCTAGAAGATGCGCGTTATTGGTGACGTCGTCGACATGCGCCATAGCGGTTGTCTTGATGGGGCACACGTCCCTGATGAAGCGGTCGAGGACGACACGCATGGTGTCAGCGGCAACCTCCTGGGAGGCGTGGCGGAGCTGCAACGACTCTGCAAAGAGGAAGAGCGGGATCTGGTTCTCGAGCATCATGGCGTCTACGGGAATGGCCAACAGTGCCGACGGCCAGAACCTGTGCCGACGGCTATTTATCGGGGCCGTCGGCACAGGATCGTACCAGGGCCAGCCGTCGACAAGTCCGTCGGCACAGAAACGGCCGTCGGCACAGAGGTTCTATCCCGACGGCCACCGTCGGGACACATGAAGCCGTCGGCACAGCTTGTGAGGTGACGTGCCGTCGGCACAGGACTCTACCATTTTTATTCATTTTTACCCTATTCTTCATTTTTATGTATCTATTTATTACTCTCAATTAAATTTAATATGTTTTCATTCATTTCTATATGTATATAGCTACGCCAAATAGCGGTCTCCACCCACATAAAATAACGTCGCGAATCTTATCTCTGAAGTATTATATGCGAATGTTGATTTGTGTTATCGCATGTGTGTAGATATTATTGAAAGTGTTGGGGTGGATATTGGTTTTCCATGTACCTCCACGCATTGTTTATCCCGCCATCTTTCTCATGTTCCTATGGCCTAACCTAACCCAACCAAGCAAAAAAGTCCACTGGGCTACCACCTTTCGACGCACGTCTATGGGGGTAGACGGAAACGTCCGGGTTTTTCCAGCGGATTCAGGGTTTCGCCGAAGCGGGGCCCCGGAGCGTCGGAACCCCACCCAAACCTAGGTTGTGCCATACCATATGTATACAAGTGTGTTTGTGTGTTTCAAATGTCCAGGAATCTACTCCTAGGTGTGACCGACATCACCGGCTTCACTTTCTCTCTAGTGAGTTTCTGCACTTAGAGGTGAAAACTCCCCTTTCGGGCTAACCGGATGGAATCTTGTGTCGATTTGGGTTAGACTTTGGTTTCTCATGTTCCTATGGCCTAACCTAACCCAACCAAGCAAAAAAGTCTACTGGGCTACCCCCTTTGGACGCACGTCTATGGGGGTAGACGGAAACGTCCGGGTTTTTCCAGCGGATTCAGGGTTTCGCCGAAGCGGGGCCCCGGAGCGTCGGAACCCCACCCAAACCTAGGTTGTGCCATACCATATGTATACAAGTGTGTTTGTGTGTTTCAAATGTCCAGGAATCTACTCCTAGGTGTGACCGACATCACCGGCTTCACTTTCTCTCTAGTGAGTTTCTGCACTTAGAGGTGAAAACTCCCCTTTCGGGCTAACCGGATGCAATCTTGTGTCGATTTGGGGTAGACTTTGGTTTCTCATGTTCCTATGGCCTAACCTAACCCAACCAAGCAAAAAAGTCCACTGGGCTACCCCCTTTCGACGCACGTCTATGGGGGTAGACAGAAACGTCCGGGTTTTTCCAGCGGATTTAGGGTTTCGCCGAAGCGGGGCCCCGGAGCGTCGGAACCCCACCCAAACCTAGGTTGTGCCATACCATATGTATACAAGTGTGTTTGTGTGTTTCAAATGTCCAGGAATCTACTCCTAGGTGTGACCGACATCACCGGCTTCACTTTCTCTCTAGTGAGTTTCTGCACTTAGAGGTGAAAACTCCCCTTTCGGGCTAACCGGATGGAATCTTGTGTCGATTTGGGGTAGACTTTGGTTTCTCATGTTCCTATGGCCTAACCTAACCCAACCAAGCAAAAAAGTCCACTGGGCTACCCCCTTTCGACGCACGTCTATGGGGGTAGACGGAAACGTCCGGGTTTTTCCAGCGGATTTAGGGTTTCGCCGAAGCGGGGCCCCGGAGCGTCGGAACCCCACCCAAACCTAGGTTGTGCCATACCATATGTATACAAGTGTGTTTGTGTGTTTCAAATGTCCAGGAATCTACTCCTAGGTGTGACCGACATCACCGGCTTCACTTTCTCTCTAGTGAGTTTCTGCACTTAGAGGTGAAAACTCCCCTTTCGGGCTAACCGGATGCAATCTTGTGTCGATTTGGGGTAGACTTTGGTTTCTCATGTTCCTATGGCCTAACCTAACACAACCACGTAAAAAAGTCCACTGGGCTACCCCCTTTCGACGCACGTCTATGGGGGTAGACGGAAACGTCGGGTTTTTCCAGCGGATTCAGGGTTTCGCCGAAGCGGGGCCCCGGAGCGTCGGAACCCCACCCAAACCTAGGTTGTGCCATACCATATGTATACAAGTGTGTTTGTGTGTTTCAAATGTCCAGGAATCTACTCCTAGGTGTGACCGACATCACCGGCTTCACTTTCTCTCTAGTGAGTTTCTGCACTTAGAGGTGAAAACTCCCCTTTCGGGCTAACCGGATGCAATCTTGTGTCGATTTGGGGTAGACTTTGGTTTCTCATGTTCCTATGGCCTAACCTAACCCAACCAAGCAAAAAAGTCCACTGGGCTACCCCCTTTCGACGCACGTCTATGGGGGTAGACGGAAACGTCCGAGTTTTTCCAGCGGATTCAGGGTTTCGCCGAAGCGGGGCCCCGGAGCGTCGGAACCCCACCCAAACCTAGGTTGTGCCATACCATATGTATACAAGTGTGTTTGTGTGTTTCAAATGTCCAGGAATCTACTCCTAGGTGTGACCGACATCACCGGCTTCACTTTCTCTCTAGTGAGTTTCTGCACTTAGAGGTGAAAACTCCCCTTTCGGGCTAACCGGATGGAATCTTGTGTCGATTTGGGGTAGACTTTGGTTTCTCATGTTCCTATGGCCTAACCTAACACAACCACGTAAAAAGTCCACTGGGCTACCCCCTTTCGACGCACGTCTATGGGGGTAGACGGAAACGTCCGGGTTTTTCCAGCGGATTCAGGGTTTCGCCGAAGCGGGGCCCCGGAGCGTCGGAACCCCACCCAAACCTAGGTTGTGCCATACCATATGTATACAAGTGTGTTTGTGTGTTTCAAATGTCCAGGAATCTACTCCTAGGTGTGACCGACATCACCGGCTTCACTTTCTCTCTAGTGAGTTTCTGCACTTAGAGGTGAAAACTCCCCTTTCGGGCTAACCGGATGGAATCTTGTGTCGATTTGGGGTAGACTTTGGTTTCTCATGTTCCTATGGCCTAACCTAACCCAACCAAGCAAAAAAGTCCACTGGGCTACCCCCTTTCGACGCACGTCTATGGGGGTAGACGGAAACGTCCGGGTTTTTCCAGCGGATTCAGGGTTTCGCCGAAGCGGGGCCCCGGAGCGTCGGAACCCCACCCAAACCTAGGTTGTGCCATACCATATGTATACAAGTGTGTTTGTGTGTTTCAAATGTCCAGGAATCTACTCCTAGGTGTGACCGACATCACCGGCTTCACTTTCTCTCTAGTGAGTTTCTGCACTTAGAGGTGAAAACTCCCCTTTCGGGCTAACCGGATGGAATCTTGTGTCGATTTGGGGTAGACTTTGGTTTCTCATGTTCCTATGGCCTAACCTAACACAACCACGTAAAAAAGTCCACTGGGCTACCCCCTTTCGACGCACGTCTATGGGGGTAGACGGAAACGTCCGGGTTTTTCCAGCGGATTCAGGGTTTCGCCGAAGCGGGGCCCCGGAGCGTCGGAACCCCACCCAAACCTAGGTTGTGCCATACCATATGTATACAAGTGTGTTTGTGTGTTTCAAATGTCCAGGAATCTACTCCTAGGTGTGACCGACATCACCGGCTTCACTTTCTCTCTAGTGAGTTTCTGCACTTAGAGGTGAAAACTCCCCTTTCGGGCTAACCGGATGGAATCTTGTGTCGATTTGGGGTAGACTTTGGTTTCTCATGTTCCTATGGCCTAACCTAACCCAACCAAGCAAAAAAGTCCACTGGGCTACCCCCTTTCGACGCACGTCTATGGGGGTAGACGGAAACGTCCGGGTTTTTCCAGCGGATTCAGGGTTTCGCCGAAGCGGGGCCCCGGAGCGTCGGAACCCCACCCAAACCTAGGTTGTGCCATACCATATGTATACAAGTGTGTTTGTGTGTTTCAAATGTCCAGGAATCTACTCCTAGGTGTGACCGACATCACCGGCTTCACTTTCTCTCTAGTGAGTTTCTGCACTTAGAGGTGAAAACTCCCCTTTCGGGCTAACCGGATGGAATCTTGTGTCGATTTGGGGTAGACTTTGGTTTCTCATGTTCCTATGGCCTAACCTAACACAACCACGTAAAAAAGTCCACTGGGCTACCCCCTTTCGACGCACGTCTATGGGGGTAGACGGAAACGTCCGGGTTTTTCCAGCGGATTCAGGGTTTCGCCGAAGCGGGGCCCCGGAGCGTCGGAACCCCACCCAAACCTAGGTTGTGCCATACCATATGTATACAAGTGTGTTTGTGTGTTTCAAATGTCCAGGAATCTACTCCTAGGTGTGACCGACATCACCGGCTTCACTTTCTCTCTAGTGAGTTTCTGCACTTAGAGGTGAAAACTCCCCTTTCGGGCTAACCGGATGGAATCTTGTGTCGATTTGGGGTAGACTTTGGTTTCTCATGTTCCTATGGCCTAACCTAACCCAACCAAGCAAAAAAGTCCACTGGGCTACCCCCTTTCGACGCACGTCTATGGGGGTAGACGGAAACGTCCGGGTTTTTCCAGCGGATTCAGGGTTTCGCCGAAGCGGGGCCCCGGAGCGTCGGAACCCCACCCAAACCTAGGTTGTGCCATACCATATGTATACAAGTGTGTTTGTGTGTTTCAAATGTCCAGGAATCTACTCCTAGGTGTGACCGACATCACCGGCTTCACTTTCTCTCTAGTGAGTTTCTGCACTTAGAGGTGAAAACTCCCCTTTCGGGCTAACCGGATGGAATCTTGTGTCGATTTGGGGTAGACTTTGGTTTCTCATGTTCCTATGGCCTAACCTAACACAACCACGTAAAAAAGTCCACTGGGCTACCCCCTTTCGACGCACGTCTATGGGGGTAGACGGAAACGTCCGGGTTTTTCCAGCGGATTCAGGGTTTCGCCGAAGCGGGGCCCCGGAGCGTCGGAACCCCACCCAAACCTAGGTTGTGCCATACCATATGTATACAAGTGTGTTTGTGTGTTTCAAATGTCCAGGAATCTACTCCTAGGTGTGACCGACATCACCGGCTTCACTTTCTCTCTAGTGAGTTTCTGCACTTAGAGGTGAAAACTCCCCTTTCGGGCTAACCGGATGGAATCTTGTGTCGATTTGGGGTAGACTTTGGTTTCTCATGTTCCTATGGCCTAACCTAACACAACCACGTAAAAAAGTCCACTGGGCTACCCCCTTTCGACGCACGTCTATGGGGGTAGACGGAAACGTCCGGGTTTTTCCAGCGGATTCAGGGTTTCGCCGAAGCGGGGCCCCGGAGCGTCGGAACCCCACCCAAACCTAGGTTGTGCCATACCATATGTATACAAGTGTGTTTGTGTGTTTCAAATGTCCAGGAATCTACTCCTAGGTGTGACCGACATCACCGGCTTCACTTTCTCTCTAGTGAGTTTCTGCACTTAGAGGTGAAAACTCCCCTTTCGGGCTAACCGGATGAATCTTGTGTCGATTTGGGGTAGACTTTGGTTTCTCATGTTCCTATGGCCTAACCTAACCAACCAAGCAAAAAAGTCCACTGGGCTACCCCCTTTCGACGCACGTCTATGGGGGTAGACGGAAACGTCCGGGTTTTTCCAGCGGATTCAGGGTTTCGCCGAAGCGGGGCCCCGGAGCGTCGGAACCCCACCCAAACCTAGGTTGTGCCATACCATATGTATACAAGTGTGTTTGTGTGTTTCAAATGTCCAGGAATCTACTCCTAGGTGTGACCGACATCACCGGCTTCACTTTCTCTCTAGTGAGTTTCTGCACTTAGAGGTGAAAACTCCCCTTTCGGGCTAACCGGATGGAATCTTGTGTCGATTTGGGGTAGACTTTGGTTTCTCATGTTCCTATGGCCTAACCTAACCCAACCAAGCAAAAAAGTCCACTGGGCTACCCCCTTTCGACGCACGTCTATGGGGGTAGACGGAAACGTAGGGTTTTTCCAGCGGATTCAGGGTTTCGCCGAAGCGGGGCCCCGGAGCGTCGGAACCCCACCCAAACCTAGGTTGTGCCATACCATATGTATACAAGTGTGTTTGTGTGTTTCAAATGTCCAGGAATCTACTCCTAGGTGTGACCGACATCACCGGCTTCACTTTCTCTCTAGTGAGTTTCTGCACTTAGAGGTGAAAACTCCCCTTTCGGGCTAACCGGATGGAATCTTGTGTCGATTTGGGGTAGACTTTGGTTTCTCATGTTCCTATGGCCTAACCTAACACAACCACGTAAAAAAGTCCACTGGGCTACCCCCTTTCGACGCACGTCTATGGGGGTAGACGGAAACGTAGGGTTTTTCCAGCGGATTCAGGGTTTCGCCGAAGCGGGGCCCCGGAGCGTCGGAACCCCACCCAAACCTAGGTTGTGCCATACCATATGTATACAAGTGTGTTTGTGTGTTTCAAATGTCCAGGAATCTACTCCTAGGTGTGACCGACATCACCGGCTTCACTTTCTCTCTAGTGAGTTTCTGCACTTAGAGGTGAAAACTCCCCTTTCGGGCTAACCGGATGGAATCTTGTGTCGATTTGGGGTAGACTTTGGTTTCTCATGTTCCTATGGCCTAACCTAACCAACCAAGCAAAAAAGTCCACTGGGCTACCCCCTTTCGACGCACGTCTATGGGGGTAGACGGAAACGTAGGGTTTTTCCAGCGGATTCAGGGTTTCGCCGAAGCGGGGCCCCGGAGCGTCGGAACCCCACCCAAACCTAGGTTGTGCCATACCATATGTATACAAGTGTGTTTGTGTGTTTCAAATGTCCAGGAATCTACTCCTAGGTGTGACCGACATCACCGGCTTCACTTTCTCTCTAGTGAGTTTCTGCACTTAGAGGTGAAAACTCCCCTTTCGGGCTAACCGGATGGAATCTTGTGTCGATTTGGGGTAGACTTTGGTTTCTCATGTTCCTATGGCCTAACCTAACACAACCACGTAAAAAAGTCCACTGGGCTACCCCCTTTCGACGCACGTCTATGGGGGTAGACGGAAACGTTAGGGTTTTTCCAGCGGATTCAGGGTTTCGCCGAAGCGGGGCCCCGGAGCGTCGGAACCCCACCCAAACCTAGGTTGTGCCATACCATATGTATACAAGTGTGTTTGTGTGTTTCAAATGTCCAGGAATCTACTCCTAGGTGTGACCGACATCACCGGCTTCACTTTCTCTCTAGTGAGTTTCTGCACTTAGAGGTGAAAACTCCCCTTTCGGGCTAACCGGATGGAATCTTGTGTCGATTTGGGGTAGACTTTGGTTTCTCATGTTCCTATGGCCTAACCTAACCCAACCAAGCAAAAAAGTCCACTGGGCTACCCCCTTTCGACGCACGTCTATGGGGGTAGACGGAAACGTTAGGGTTTTTCCAGCGGATTTAGGGTTTCGCCGAAGCGGGGCCCCGGAGTAATACTTGTGATAAGAGTAATAAATAAATACATTAAAAAAGATGGTTTCCCATGTGCCTACGGAAAAACTTGTGATAAGAGTAATAAATAAATACATTAAAAAAGATGATGTAAGTGAAAAAAAAAAGGAAAAGCCTATGCCGACGGCAAAGCCGTCGGCATAGGTCCACACCTTATCCTTATCCCGCCACAGCTCCTCGACCACCCATATCCGCATTTCTTCGGCCGGCTACCCGCTCCGCGGCTGCCCCGCTCCCCCGCCGCCCTGCTCCGGCCAGCCACGACCCCGCCGCCACCCGCCCCTACCCAGCCCCGCCGCCACCCCGCCGCCGGCAACCCCGCCCCCTCCACCCGCCAGCCGCCATCCCCCCACCCGCCCCTACCCAGCCCCGCCGCCAGCCCTTACCCACCCCCGCCGCCGCCAACCCCGCCCCCTCCACCCGCTAGCCGGCAACCCCGCCCCCTCCACCCGCCAGCCCCTACCCACCCCCGCCGCCAGCCCCTACCCGACCCCCGCCGCCACTCGCCCCGCCTCCGCCGTGCTCCCCTCTGGCCGCACCGGCCCCGCAACCTCGCCGCTCCCCTCGACGTGCTACCCTCCTCGCCGCAGGTACCCTCCGCACCGCCAGGTGCTCCTCGCATCTCCCCTATTTTCTGTGTATTTTAGATTTAGTGATTTTAGGAGTAGGATTTTAGGAAAATTAGTGGTAGAAAAGAGGAAAATAGATGGAAAATTAGTGGTAGAAATTAGAAAATAGCACAATAGAAATTATAGATGGAAATTTAGTGGTAGAAAATAGAAAATAACAAAGCAAATAAAATGTTGTTGACAATCATAGAAGGAAAATAGGTGTTAGTGTTTTTATATATTCATTTCATATATGACTAACCCGTGTATCAAATGCTTTTACTTAACTAAGTATCATGTCGGAGCCGGAGCGAAAGTTTCGTGGTGTTCATCGGAGACCCACGAAGATCCCGACTTGGGCAGCTCAGATCACAGTGGATCACAGGAAGATCCAGCTTGGTACTTTCAGGTGCCCGTGGCAGGCGGCCCGCGCCTACGACTGCGCGGCGGTCCAGCACTTTGGGGCGAGAGCGATCCTCAACTTTGAGGATGAGCGGAGCGTGGCGCATCTGTTAGCGCCAGATGGCATGAGGATCGCGACGAAGGCCGAGGAGAGGGAGCACCGGCAGGCAGAGAGGCTGCTCAGGGCGCGCCACCAGCGCGAGGAGGATGACCCCTTGGTCAAGGATCTCCTCCTTGATCCCCAGGTGATGGCGGTCCAGTACCAGGTTTTCAGCGAGAGCCGGCAGCAGCGCGGGCAGGGCGAGGCCGGCCCCTCCGGCACGCAGCAGCAGGGCGAGGACTCTAGCAGCAGCCTGTCCTCTTGTTGGGACCGCTTGGACGACGCCACTGACACCGGCGCGAGTCGAGTTTAGGATGTCTATCATCCTACCTGTCGTACTACTAGACTTATCTTGCTACCTGTTGTACTGCTAGACTTATCATACATGCTACCTATGTATTATTGTGCTACTTGTCTATATGTGTTATGTTTAGCTAATATGGTTACATCGTTCTGTGGTTTATTCTGTTTTATGTTTAATTATTAGGTAAAATGGAGGGATATTTGCTTATATATTTCGATTGTTTGTACTTTTTAGATGACGTAGCTTCCCGCCAGCCAGCACCGTCGGTCCCGCGCGTCGTCGCGGCTTCTCCAGCTGAGGAGGGGCCGCCTCGGTGCCCTTTGTTTTGTCGCCCTCTTCCGGAGCACGTCCTCGACCTTCTCCGGCCACCGATCACGCTTCGAGGGTATAAATCTTTCGCCTCTCTTGCTGCATAGGTTTATTTTGGTCTAGATCACCAAGTCAGTCGCGTAACCCGAGTCAGATCCCATCCGGAAGGGTTACAAATTTATAAATATGCAGGATTGTCCATCTTTGCATATTTATAACCGTAACACTTCCGGGTTGTCCTGTTGGACAGTCCGAGTACGTGTAGATCGGGTCGTGTTCCATGTTCTACCCCTTCCTGAGACGTAATTTCGGCAGCACCTCCCTGTTGTTCTTCGGATGCACACCCTCTCGGCTTGACAAGCTCGAGACGTGTATTCTGAAGAACAGCGGGGAGGTGCTGCCGAAATTCCGTCTCGGGTCGGGGTAGAACATGGAACACGGCTCGATCTACACGTACTCGGGCGGGATAGGCCCTCCTATTAGAAGTGTAGGTGAACCCTTGCATGATGTAAAGATTAAAATTTGACCGTAATTAATCTGGTGACACTAAATCATTTTATTATTACTTGGTGCATATTAAAAGACTGCGTGCTTGTTTCGCTCCCAATAAAGCAGAGGATGGCTGATAATGGGTGGATGTACACTGGCCGTGTCGATAAGATTAAAAGAACAGAGGAGTGGGAGATGAAGACCAATATATTAGTGAAGGAGTTAGGGCGTGGTTCAAAGGCAAAAGGAGTTCGTGGAAGGTGCCCTTGCACTCATTGCAAGAATCGTGACCGTCAAGGAAAGGAAGATATGACTAAACATCTTTGGTTGTATGGGTATACGCCTAACTACGTCACGCATGTCAAATTTGATCAGTACGAACGTCTCAGAGTTGGGGTGATGCGGCAGCGGATCGATGGCAATGAGTACGATGGGTTGAGAAACATGCTAGATGATCACCATGCTGCTTACATGCCGGATTCGCCACCTCCACAGGAGGAACAGGAGGAACCGGGTGAACCGGAGGCACCGGATGAACCGGAGGAACCAGAGCCAACCGCGAAGGCTTTCTATGAGACGATGGCCTCGGCTACGAAGCCTCTATACGAGGGTGCAAACCAGAGCCAGCTCGATGCCGTAGCTCAACTACTAAGTGACAAGTGTCAGTTCTCCACCACCCGTGCAGGCTTTGAAGCTAATCTGACAACAACTGGTAACATGTTGCCCAAAGGGCATTGTCTGCCAAAATCCATGCACGAGGTGAAGAAACTATTGGGATCGCTCAGCATGGATTATGAAAAGATTCATTGTTGTCCAAAAGGATGCCTGTTGTTCCGGAAACAATATGCGAATGACAAGTACTGTAGCCTTTGTGGGGCCTCTAGGTATGAGGAGAAAACGCTGCCTGATGGTCGGAAGAAGCAGGGAAAAATCCCTGTGAAGGTTCTTCGGTACCTCTCATTCATAAAAAGAATGCAGCGGCTTTTCATGTCCGAGGAGTCTGCCAAACAAATGACTTGGCACAGGAAAGGGAAGAGATACGTCGACGAGTTAGGACGGGAAAGGATGGGACATCCATCTGATGGTGAGGCATGGAAGAACTTCGACTTGAAACACCCCCTTAATTCAGCAGATGCTCGGAATGTCAGAATTGCAATAGCAACAGATGGGTTCAATCCATATGGGATGTCGACTGCGTCGTACAGCTGCTGGCCCGTGTTTGTTATTCCGCTCAATCTCCCTCCTGGGGTACTAATGCAAAGGAAGCACATGTTTCTGTCGCTGATCATTCCAGGGCCCGAATACCCGGGGAAGAATTTGAGTGTCTACATGCAACCGCTTGTGGATGATTTGCACCACTCATGGCACAATGGGACGTGGACATACGACCGAGCATCAAAGAAAAACTTCTTGATGAAAATTTGGTTCCACTATTCCATGCACGACCTACCCGGGTATGCCCTATTCTGCGGATGGTGTACAGCTGGTAAATGGCCATGCCCAGTGTGCAGGAACCAACTTGAGTTCCTTTGGCTAAAGTCAGGTCGCAAGTATGTCGCGTTTGACAAGCATCGACAGTTCCTCGAAGGAAGCCATCCTTATCGAGAAGACAAAAAAAACTTCACGAAGGGCATAGTTGTGCGTGAAGAAAAAGCAATACCGAAGTTCGATGGTGCAAAAGTTGATGCCGAGCTACGTGCTCTCGTGCCTGCTGAGGGATCTATCCGAAAATTTCAGGGGTATGGTGTAACGCACAACTGGACTCATGTGGCAGGCTTAACGCAGCTAGAGTATTACAAGGACCTCGAACTTCCCCATAACATCGATGTGATGCACACCGAAAAGAATGTTGGAGAGATGATCTTTCACACAGTCCTGAACATTACTAAGAAGACAAAGGACAATGTGAAGGCTAGAGTTGATGTTCAGAAGCTCTGTGATAGGGAGAGATTACACATGCGGCCTCCGAACCCTCGTCAAAAAAATTGGTTTAAGCCAAATGCCGACTACTGCCTTAATAATATCCAAAAGAAGGAGGCATTGAAGTGGCTCAAAAACATCGCCGTGATGTTCCCTGATGGTTACTGTTCCAATATAAGTAATGGAGTCAATCTTCTTACATCAAAAGTCACTGGGCTGAAGAGTCACGACTATCACATATGGATTGAGCGGTTGATGCCGGTGATGCTTCGAGGGTATCTCCCCGATAGTATCTGGCGAGTGCTTGCGGAGTTGAGCCATTTCTTCCGCACGCTCTGTGCGAAACAGATATGTCCCCTGATTATTGCGAAGCTGCGTGATCTTGTGCCGGAGTTGCTATGCAAGTTAGAGATGATCTTTCCGCCAGGCTTCTTTGTTCCGATGGCACATCTCGTTGTGCATCTCGCGAACGAGGCACTCTTGGGTGGACCGGTGCAGTTTCGTTGGCAGTTTTGTATTGAGAGAGAGTTTAAGTACATTCGAAACATAACTGGAAACAAAGCTAGGATTGAAGCATGCATAGCTGAGGCAACAATACGACAGGAGATGGCAGACGCCGTGACAACGTACTTTCCCGATGAAGTTGCCACTATGCATAACCCGGTCACTCGGTACAATGTCGACGAGCCCAAGAATGACCCCAAGCTCCTCCTCTTCCAATGTCCCGGTGGCAAGGCCGGTGCCGGTGAAAATTGTAAATTGACCAAGGAAGAGAAGGATTGCATAATGCTCTATGTGCTTATAAACATGACGGAAGTACTCGATTTCATGAGGTAAATGGTGAACAAATTACTTTGCAACTAGTAACTCAGTTTCGGTCTAATACGTATTTTCTCCTTTTAGGCAATTCCAAGATGAATACTGGTTGGGAACGGTGGATCCCGATCCCGCGGAGCTGGACACTCTTCTGAAAGAGGGTGCTCACGGAGGAAAAAAATTTGTGTCTTGGTTCATGGGAAAAGTAATTTCTAACGTGTCCCTATTACCTTGCAATATGTGACTTGTCCCTCTTATTACACGTAACTAATGCACAAAACAATTTGAACCGTACTTGTAGGGAGCTGATCCCAACGTTGAGATGACAGATGAGCTGAGATGTGTTTCCCAAGGATTTAACCGTACCGTCATGAAGTATGAGAAGTATGATGTGAATGGGTTCCGCTTCCATACAGAGTATCACCAGAATAATCGTCCTGGAGCAAAAACTGTAAATACTGGGGTCTTCACCAAAGGATCCAGAGGAGCCGATGGAGCCAATTACGTAGATTACTACGGAAGGTTACAGAACGTATACGAGCTGACGTTCAATCGTACAAACATAGAACTCAAGCTCGTTGTGTTCAAGTGCCACTGGTTCGACCCATGCACTGGACCACATGGTGGACAGAGAAGTGAGCCTTCCATTGGGTTAGTTGAAGTTAAGCCTTCAACCACCTATACCGGAGCCGATGTCTATATTGTGGCTCACCAAGCCAAGCAAGTTTATTATTTGCCCTACCCATGCCAGAAAGAGAACCTCAAGGGCTGGGAAGTCGTGTTCCGGGTATCCCCACATGGTAAGCTACCCAGGCCCTCCGACGACGATTACAACAACATTGACCCTAAAACATACGAGGGAATTTTCTATCAAGAGCAAGAGGACTTCGGGCACTTTGACTTACAAATAGGTGGTCTCGAGGAACTCGAGAACAATGCACACACTCATGGTGAGTCAGTGGTCGATCTGAAGGACATAGATGTGCTCTCGAAGTTTCATGCGGAAAATGACGACGATGACGAGCCTGGCGATGAGCTTCCGCCCTACTACTCACGTGATAGTGATAGTGATAGTGATAGTGATAGTGAGAATGAGAACCGACACCCTGATGAGGAGAGTGATGACGATAGGTATTTATTTTTGGTATCTACATGTTATTATGTCTTTTATTCTTTAGTATTTATTTTTTGACATGCTTCTTCATTGCATTATGTCTTTATGCTTAGTGTCTACATTTTATTATGTCTCGATGCTTACTTGTTTTCTCTTTCTCAATGCAGTTGATTGAACAATATGAGTCAGGGCAAGGAAAGCGCTTCTGGTGGTCCTTCTCCCGGTGCTACGCCGATCCGACGCTCACCTACTATCAGCCGGGGAGATATGGGGTTCACCCTGTCGCCGTCTCCGCCATAGATGTAGGGTCTTGGGCGTCTAGACATCTAGCTATATATGTATGTATCTATTTGATGATGGTCCTATGTGTGTATCTACCTGATGATATAGCATTTTGTTTGATGATATATGGAGCCATTGTGTGATTTTGTCGTGATTTTTGATTATTTTTTCTGCTATTTTTGCCGCAAAAAACGAGCTGCTGGTTCCGAAAATCTGGTAACACCTGTGCCGACGGCATTGCCGTCGGCAAGACCCCTTAATGTGACAAAATGGTCACCCCTATGCCGACGGCATTGCCGTCGGCACAGGGCTCTCCCAGGAGCGCCCAGCTGCCTCCACGTGGCAGATCTGTACCGACGGTTTTGCCGTCGGCACAGGCTCCCACCCCTGGCCCGGCCTGTGCGGGCCCACACGCCGCTGTGCCGACAACCTAGGTGCCGACGGTGCGTTTCTGGCCGTCGGGAAAAGCTGTGCCGACGGGTTATGTCTGTGCCGACGGCCAGGTGGCCTATGCCTACAGGGCCCTATGCCGACCACCCTGTGCCGACGGTGACCGTCGGCATAGGTGTGTGCCGACGGCATCAGGACCTTTGCCGACGGGCTTCGGCCGTCAGCACAGCTGGTCATTCCTGGTTGATCCAGTTGAACCATGAGGACACCATGTCGGTGGCCTCTGTGACGTGGTAGCCCTCGAGGAAGTCGAGGAGGAAGCACGTGTCGATGGCCATCATCAGTGCCAGCGTCTGCTCGTTCATCTCAAGGAACCTACAGTCATATATTGTACTTCTTTTTACACAACTGATACAGGGATTTTTAATAGAGAGGAATGTTAACTAGGGGTGAGTGTCTCTACCGTGTTTCGCAAAACAAAAAAAAAACTAGAAAGATATCAAAATATGTATGCAGGACCATATTTCGGCCAACTGTAGGTACCTGTGGTAGAGGGCCCGGACGGTGTGCTGGTTGTCAACGAACCTCCGCACGAGGTGGTCGAAGTTGAGGTCGTCGGCGAAGCGCTTCTCGGCACGCTTGGCGGCGGCGAGCTTGTAGCGCTCCATGTCCTTGAGCTCGGGCCGCTGGTAGTGGTAGGGCCCGATGGCGAAGTGGTGCGGCGCGTAGGCGTCGGGCTTGGTGTCGCGGAGCTGCTTGGGCACGTCGAGGACCTTGGCGACGGCGCCCAGCTCCTCGGCGCTGGCCTCCATGAGCCGCCGCACCGCCCTGACCCACCGTGACGGGCGGTCGTCGTGCTCCACGCCGGCCACCTGCGCCATCCCGATCAGCTCCTAGCTACCGAGCGAGCTGTATGCTTTGTCTGCAACTGTTCTGATCGAGTTAGCTGTATAGCTAGGCGTTGCATAGTATATACATATATATAGAGTGTGCATGCAAGTGAGAGGTTAGAGTCGAGTAAACATTAACCAAGCTAATCAAATGTGTGAAACATAACATGCATATGCATACATAGTGGTCTCGATCGTTAATTACCTAATGAAACAGCCAAGAAGTAAATTTGTCGGTATATATGTGTGGATCGCGTGTGTTTTGGCTGTGTGTGCATGTGTGAGCTAGCTTGACGTGCGTCAAGTGTGCGTTAGAACGAGCACGCTCCAAGCATGCATAAACGTCGCAAGCTTACAATATGGATAACCCGGATGGCCATCTCCAAGCATCCAGGCGAAGTTGAGAGTTTTGACAACTAGCGAACGTGAAACATGCCTGGAACCAGATGTAACGTTTGGTCATTGTTGGCCCGTGAAGAAAGACAAGACCTGCCCGGCCGGCATCAGTATTGGTAGTGATAAACTCGTTTGCCTGTTGATGAGTCATTTTAAGTAGGGGTAACCATTCACCCCGCCTTTCCCACGATCGGACCGAATTCCTATGCATAAGACTTGCAACACATTAATACCCTACTTCGATGATCATTAACACCAAAATCCCCTTAGGGTACAATGTGTCCCTTCAACGAGTGATCCTGAGTGAGACACCCAACCTAGACACGGACACGAAAAATGAAGATTTCGTTTTTCACCGCTGCCGTCGCCGGTCCCAAGATTTTGGCGAATAAGTCGAACAACCCGCCACTCAGAGATCTTCCCATATAATATACGTGTACTCTGGCAGATGCTCCTACTATATAATTATCGGCTTGATCTATATTATATCACAGTCACAATAATACAAGAAAATAGATATATATTAGAATTACAGTTTCTATAAAACAACAAATCATCCAACCACCAATCTAATCCATCCTCCTTTTATTCGAGATTTTATATATATCTGTAAGTATCAAAACTAATATGCCACTATACGTTCATTAAAAAAATTATAGACGTGCTGGAAAAGGTCACACAAACGCAAACATCTAACTGAGGCACCACTTTGATTCACATCACCCAAATTATATAAACCGTTGGATCTATAATTGAAGGCTACAATTTAATTGGCTGGCATGTTCAATCATATAGTCCACGATTATTTGTAATTTACGGATAGGATCTGGCAACTGTTAAGACTTTACGGTTGTGCAAAGAAGGGGTCTGTATGGATAGAGTCTGTGTGTTCCGACCGGCAGAAAACGAAAAAGATTCCAGGTTTGATTAAAAAAGCCCATGTGAAATATGAAGATGGGTAGGAAATCATGTAGTACTTTTTTTTAAAGGAAGTCATGGAGTAGTAGAAAAAAATGTTCGATGTGATATCTCAAGAAATAGCACGGAAGAAAATTTTGGGCTATAGAAACTGTAAGTACTAATGAATACACGAACAACTGCACCTTTTGTTAAAAAATGAAGGAAATCATGGAGTAGTGGAGAAAATGATCGACGTGATATCTGAAGGAATTGCACAAAATATAAATCTGAGCTATAGAAGCTGATAAGTAGTATATACTAACAGATACACACAAACAACTACAATACTACTCTGTGCACAAAAAGGAAAAATATATACATGCAAATATTGGAAAAATGGTTTCATAATTTTTTTCATGTTTGCATGTGTTTTTCTTTTGAGAGAGAGAGAGATTGAATTTCAATAATAATATAAGGATTTTCTTTTACAAGTACCAACATTATTCAGAAAGAAAAAAATATGAATATTGAATGATCATTTTGTCTTACATTAAGCATTGTCGTATGATAAGAGAATTCCCTTAATATGAAGGTGAATATGCCATTGTTCGAAACTATGAAGATACGATACAATCTTATTTTCCTTAGAAACAGCTTGAAGTTACTATATTGATCTAAATAATATTCAAAAAAATATTTAGCACAAGAAATGTAAGGATGTGAAAGTTATCAGCCCACAATTTTCCATATCAAATGCAGATGGGTTTCCAAAAGCAAATGCACGTGTGTTGTTTTCACATCTAACATTTAAAATGCGCGGGCCACTGTGCTAGTTCAATCAAAAGCTACGTGAAGATATCAAGCACGGGAGGAATAAGAAAATTCCAAACCGATGCACAAGCCCACTTTCAGAAAAAGAATATTCCATTTTTTTAGGGAATAAAGAGAGTCCACTGTTTTTGGACTCATAAAAAGAGTATATATATTTTTTTGAGATTAAAAAAATAAATATGGTTCTATAAATGTAGGTTGTGTCAGGCCTGAAGACAAACTGGGCCGTCCAGTTCAAAACCGACATTGGCCTCATTTATCATGTCAAAGCCCAACAACGCTAATCCTTTTAAGTTGTAGCGTACAGTATATGCTAACTCTAAATCCAATCGCAAACCTAGATCATGCATATTGTACTGCAGCCACGCACATCCGTCTAGTCGATCTCACCATGGCCGCCGCCGCTGACACCATGAGCGTCCTCAACCTCGACACCAGATCCTACTCCGCCAAATCAAAGCGCAGCAACGGCTACTACACTCCGAGTCAGACGTTTGACGACTTCTTCCGTGACGCCGAGGCCGCACTCGCCGCCTTCCGACCGCGCGGCAGCAACCGCCTCGAGAGGCTCACGCTCTTCCTGGCGGTAGGCGCCTACCGCCTCCCTGACCCTGATTACAAAGTTAGGCTTCACGGCGCCGAACCGAAAGATGACGCAAGGGTCGCCGGCCTCCTCACCGGGTCAGCCGGTGCGTCACGGCTGAAAGAGCTTATCATCACCTGTGAGAATCCACACTACGAAAGACTGTACTTCCCGCCGCTGGCTTCGCTGCCGTGCGCCGCGAGGCTCCGGGTGCTGGAACTCAGCTCCTGCTACCTCGAGCCCCCGTCCACTGGAGGCCTGGCTTTCCGGCGCCTGACGGATTTGACGCTGCGCGACTGCACTCTCCTGGAGGGGTATCTCCAGGTGGTAGTCGATGCCGCGCCAGCTCTGACCAGCCTGACGCTGGTGGACGTAAATTACAAGCCACGGGGTTCCGCTAAAAGGAAAAGGTCTAGCTTCATGCAAATGTCGGACTGCTTCGGGCTGCCCCTCCGCCTCCGCTGCCCGACGGTCACCGCCTTGGTGCTCAGGACCTATGTCAACGTGAAGGAGCTCCAGCCGTCCACCGATGTTGGCATCGAGCTCGACATGCCAAGACTGCACTGCTTCAGCTACCATGGATACCCGGTCAAGCTCTCACTCACATCGCCCGCGCCGTTGCTCGAGCAAGTCGACCTCGACGACACTCGCCGCAAGCACCACGTCGTGCCCTCGCCACGTGTTCTCACGAGCTTCTCCAGCACAAGGGTCCTCAAGATGCGCCTCACCAGGGTCAAGGACATCGTCGCCGACGGGGTCATCCTGCCCACGTTCCCCAACCTCGTGCTCCTTGAACTCGACGGCAAACTTGGGTACAGGAACAATAAATCAGCGGTGGCGGTTGTGGGGTTGCTCCGCTCCTGCCCGGTAATGTCTGAGCTCCGTCTCAGGTTAGACATGAAGTATGACTACTTCTACGAGCAGAAGACAAAGGATCCCTTTGCCGAATCCATGGGTCGGTTCGAGAGGCTAGCTTCGATGTCCACTGCGCATCGCAATGCCGTGGAGCTCGACGAGGTCTCAGAGATGCCGACGGCCTTGACAACCAACTGCACATTCAGCTGCCTGCAGACGAGCCTGCGGAAGGTGACGCTGCAGTTCAACGCCAAGGAGGTAAACTGCTTCCCGGTGCAGCTCGCCAAGTTCATCCTAGAGAACGCCCTGGTTCTCGAGGAGATGCACATCGAGGATGGGAGCCAGTTCTGGCCGGACCACCTCCGCCACAAGGTGACGAGATGGAGGGCTGAGTCGTTCCGGAGGAAGAACCAGCCGGAGACAGCCGCAGGCTTTCGGGTGTACCAGCTGGCTAACCCTGTGGTTGATTAATTCCAAGGAACGAACCTGGTAAATCTAATTTCAGGACGCCCTGATATGTGTTTTCCTTGAATAAGCTCTGTGCTTCCTCGTAGGCCTCTACATATAAGTGATACATGTCAGGTTCGTTGCCGATATTGTTTTGTTTGCCGAGTGTTTTATGCCGAGTTTTTCTTGTTTGCCGAGTGTATTTTTCGCCCCTGAGCATTGTTCTGTACGAGTCAGAGTTTTGTGCTGTCCATACTTGGCAAGCACGCATCAGCGCCGATAGCAGCGGAACCTTGCTCATGAACCGATAGTGCGCTCAGGTTCCTCTTGATGAACCGCACGGGCGCGATGTCGAGTCTGGACCTGCTGCTCGAGGGCGTCCATGGAGACGAGTTGCTCGGAGACTGGCGGCGAGACCTCTTCGGCGTCCTCGCCGGGGATGGCGAACGATACTGGCACGAGGAAGCTGTAGAGGAGGTCCAGTAGATGCACTCTGTGTTCGATGTTGCCGGCAAGGGCCAGCGCATTGGTCTTGATCGCGCTCACTTCCCTGATGAAGCGGTCGAGGACGACACGCATGGCGTTCTGTGCGACCTCTTCGGAGGCATGGCGGAGCTGCAGCGCCCCTTTAAAGAGGAAGAGCGGGATCTGGTTCTCAAGCATTATTACGTCGCGAACAATGAGGTTGATCCAGCTGTAGCGCCCCTGCATGGAGGAGGAGGACACGATGTCATTGACGTGGTAGCTCTCCATGAAGCTGAGTAGGACTCCATGAAGCTGAGTAGGAAGCACGTCTGCACGTGTCGACGGCCATCATCACTGCCAGCGTCTGCTCGTTCAGGTCAAGGAACCTGCAGTAATTTGTACTTCATTTTTAGGGCTTTGCGCAGCTGATAGATTCCATAGAATTAATTGTACTCAAAATTTGAGAGAGCTAGATTCAATTAATTGAGAGAAATTTAACTCTTTGTCTTTTGGGCAACTCTATGGTCTTAAAATCAAATATTTTCTCAACCACCACAAAACAGCTCTTAGAATATTTAATTAATTTCGGGCAAAAGCCCCGATGAAAAATATATATAGATGTTTGTGAGGATATATGTTGGCGCGGTAATTGTACGCACCTGTGGTAGAGTGCCCGGATGTACTGCTGCATGCCGACGAACTTGTCGACGAGGTCGTCGAACTTGAGGCCGGCGGCGAAGTGCTCCTCGGCGTACTTGGCGGCGGCGAGCTTGTAGCGCTCTTGAGTTCAGGCCGCTGGTAGTGCACTACGGGAATCGCCCAAAACGCCGACGGCCGGATTGTACGCCGACGGCCAAATGTCGGGGCGTCGGCGTACAGCCAGGGATAGGGCAGCCGTGCCACTGGCCGTCGGCGTACAGGGCGCCGTCGGCGTAGCCATCCAGAGGCCGACGGCCGCCGTCGGCGTATAACTGGCCGTCGGCGTAGCAACCGCCATGACGGAGAAGGAACGGAAGAATTCCCTGGGTTCATACGCCATATCTGTTCCTTTTTTATTTGTTTCTTTATATGATATTTCTTTATTTATTTATCTACGTAATATTTAATGTAAGCATAATTTATACATAAATTGGATCTATAAGTTCCCTCCCAATTTCGGTATCCCACCCGCATAAAATAACGGTTTGAGTTTTCCGGTATCCCACCCGCATAAAATAACGGTCAAAGTTCCCGACATAGTTTATATCCCCTACAACATATACATGTAAAATAAATAAAAATAACACATGTAATATACACCTACAACACATAGTTGATGTCCCCTTTCGACACACGTCTATGGGGGTAGACGTGCACATTAGGGGTTTTCCAGCGGATCTAGGGTTTCGCCGAAGCGGGGCCCCGGAGCGTCGGAACACCACCAAAACCTAGGTTGTGGCATACCACATGTATACAAGTGTGTTGTGTGTTGTAAATGTGCAATATCCTACTCCGGAAGCCTTGGAGCTTTTCAGCGTGGAGAAGCAACTGACAAATTCACACAACGGGAAAGTAAACCTCCAGCTATCTAATGACAGTTTGCTGGCCCTGAAACACATGTCTATAAGAACCATGTTGAGCAAAGAATCAGCTAACCAGATTTTGTTGTGGAAATGCAGGTTGACAACAATCTAAAGCAACAAATTTCAGATTTTGTTGTGAAATCCTCTCATCTTGGTCTTCTTATTGACCCAAAGAGCGACTCCTCGGTGTCAAAAGTAGTTCAACAACTTGGTTTTGTGGGTCTGCAGCTCTACCGTCGGCGTTTCGTTGTTTACTTTAATTTATTTTCGTATATAATATTTATTTCTTTATTTCTCTATATAATATTTAATGTAGTTGTAATATATATATATATATTGGACCTATAATATTTAATGTAGATAAGATGAAGACATTGTTCATCAGCAAAGGGTCAGGATTTTCATCTCGCAGTGTACTTACCAGAGATCCCTACATTGGAATAGATGTAGTTGGACTGCCGTCTGAAGTGGCAAAAAGAATAACTTTTGAAGAACAGGTTACAAACATCAACATTAACAAATTGAAAGAGATTGTTGACAAGGGAGACTGTTTGACCTATAGAGATCACACTTTTATTAACACTATTATTTGCTATTTTATTAACACTATTATTTGCTATTTTATTAGCACTATCTCAAATACAATAGATCACACTTTTTAATTAAAATATAATTTGATTTACAAAGTGTCTTTCACGGGGATTTTTTCAAAATTAAGCAAAACAATGGACAGAATATGAATGGACAGAAAATTATTCCGGTGCTCCGATTATCCTTTTCCAGCCAAACCCTAGTCGAAAGGGAGTTTTCACCTCTAAGTGCAGAAACTCACTAGGTAGCCCCTGTTGATGGAATTTTTGCTTCTGCATGGTTTTAGTGTAAGTTTGTAAGATTTTAGTGTGCCCAAGATTCTGTTGATCTCGGGACTCCGAGGTGTGACCGGCCTTTCGACTACTTTTCTACCCCCTTTGAACTACTTTTCGCATTGATATTAAACAAACCATGTAAATTACAGTGACAATATAAATTACACAGAGAACATTCTTGAACCGCCGATACATAATTGACTAACAAACAAGTAAACATGCATGTAGAACTAATTACAACAATCACGAACAACTAATAAATTTCTCCACCCTATGTCGTGCGTGTGCTGCCACCCTTGCCCTTTGACGAAGATTCTGCCTTCTTCCTTTGCCCTTGCACGAAGCTTCAGCCTTCTTGCTCTGTGCTTCAACCCTCCTTTCCTTTGACGACGGCATGAAATCGTCGTCATCATCGCTGTCAACTACCTAGAGACAGGAATGACCGTACGAAACACGGCCAGCTTCAGTTCGGTAGAACGGACTATTCGTAACTTTCATGTCAAACTTATCTGCAAGCCTGAGCATTTCTGCACGAATTTGGAGCGGGGTCCTATACGGAAACCCACCGCGGCATAGCTTTGCCCCGAGTGAAGCGAGATGACTCTCAGTGTGCAAAATTTCTTCAATTGGAACTACCCTACCATCTACCTTCAAATTGCTCGAAAGCCTAGCGAGATGCTCGGATGCGGAAATGTGAAACCCGGACACACACTTCTCGCAAGGACCAATACACACCATGTTTGCGCTCAAGTGAGTACCATGCCTACCTTCGACTGGGTTATATAGAACTACCGGTGTCGCTCCCGGATCCAACGGCTCACCAGCGCTCGAAAGAAACACACCGCTGATCCAACGGCTCAGAAGCGCACGAAGGAAACACACGATCCGTGTACTTCTCCCGGATCCAATGGCTCACCAGCGCTCGAAACAAACACACCGCTGATCTAACGGCTCAGAAGCGCTGGTCCTGTCTTCTCGGTCCAGAGTATCAGCCCAAAATTGGTTTGGAAATATTTGGACTACCAGAGTATCAGAAACAAACAAGTTTATAATTTAAACCTTCTGTGGTATTTTGAATAATACATTTTTATTATTTATCTAAATGAAATGAAACCACTTGGGTTGGTTAAAAAATTTCATAAGCTTTCCAGAACATATTTATTTGATTTATTTGGAGCTATAAATCTCGAGATATTGCATTTCTAAAATAGGTCCAGTACTGGTTTTCCAAATTTCTAAATCCCTAAATCCCTAAAACCATAATATTTGATTTCTTTTAAGAAATAAAAAAAGCAAAAAACCATACGCCGACGGCCAAGCCGTCGGCGTAGGCTTGGTGGAATTTTCTTACCCCACCCCGCGCGTTCCAAATCCCCAATTCCCCCACCCCGCGCGTGCCAAGCCAAACCACCACCGCACCCCGTTCGCCGCCGCCGCCGCCCTACCTCGCGCCATCCACACCTCGTGCGCCACCACCTCCGTTCCACCTCCACCGGCCGCCCCCGACCCTCTCCACCGGCGGCCCCCGACGCCACCACCTCCAGTCCACCTCCTCCGGCCGCCCCCAACGCCACCACCTCCTCCGGCCGCCCCCAACGCCACCACAGCAGGAGCGCCTCACCTCAAGCTCTCCCAGCCACCACAGCAGGAGCGCCTCGCCTCGGAGCGTGCCCCCTCCCCGAGCGCGGTCTCGCGCCGCCCCAACCCGCACTGCCCGTGGCAGCCCATCACCCGCCTCTTCTCCGCCGCCCGCCTGCGCCCGTGCTGCCTCGCCTCCGCTGCCCCCCCTTGCTGGACCGGCGTCAGGACGACGCGGCGCCCGGTGCTGGCCTTCGCCGGAGCCGTATCTTCAACTCAGCCCGACCACAAGGTACCACCACCACTACTTCTTCTTCTGGTGTGCTTTAGAGTTAGGGTTAGCTTCTTGCTGTTGCAATTTAGCTTCGGTCCAGCTGCAAAAACAGCTAGTCCTTAGGCTAGGATTTCGTTCTGATGTGTGGTTGAAATGCTAAGATTTATTAGATTAGAACAAATGCAGGAAAAGCTCTAGGAAATTGTTGTCAATGGCTGCAAGCAGTGCTTCCTGAAGATTACAACTGAATTTTGAATTGCTGCTGCGTTCTTTAGACAGTGGAAAAACGTACTGCACACTTACTTTAGACCATATGGTGCAAATTTGGCAAGGAATTTCGGAACCATATGTATCACTTTAAACAGCCTTCCGTTAGCACTTTAATGTCATTGGTGTCATATTTAATTATGCTCTATCCATTCTGATTTGCATGTATGTGCAAGTCCATTTTTCTCGAAAGTAGCCGGAGCTGCTATTTTATTGCCAATAGGAGGAAATGCCTCATATAAGAAAAACAGAGATTTAATTTACAGAGCATTAGACATATATACTATGAATAAGGTGCATGTATCATTTGTTGTCTGACTGCCTAGGTGAATAACTGCTATGCATTTGAGGATTGAACTGAATGCTTAGATCTATTCATGCAGGTGATTGACCAAGATGAGCCAAGGCAAGGAATCATCGGCCTCCTTGGTGAAGAAGATGCGCCAGAAGAAAGTTAGTAAAAGTGGAAGAGAACATATTCCGAACCCGCGTTACCTGTCTGACAGTGGTGAGAGTAGAGGTGATGATGCAATTCTTAATTTGTTCATGTCTTTATGCTTAATTGTTCACCCTTTCTCAATGCAGGTGAGGGTGGAGATGCTGGAGGAGGGGGAGGTGCCGATGCTCCAGTTCCTCCGAGGGGACGAGGTGCAGGACGAGGACAAGGGCGAGGTGGAGGACGAGGGCGAGGTGAGGGAGGACGAGGGCGAGGTGGGGGCGACGTGTCTTCGGACATACCCTCTGCGGGCCCCTCCACGGACGTGGGGACGGGCCCCTCCACAGACTCGGAGGAGACGGGCCCCTCCACGGACTTGGAGGCGGGGTCCTCTGCGCCGCCGAAGAAGCCAAGGATTCGAGGGGAATCCCAGGTCCCTGATGAGGACAAGGAACCTGCTACCGAGGAGGCGAAGATCCTCATTACGCCTAATGGGAAAGAGTAAGTGACTATATATACTAATTTTGAACATGGTAACTTCATTGTGTCAGGACAATTTGACATGTACTAATGTTTCATTATTGTGCAGCAACTGGATACATCCTGCGGGAGCCCGTGTGCCTAACACCCTGATTGGAGCTTTGATTAGGAAGTTTTGGCCGTGCTTGTACAGTACCGTCCCCAACGGCGCGACGAAGCTAGCCACCTATTGGGTAGACTATCAGGCCGCCAATTACGCGAGCGGCGGGAAATGTTCTGACGCCGTGATCAACAAGTTTTGGGTAAGTTGAACTTTTCGAATTTCGTTCATACTTGATGTCCCCACCATGCTCTCACAATTTGTTTTTTGTGCATGATTAAAGAGGTTCTATAGGGTACTTCCTGAGCAGCGGGCCGATGCGGACAGGACTTTGGAGGGGGCTTGTAGGAAGTTGACACGACAGCAGTTCTACAATGCAAAGCATACCATCATCAATCATTTCAGTACTGAGACGTTACACAAGAAGGCGGTGAAGCATGAGATTGTGGAGAACCCACTTGAGGTGACCGTAGATGACTACATGGCGGTAAGTAGATTGTTAATGAGATTACATGTTGCTGCTAGGTTGCAATTGCATTATCCGTTCTTCACATGAGTATTGTTTTTTCAGTTTAAGCCCTCATGGGCCTATGGCAAGGATGACGCGTGGAGGGCGTTGGTGTCTAGGTGGGCTGGGGAGGACCCCGAGTTCAAGGCCTTGAGCGAGCGAAACAGGTTAAACCGCGGGAGCGGGGGGACACATTGTGCGGGTGCCCGCAACCATGATCGCTTCAAGGCAAAGCTGGTATATATATACATGAAACAATCTTCATTTATTTCCCCTCATGTTCCTACTTGATACGTATGACACTTCTTTGGCATTGCAGGAGGCCGATCTCGGGGAGCCTCTTACGGACATGCAAACATGGGAGAGGATGAAGATGAAGAAGCCCAATTTTTCTGAGCCTCAGCCCTCGCAGCCCGATTACTTCGGCACTGCCAAGGAGGGGATAAAGGCATACGTCGAGACGTTCCAGGGTATAAATCCGTTTGTGGACAACCCTCTTCGGCATGACACCGATGAGAGAGCGGTGGTCCTTGCCGGGAACGGTTGGGAGCATGGCCGTCCTCTCATGCTTAGTGCGGTACTCACGCGTACTCCTGAGTTGGGCCTCTCGCGTGTCAAGGCTACCCTCACCGCCGACGACCCTCCCGTCCTGCCTCGTCGGCCTTCCCGAGCTCGCCCCGATGTAAGTTTTTCTCAATTTCATTCTCTTTCCGACATTCGTTCCTAGCTAAGTGGCTAAGTTGACGAGATGCGTTCCCTTTTAAAACTGTAGGCTGATTTCGAGGCGGCCTTCGATGCCGCTTACGCGGACTATGAGAGACAGTATCAGTTGTGGGTACAGAAGAGCCAGGAGTATGAGGAGTGGAATGAGTTGAAGGATGCTGTAAGTTTCAACTTTTGTATTTGCAAAATATGACAAGTCCCATTTCCTCTAGTTTGAACCTTCTTTTTCTACAACTCCTGACATCTAAACTATCTTGTAGGCTACCGAGAAGTTTTTTGCCACTGGAGAGCGGGAGGCGCTGCCTACGCGTCCACCTAGGCCGGGGATCCCGCCCGTCGGCCCAACGAGGGAGTCGGTCGCTCGCACATACAAGCAAGCGACACCGGTAAGTTATTTGCCAAACAAATTGTTACCACCATGCTGTGCTTTCCAAGTTGCTAACTTGGACTCAAACATGTAGGGATCGAGTTGCTCGAGGAATGCACCCATTGATCCTGCTTTTGCCTCGCCGACTTCGACGCGCGCGCTCGTGGTGCATGGCACTGGTGGTGCCTCGCCGGGTTCGTCGCGTGAGACCACACAGTCCCGTGGCTCTCCGGATTCCCTGTGTGGTTCGACTGGCCCACGCGGTCGGTCGCCTATTTTCACGCGGTCAGAGATAGGTGACTCGACCTCTCACGAGATGTAGGATTAGTTCGGGTGTTCCGGGTGTCAATTCGAACTATGTTTCTGTCATTTTGAGTTTGTATGAATGCTTGTATGAATTCGAATCATGTTTGTGTCATTTTAGATATATATGTGATGTTTCTGTCGTGTTTTACAATTTGTGCAATTTTAATTGTATTTAAAATGCGCCAGAAACCAGCAGCAACAAGCAGATAAAATTGGAAATTTGCAGTCGGCGTAGAGCACTTCCCAGGCGCACAGGGTGCTGCCACGTCATCTAAAATGGACCAAATGGTCACGAATACGCCGACGGCTTTACCGTCGGCGTATGCCACGTCCCAGACGCACCAGCTCGCTCCACGTGGCACGCTAGGCCGACGGCGCTGCCGTCGGCGTATGGGTGGAGCAGACGGAGACAGACGGCTTCCGTTTTTGTGGGTCCCACAGCGGCTACGCCGACGGTTACGCATACGCCGACGGTTATTTGTATACGCCGACGGGCTGCTACGCCGACGGCCGCCGTCGGCCTAGGCCTACGCCGACGGCAAACGTGCCTACCCCGACGGCTTTTGGCCGTCGGCGTATCGTGGGTTTCCCGTAGTGGTGGTGCGGCGCGTACGCGTCGGGCTTGGTCTCCCGGAACAGCCTGGGAACGTCGATGACGCTAGCGACGGCGCCCAGCTCGTACGCGCTGGCCTCTATCTGCCGCCGCACTAGCCTCACCCACCGCGACGGCTGGTCGTCCCCCGCTCCACGCCGGCGTTCCCGGTCGCCATCTGGATCGATCTCCTAGCTAGCGAGCTGTATGCTTTGTTTGCAACAGGGTTAGATAGGTCATAAGGTCAATGCATCATCTGGCCAGGTGTTGCACATATATATAGTAGGTAAATGCGTGCAAGTGGGTGTTTAATTAGTCGGGAAAAACGATGTTAATCGAATTGTGAAACATGTATGTGCAGGATGATGCTCACAGCACGGTGGTCACCCGGTCGATGAACTTGTTCGTATATGTGGATCACATGTGTGCTGGTTGTGTATGCATGTGTGAGCTTGACGGCGTTTTGAGAAGAGAATAGCGATATGAGTCTCTTTTTTGTGACTTTTTCACTGGTTGATACATGTGTGTCGACCCTTTGTGATCCGTGAGTTGTAACAGACTAGTTTCAAACTTTTACAATGAATTAATAAAGCAGCCGTATGCATCGTTTTGATGCGGAGGCTGGGCTGCCCCATTTCGAAAAGGAAAAAATGTGTGAGCTTGACGTACACGATGGATAATCGGATGGTGGTATGATAAGTCCAAGAGTCTCGTCGAGTTTTTAACTGAGCCATATGGTATCATATAGTCAAGTAGGCTAGCTAGTTGGATATCATGAATTGTACAATATGGATAACCGGGCGGCTGATCATCTCCAAGAGGTCAATCAACTGGGGAAAAATAATAATTTGATGAGAGTTTAGACAGCTAGCGAACGTGATGCGTGGAATCAGACGTAAGGTTTGGTCATGCATTGTCAGCCATGAAGTAAGACAAGACCTTGCCGGCCGGATCATACGGGATGATAAACACGTTATGAGTTTGTATATCAATGGTTGTCCCACATACTATTATACTTGCCATAGTAAAAAATTAGTTGTGCACACATTATCATTGTGCCTATTTTATTGGTGCTTGCCCCATGTTGCCATGGAAGTGTTAACCCTCGTGAACCAATATTTATCGCGTGCATCTCCTTTGGGCCCATCAGCTTCCAAGTTGAAAAAATGCATTACTACACCACGACCCCCACCGGCCATAATAAGGTTCCAACCGCCCTAATTTAGCTAAATGGACTACACATGCAAGTCACAAGTGTGTTTAGTGAATTTAACTTTTTGCTGCAGTTAACATTAACAGGAAACCATACGGTGGACCCCCCCCCCCCAAATGCTCGCTTAGTGTATATATTGTCACCAGTTCTTGTGAAGAAAGAGTCATGACCCCACAAAGATTTTTATCGGGTATCATAAATCTATTTTGTCGATGGGGCATCGTGGAAGACGATGATTAGCCATGATGACCAATATGTATACTGACATTTCAGAAATTATAATACATGATGCCGTGGTGCAAACTGAAGCAGCCGTCGAAGTGCAAACTAAAGCAGCTGTCGAGGTGAAAACTGAAGAAACTAAACCAGTTGTCGAGGTGCAAACTGAAGAAACTAAACCTCATGTTGAGGTGCAAACCGAAGAAACTCTAATACGTCTTGTGGGTCAACCTAGTGGTAGTCTAGTGAAGAAAACCAAGAGAATGAGTGAACTGCGTGTTGAGAAATAAAAAACAACCGTGAAAACCAAGACACTGCTAAGATCAGGAAGAAGAAATCCATCGCTAACAAGAAGCAGAAGTAAAAACTGTTTGAAAACTTGTGGGATGTAATATTATTTGTACTTTGATGCGTATTAGTACGTACTATATATCCCCATTTTTCTATCCGAACTTGTTTGGTCGTGTTTTTTAATTCGAATTCAAATTTGAACCAAAATTCAAATTTGGGCTCAAATTCAAATTTGAAATGGTATTGATGTTTCATTGCTTCTCAACTATTATGCATGCTAGGTGATCAATCCGAGCACTTTTGTGAACTCATAGTCGTGAAGAATGTGCTCCAGATGAGTTCCAAACCTAGGGTAAACAACCCCGTTACAAGTTTTTTTCCGACCTTCTCTAAATGAGTAATTTTTTTTGACCTTTACTATGCAAATATAGGGTCCATGCCCAATATGGGATCGTCTGGAAAAAACTATGTGAAGTTTTTTCATGAAAACGTTTGTATTCCAAGTTTTTTATTTTTCCTAGCAAGGCTGGGTCAGCGAGCTGATTGGTTGTATTCGGTGTAGTGCTTCGTGGCTGGTTCTAGGAGCTGACTAGCTGGTTCTGCGAGCTAACTGCTCGGTTTCGATGGGGTTTGAATCGGGCCCCATGATTACTGTTGGCCGTCCATCTACTTATTCAACGGACAGAAGTAGCGCGGTGCATGGAACAAGACTACGCGTGTGCGGCGTAGTGTGGGCCCAACCTCAGCGTGGCATGCATGCGCGCAGCCACCACGTACACCACACATCGACGAGTGCGGCGTCCATAAATGTGTGACAATAAAGGTGGGACACTTGGGTATTCGAAAGGGGCATGTTGAGGCCTATGAATTAAGAGCGGGATTTGTTTATCCGTGTGATGGAAAGATACTCTGGCCCACTCGGTGAGATTACATCTATAAAAGCTGCGCAGCATATGACTAGGTCATAGGGATGTAATATCACAGAACAAGTTGAATGACCTTTGTCGGTAACGAGATAAAACAAGGCATATGATGTTTACGATCATATCTCGGACAAGGTAGTATCGTGAGAACAAAAGGAATGAATATTATATTTATGGTTCAACGACGATATTCGTACAATGCACATGGACCGTCATTGTCATCCAGGCCTCCCTGGCGGTCATTGGCGAGCGAGGGGTCTCGACCATGTCTGGAGTATTCTCGAACCGTAGGGTAACACGTTTAAGGTCTTGACAGGCTTGGAGATCGTTTGGATTAATCGGAATAATAGAATTGAAGAGAGTGAGAAATTATCCAAAATGGTTTCGGTAGTATTGGAAGCGTTCCAGGACGGATCCGGTGAAGATCGGATAGCAACGAAATAGTTTTCGGAGCTGAAATTAATTAGATAATATGTATTTAATATTAATTAGTTGAATTAATAATTAAATATATTTTATTTTGTTTAATTTCGAATTTTTAAAGGCTGCACACCTAAATGGGCCTAGGAGGCCCATGAGGGGGGGGTGAACTTCCCCTCTTGATGCGGATTGGGAGGGAGCCACCCTAGGTGGGCCGAAGGGTCGGCGGCTCCCCTTGGTGCGGCGCACCATGTGGGGATTAATCCCACATGGCTAAGCCAAGGGGAGTTGCACCCTCTCCTCCCCTTTATATATTGGTGCCCACGTGCCTTTGAAAACACACCAAATTCTCTCTCCCTCTCTCTACGTAAAGTGCGGCCCCATGTCTGGGCTGCGCATACGTGAGACGTCTATACCGTAGTGCGCCATCGTACTATAGAATTCCACCCAAAGTTCTACTCCTGCAATTACCAGTTGGATCTGGAGACCGGGAGTCGTCGTCAAGCTCCGCACGCGTGCGAGTCCTCGGAGGCGCCACACTTGAGGCGCCAGGGCGGCATCGTCACAGCCACCGCTGCCACAGCCGCACCACCTTCATCTTCGTTGCGCCAAGTTCTTCGCGACCTCGAGGTCGGCTACGTCGTCTATGTCGACAACGCTTGTTGCGGGAGCGTAATCCCCGCGTTCGGTCTACAAAGGTATGTTACCGACATCGTCTTCATTACCGCATTACTACATAGTTAGATCCTTGGCTAAGTTTTGGCGTAAGCTAGTTAGAAATTTTTTTTTGCTACGTTTCCCAACAAATAAATCCTCCACCCATCATGTTTGCTTGCTTCTCCAAATCGAGCATCTGCCTTAAATGTTGTTTATCTTTTCCAGTTCCGCTTCTGCATTCCCCATCATTGGAATGGCTCTGTCCGAGTCTACAACAAGCAGCAAATTGAACTCGTGGGTTCCGCCCCCTCCAGTCGAAGCCTCTCAACGTATTCATCTAGCCACTCGAAATGCCAACATTTTTTTCAGGATTGAAAACGGCAACATGAATCCTAGATCCAAATTTGACGGAAAAAAATGAAAACGGGAGAAATCAGAGCTAACATGTTAGCTGTAAGAGAATTCAGATCTAACCTTCCCCGGGATTGCCACTGCCACTGTCATTACAAACCAACCACTTAAGAGAGGCTCGCTGCATGGGCAGTCAGGGCATCTTGTCATCTGCACTGCGGGATGCCGTGGCCATGTTGGGTGGGAGGACGAAGTGGAGCTAGACATCTCTTGCTGGCCGGTTTTGCTGCGGTTCATCGCTGGAGAAGAAGAAGAATGGGGTTGGGGGGAAAGAAAGGGGAGGAAATGGCACGGGCATGGGCCCTTGTTCGGGATCCCGTCTTGTACATGGATAACGTTGAGGTGGATAAGTGGTGGGTCTCAACGCTGAGGTGGATAAGTTGTGGATCCCGGTGCTAAGTTGGATAAGTAGTGGCCCGTTGCTAAGGTGGATAGGTTGTGAGCCCCACGCTGAGTTGGATAAGTGAGAGGTCCCGCACAGGAAGTTAGAAACGTACGAGCTCGGCTCAAATAATTCAAATGCTAACGACCGGTGTTAACTTTTCTCTTGCGTTGCATTTAAGGGCTAAACAGGGCTAGGTCGGGCCTTGGCTATACGGGCCTTCTAAAACATCACACGAGAGTGATTTTGGCCAACTTGGTGGCTTTCTTTCAGGGCCGGCCCTGAGGGGGGGCAGGAGGGGCGGCCGCCCCGGGCCCCCAAATCCAAGGGGCCCCTAGCTACGTATTCGTTTAAGGTGGAGGAGGAGTTTGGAGCACCTGTGACGAACGGCGCCATTAGACATGTCCGTAGCTTTTGATCTCGTACGGTTCAGTCTTCAGGAGGGAGACGAAAGGAAGCGTTCCATCATTTTAGTGGGCCTTCTTTCGTCAGTTAACTTGGGCCTTTTCTCTTTCAACTAGTATTGACCTTTTCTCTTTTGGTTAAAACGTGATTGCCTCTAAAAAAAGTTAGGAGGTGATCTAATGGTGGGGCCGGTGGGGTAGAAAATAGATACAGTACGGATCCATGGATTAGAGCTCACGATGCAGACAATTCTTGTTGATGCATATTCACTTACAAAATTCTCTTGATGTTCCATCAGAAAAAAAAATCTTTGAGCTAAAAAAAATCTTGATGTCCCATCAAAAACAAGTTTACATCTAGATATGTTAGAAGAAATGTTTAGCACAATGTATACATTGTTTTGATACTGATATTGTTTTTTGACGCACTTTGGCTGACATAATATTATATATACATGTACTATTAATATGGTTTTATTTGTATTAAAGGGCCCCAGTTTTTAGTTCGCCCCGGGCCCTCGAAATCTCAGGACCGGCCCTGCTTTCTTTGTAATATAAATAAAAAACGTCGCACATGAGCTCTAAGTCCTACAATCTATGTCGTCTTTCGTGTTAAAAGCGGGTGTTCTTCACTGTTTTCAAGTAGCCTAGCACGTGAAATTTTTAGCTCAAGCAAGTCCCTTTTATTCTAGATCATAATATTGTAGCCCGTAGATAGAAACAATAACGCTTGGAATGATGGATGTACCGCCAGATTTTTGATACCCTTGGTGAGAGTACGGATGATCTGTGGCGTGTCCTTCTTATTGAGAGGTATAGGGGCAACATAATGGAAAGTTAGAGTTGAGAAACTGACCAAAAGCAAGATTGTCGAACTGACGACCATTGTCAATATGAAAAGTTAAAATCGACTGCTAAAATTCTGTACGGACAAGAGCCTGAAAATTAGATACTACTGATAGCAACATACAATATAAAGGTTGGATGGATGGACAATCAGAGATTTGATAACCTTGGCGAGAGTGCTGATTTGATAACCTTGTGTAGCGAGGTATGGGGGCAAGGCATGCAGAAATTGATCTTGTTACAGTTAAGAAAATGAGAAAACAAGATTATCGAACTCAGAGTCATTTTTAGTATGAAATGTAAGAATCGAGAGCGTTGAAATTGTGTACGGAGAAGAGCCAGAAAACTGATCAGCGTTGCGAGGACATCTTTTTTTTTTAGAAAAGGGGGTGTCCCAGACTCTGCATCGATTGATGCACACGGCTTTTTATTGCAGCGTCAAAAGATATTCAGAGTTTACATCTCAAACAAAAGTTCATGAAAAGGGAAATAAAAGTCTTAAAGACTAAAAAGACAGCTCCTCAGGACGTCTAATCTTCTTAAACGTCTTGAATTCTTCTAGACAGTCGCCAGGTACCCCGGGAATAGATATCCAAAGCGACCGCCTCCAGCCGGGTGCATTCATAATCTATATGCGCACGTTGCGGCTCTGGGACCAGGAAAGCCCACTCGTGGATCCAGTGGGTAGCCATTCGTATGACCTGTAGAAAGTTAGCATGACGAGCATTGTTAAAAATAATATCATTTTGGCATCGCCAAATAGACCATAATAAAGCACAAGCTCCCACACGGATTTGTGCTTTCAAATCCTTTTCCACCCCATCTAGCCAATTCCCGAACATATTCGTGCTATTAGCCGGAGTGACGATGTTGAAAGTATATTGCACAATTGTCCATAAAAAATGCGCAAACGGGCATGTAAAAAATAGATGATCTATGGACTCCTCCGAATCACAGAACACACATTTCTTACACCTATTCCAATTACGTCTAGCAAGGTTATCTTTCGTTAGTATAACTTTGTTATATAAGAACTACGTAAAAATCTTAATCTTTAATGGTACTTTAAGTTTCCAAATCTGTTTGCGCAAATTTACAGTGTGCCCATTTAAATAATCCTCATATAGTGATTTAACAGTGTACAAACCGGTCGAAGTAAGTTTCCAAATAAAATTGTCCTCCTCATTCATTAAAGGATGTGCAATTAGCCTTTGTAGCATATGCAGCCACGCATTCCATTTGTTACCCATCAAGTTTCGTCTAAACTCGATGTGCACCGAGGAGTTTGCTAATGCATCGGCCACCAACATATTCTTATGTCGAGCTACACTGTAAAGCGTTGGGTATTGAGCAGCCAGAGGGACTTCTCCCAACCAATTGTCCTCCCAAAAACGAGTTTTTGACCATTGCCTACAACAAATTTTCCTTTACTGAAGAAATTTTCTTTTACCCCCATAAGACCCTTCCAAAATTGAGAGTCAGTCGGTTTAGCAGTCACTTGTGACAAACTACTGTCTTGTAAATATTTGTTCTTTAATAGCTCTTGCCATACTCCTTCCTCATTAATAAGTTTATAAAGCCATTTGCTTAATAAGCACTTATTTTTTATATCTAGAACCTCGATACCTAGACCTCCTTGGTCTTTTGGTCTACAAACAATATTCCATTTTGTGAGCCAATATTTCTGTTACTTTGCCAGAAGAAACGCGACCTATAAAAGTCTAACCTTTTCAATACCCCTTTAGGTATCTCTAGAAAAGATAGCATAAACATAGGAAGACTCGTAAGAACCGAATTTATTAAAACTAGTCTGTCTCCGTATGAGAGTAGCTTTCCTTGCCAACATCCTAGTTTATTTCCAAAGCGTTTTTCAACCGAGTTCCATTCCTTATTCAGCAGTTTTCTATAGTGAATTGGGATTCCGAGGTACTTAAACGGTAGACTCCCAACCTCACAACCGAAAATAATTCTGTACTGGTCTTCAGCCTCTTTAGCTTTGCCAAAACAGAATATTTCGCTTTTATGAAAATTGATTTTTAAACCTGATAATTGCTCGAATATGCACAAAATCAACTTCATATTGATGGCCTTTTGTAAATCATGCTCCAAGAATAAAATGGTGTCGTCAGCGTATTGTAATATCGACACCCCTCCCTCAACCAAATGCGGAATAAGGCTTCCAACCTGTCCATCCTCTTTTGCTCGTGAAATAAGGATGGCCAACATATCGGCCACTATGTTAAATAAAATAGGAGAAAGAGGATCGCCTTGTCGAAGCCCCTTCCTAGTCTGAAAAAAATGTCCAATGTTGTCGTTAACCCGAACCCCACCGACCCACCCATTATAAAGTTTTGGATGAGATCACACCATTTTTTGTCAAAGCCTTTCATTCGCAGCGTTTGCAAAAGGAAAGGCCACTTAACTTTATCATACGCCTTTTCGAAATCAATTTTAAAAAGCACCCCATCCATCTTCTTCCTATGAAGTTCGTGGATGGTCTCATGTAGGACAACTACACCCTCTAGGATATGTCTTCCTGGCATGAACGCAGTTTGGGTTGGTCGGATCACCTTGTGTGCAATCTGAGTTATACCATTTGTTCCAACCTTCATAAAAATCTTACTTGTGACGCAGAGGACAACCTGAATTGCTTATTACTGGCGTCATCCAAACATCACAATGAAGTGTATGAAAAGAAAACGGGCAAACAGTGTAAGACTTACGATCAAGATTTTTTGCTTTCTTAGGTGCGTCATCTCCAGTAATGTCTACGCTAGGCTACTGTCCTCCTCCGGCCGGGGGAGGCAGCTGCGGCAGCTCTAGTACGTCGCCGAACCAACGTTTGCAATCGTAGGCCGTGCAGAATGTCTGCAGCCCCGTCATAAGCAGCAGCACGAGGGCGGCGAGAAGCGTGAGAATCTTCCACGACCCGAACACGTATCGCTTGATCATCTTCTTCACTTTCACGGACCTCATGTTGTTCCTATAGGTGTTCACCTCCTTGATCACCCTGTCAATCAGCGGCACCTTGCTCGGTCGCACGGCGCGGCACATCCCGTTCCACATGTCCGCTGCCTCCTTGTCGCTCTTCATGCCGTTGAAGACTATCTTGCATTCCCGCAGGATCTTCACGTCCTTGGGCGTGTCGATGATGCCGTTCATCAGCTCCGTGTACCGCGCCATCACTAGTTGCCCACGCACCGCGGCGCTCTCATAAGCGACGAGATTGCGGAGGATCACCTCCGTGTTGCCATCAAGGTAGATGACCGGCAGGCTCAGCGTCGCGGTTGCCGCGTCGAAAGCGATCCCGGTGATCCCTTCCGGCGCCGGCACCATCCGCACGCCGCAGCTCGCCAGCTGCTCTACGGACGGGATCTTTATCTCCTGCACCAGCGGCGAGGGTGTGATGGTGCCCATGTTCACACCCTTGATCCGCGCCTCCGCGTCCGCTGAGGCCAACAGCTTCCCGAGGAGCGGCATCAGCGCCGCTAGTAGCGGCACCTTGCTCATGATCCGCCCTGGGAGGTTCGACACCGCGTTCAGGTTTTTCTTGATGAACTGCACGGGCGCAATCTTGAGGCTGGACACTTGCACGCAGGCCTGCTTCACCTTGTCATAGTCGACCTGCTGCTCAAGTGCGGCCATGGATACGACCTCCTCTGGGACCTGGGCCGCAAGCTCCGCCGGGTCCTCGGCGATGACGGCCGAGGCTGGCGTGACGAAGTTATAGAGGAGCTCCAACAGGTGATCGTTATCGGCGACGACGTCGGCGGAAAGGAAGTCGACGTCGAGAGTCTTGATGGGGCATACATCCCTGATGAAGCGGTCGAGGATGGCTCGCATGGCGGTGTCAGCGGCGACCTCGTCGGAGCCATGGCGGAGCTGCAACGGCCCTACAAAGACGAAGAGCGGGATCTGGTTCTCGAGCATCATGGCGTCGCGAACCATTAGGTTGATACAGTTGGACGCTGAGGACACCATGTCAGTGTCCTCTTTGACGTGATAGCTCTCCAGGAAGCCGAGGAGGAAGCAGGTGTCGATGGCCATCATCAATGCCAGCGTCTGCTCGTTCAGTTCAAGGAACCTACATTCATTGTACTTCCATTGTTACACGGCTGATAGATTCTAGAGAATTGCTCTTATAGATAAATTGATGATAAAATTTGAGAGAGATTCAATAGAGAGCAATGATAACTCGTACGAGATAAAATATACAGGATCATAAAACTTACAATTATGAATGTACTCCCATCATTTCTAACTATAAAATCTTCTAATTTTTCTCTCTCAGTCGCATGTATCAAGATGCATTTTACTATATTTGTTCACTCATTTCATTCACTATCTAAATATCGAATACATTTTATAACTAAAAACGGCGGGAGTAACGTACAAGTTGCACATTTTTTGTGTCAGCTGTGCATTTATAATACTGTAGTTCAATTGGTTTATATGGTAGCGTCAAGTTGCATGGGTAAAAACAATGCTACTCCAAATCGAGCATTTTGTGAAAGTATTAGATTGCAAAATCTTAATAAAGATGACTATTTTGTGAAAGCTACGTTAGAGAAAATAGTGACGGCCGGCCGGCTAGAAATGTCAAATTGATGTGCTCATCGACCTCTGTGTCGTCAACTGTTACTAGTACCTCTTTTATGTACACTCAAAGCAAAATAAAGACTTTACCTAGAATATTAATTTCGGCTAAACCCCGTCAAAGCGAATAAGGCGAGCTCTCTTTGTACAGCACGAGAGAGCGAGCGGTTAAGTATGTGAAGTTTTTTGCTGGCAAAATCAACTTATCGAAAGTAAGATGCGGATTCGTCGCACATCATCACTTTTTAAAAACAAAAAATAGGGCCTCGCCCGGGTTGCATTTGTAATCTCAGGCATGAAAATATAGATGTTTGAGAGAGGATGTTACCTGTGGTAGAGGGCCCGGATGGTCTGCTGCTTGCCGGCGAACTTGTCGACGAGGTCGTCAAACTTGAGGCCGGCAGCGAAGAGCTTCTCGGCGCGCTTGACGGCGGCAAGCTTGTAGCGCTCCATGTCTTTGAGCTCGGCCCGCTGGTAGTGGTAGGGGCCGATGGCGAAGTGCTGCGGCGCGTAGGCGTCGGGCTTGGTCTCCCGGAGCAGCTTGGGCACGTCGAAGACCTTTGGCACGGCGCCGAGCTCCTCCGCGCTGGACTCCATGAGCCGCCGCACTAGCCTCACCCACCGCGACGGCTCCTCGCCGGCCGCCACATGCGCGTGAGGCTGCTGGGCCAGCGCCATGTCGATGGATGGATCTCCTTGCTAGCAAGTGAGCCGTATGCTTTGTTTGCAACTAGGTTAGATAGGTCAATGCATCAACTGTGCTGATCGAGTTAGCTAAACTAGGTGTCATTTATATAGAGTAAGTATGCATGAGAGTGGGCGTGGTGGATATATGGTTATTAGTCGCGCGCTGAGGCGCTTAGTCAAAATTAACGAATCTAATCAAATGTAACGTGTGAAACATGCGTCTGCGGTGAAGAAGTAACTTTTATGTATGTGTGGATCACGTGTGTGTTGGCTCTCTGTGTGTCCATGTGCGAGCTTTGACGTACGTGATGGATTATCGGATGGCGGTGGTGTGTTAAAGAACCGTTGCAAGCGTGGTGGGTTGATGAGTACAAGAGTTCTCTTGGAGTTTTCAATCGAGCAACGGTAAAATATAGTCCAAGAGTACAATATGGATGCCGGCCGGCTGATCGTCTCCAATATGCTTTTTGGCTGGGTTTTTGGATGCTGGTATCCTGGACTTGTTAGGGTGTATGAATCGTTTGAAATACTAGTTCCCCTGAGTTCGAGTGGTAGCAGGTTCCTGCCCCGCAGATATCTTTCGACATCGAGCATATGGAGAGGGTTTCTTGCTACTGCGCCAACTCGCAACCCCTCTTTTCTCTCTTTACATTTTTGTTGATCTTGTAATGAACCTTGTTATTTTCGTTGAGAAATTAATGGGAATTGAAGTAGCCCGGATTGGGAAAAAACTCCAAGAGGTGGATCGACTGGGAAACCCCAAAAAGAGAGAAAAAAAAGAATGAGCTATCGTAAGATGAGAGTTTAGACAGCTAATGAAATAACCTTTCCCTTGCACGCGGTACAGAGGGTAGGATTACGTTGACCCCATATATACATTATCGTAAGATGAGAGTTTTGACAGCTAGCGAACGTGAACCATGTGTAGAAACAGATATAGGGTTTGGCCATTGTCAGCCCGTGAAGAAAGACAAGACCTGGCAGGCCGGCGTCATTGGTAATGATAAACTCGCACTACAGGATTCGAACAAGACGCCGACGACCGGAAGGCCGTCGGCGTATGCACGCATGTCGTCGGCGTACCCAATCCGTCGTCGGTGTCTGCGACCCCGTCGGCGTACGCTGTGGTGGGCCCCACAATACGGCATCCGGTCGTTCCGTCAGCCCTCCATACGCCGACGGCATCCTGCCGTCGGCGTCTGGCCGTCGGCGTATTCGATCGTCCCAATCCGCCGTCGGCGTCTGCGACCCCGTCAGCGTACGCTGTGGTGGGTCCCACAAGACGGCATCCGTCCGTTCCGTCAGCCCTCCATACCGTCGGCCTTTGCGCCCGCTGTTTTTTCAGTTCCTCATACGCACGTGCCATCGGCCTTTGCGCCCGCTGTTTTTTCAGTTCCTCATACGCCATTGCCGTCGGCCTTTGCATGGGAATATTTTTGAATTTTTGAATTTTTTAAACTTTTTTATTTTTTTTCGATTTCGAAATTTCTAACTCAGCTACATACTAAATCTCTAATTACACACTTAATCATATGTCAAAGTAATTGCGCTGGTCAAAGTTCCCGTTCGGTCACCCATCTTCAAATTGCTCCAGCCCAAGCACGCTTAACTTTTGAGTTCCTTCAAGATTAGTTTCCAAATGAGAAATGAGAATTTACTGATACTTGTATCATATCAATCATATTAACCCTGAGTTATGATATTACACTTTTTCATTATTTAAATTTAAAAAATTCATTTGAATAAGTAACAATGATTATGTAATAGTATATTTTGAATAAATGACAATAAAATTAATTTTACTTTTATTTCCTTTTTAAATGGAATAATTCATATCTTTAATTCCGTTAATCGAAATTTGAAAAATAAAATGTCTATGTCAATTAGAAAAATGAGAGGAATTCTAATATGACATCCATATCATCCTTTGCATTGTATAAACATCGATGGTTTAGAAAATTGATCTCTTTCGATGAATAATCATGTTGGTCATTTTGACTCTTTTTTGAAGAAAAAAAGTGAAAAACCCCTCAAAAAAAGGTATCCTCTGGCATTGAGTTATTTTATGTGTACTAGTTGCTATTAAAAATGATAAACTTCTTTTTTTATAAATTGTTCAAAAAAATGCTTCACAAAAAGGTCTATCATCTATAGACATGTATAGGTTTCGCGTCAAATGATCAAGTTATGGCCATCACTGTGCCATAGTTTGTGATAATGTGTCCATATTTGAAACATAGGCGTGCCTTGGTATGGCAAACATTTTGCCAAAAACAAATTCCAAATTATTTTTATAAATATCATTTTCTTTTTTTCAAGTGCCAAAAATGACTTTTGTTATTGAGGAAATACCAAAAATATGTTGCAAAAGGCACCCATCTTATTGTCACAAAGGGTACTACATATTTTATGGATAATACCCAAGTATTAGGAATTTTCTCGATTTTTACCTAATTATTCCTATTTAAATGACTTTATGCCGATTTTTCAAAATTAATTGAAATTGAACTACAAGTGTGTGATACTTTGGTTTATTTTTTTTACAAAAATCATTTTTAGGTACACAAGTAGTGACTTTATCACAGAAACATCGATAGTTTTGAAAAATATGACCCCTTTCAATGAATAGGCACGATAGTCATTTTGACCTTTTTTCTCAAAAATAAAAGAAATTGAGAAAATAGTCAAAAAATGAATTTCTTTGACAAGGAGTCCTTTTATGTGTACTAGTTGCTAGCAAAAATGATAAACTTGAGTTTGACAAATATTTCAAAAAAATGTTTCACAAAAAGGACTATCATCTATAGACATGTATAGATTTCGCGTCAAATGACCAAGTTATGGCTATCCCCATGCCATGGTTTGTGATAATGTGTCCATATTTGACACATAGGGTGTCTTGGTATGCAAAACATTGCTGCCAAAAACAATTTCCAAAATATTTTCGTAAATATCATTTTCTATTTTTTAAGTGTCAAAAATGACTTTTTAATTAAGCAAGTACCAAACATATGTTACAAAATGTCATGTGCATGGTGAAAAATATTTTATGGATTTCATATTTGGATTCCTCTCATTTTTCTAATCGATTTGGACATTTAATTTGTTAAATTTTGATTTACGGATTTAAAGATATGAATTATTTCATATTAAATGGAAAATAGAGAAAAGTAGACGCCATCGGCGTATCACCGACGGCCGCCATCGGCGTATCAATGCCGTAAAGCCCCGTTTGTGTGCCGTCACGGCGGGCCTTGTATGCCGACGGCATTGTAGACGCCGACGGCTGCCGTCGGCGTATGTCGGGCTACGCCGACGGCCGCGTTCGCGGCTTCCCTATCTCGCCTTATACGCCGACGGCCCCGACATTTGGCCGTCGGCGTCTTGTGACTTCCCCATAGTGTCGTTGTACATTTGTATATGTGTTTGTATATGTGTGACGGCCCCACATATTATACTTTCCATTGTGAAAATTCCATTAACGTCAAATTATCATTGTGCCTATATAATACATTTTTTATATGTGTGAAGGCCCCACATATTATACTTTCCATTGTGAAAATTCTATTAACGTCAAATTGGCGCTTGCCCCATGTTGCTATGATAGTTTAAACCTTTGTGAACCTATAGTTATCGCATGCATCTCCTATGCGCTTGAGCTTCCAAGTTGAACACGTGCACCAGCCATAATGTTCCAATTGTTCCCTGCCGCAGATTTAGCTAAATGGACTACATGATGCAACTCAGTGTATATATATCGTGGGCGATTTTTTGAACTTTGGTTTCATCCACGGTTTGAATATTCTTCTTTACAACTCCTCATGTTGCAAGTAGTATCAGAGTTCCATACAGTGCCACATAAGAAGAAGAAAAAGGAAAAGATGTGGCATTGGAATTACTATTACGATACAATTATCATAAGAACTCGGAGTTGCTGGCGCTTGTGGGTGTGATGACGATGACACTTGATGGCAACCTTGACGGTGGTTTCTGAACTCGACGACATGTATGTGTGCTCTGTGTGGTTGGCTGGGTGCACAATTCGGTCGTGCTTCATGACGATATTGGTGTATCACATGTGTAGCGGTTTTATCGGCCGGTTCCCCACTAATGAACCGGTCAATTCCCCCTACTTTTTTAAAAAAATAGGTAAATTGCCCGTTTTGTTGAATTTTTTTATCATAAGACACATATTGTGAAAAGCTAATAAGAAATAGATTGATGAATTAAACATCATGAACAGTAACAAGCATACCAACAATACGCAACAACAGCCAATACGGAATATGTCGCACATATGGATCGGTTGTAGATGTAGTAACCTTGGTGCAGCAATAACGTTATTAACGGCAACGTTGGTAAGGCAAGTCGCAGTAAACAACGTTGACGACGACAGTAAGGATGACCGCTCGACTTGTGCAGTAGATGCCCATAATGAAAAACGCGAGCAGTCACGAGTGCTTTCCAAAAATATAATTCGCCATCTCATGTAAGAGATCACAAGGCCGAGTGATTTTGGAGACATGTTCGCCGGCGCACGCCGGCATTCGGGATGGAGTAACTACGCAAGTACCCTAAAAGCGAGAGGATACGAAAATCCTAGCGGATTGATGTGTATTTGGCGGTGGCCGATATGTTGTATACATAGCAGGACAACCAAGTGGTATTGTTTTGTGATCACGATCTAAACCGTTTAGAGTCATAGGCAATAAATCAAATATTGCAAACGACAAAAAGTGGTCTTGCCCATGCAAGATAACAGACCGGATTTCGACACACTGCTCTGGCCTCGTGAGACGAGGAAGTGTTTGTGTGGTGTTCTCTTTCTCTTCTAATTCTAATTACTCACTGAGCTAGTGAAAATTCGACTATACTCCCTCCATTCCATTGAACAGGCGCATATGTCTTTTTCAAAATTTCACCACAATATAAGGCGCAGGGTGTGGTTTGTGCTGTTTCTCCCAACACTACCCCTCACTGTCATTCACGTCGACCTAAAAGAACGAGAGAGCGGCAGTTATTTTGGTGCTGTGATTGGCCGCGCATGGTGCACGCGGGAGAGTTGCAGTTAATTGTGGCATTTTCCATTGGGTCATGCATGCCACATGCGGGGAAGAGCAGCAGCTATGCCATGCGAAGAGAAAGGAGGAGGCAGGTCACAATTTAATACGTACACCGTGGGAGTAGGGGCAAGTGTGGAAAGAATTCCTCTCGTCAGACTCGTCTTAATCCACGAGCCAAGAAATTTACGCCTCATGCATCGGAACGGAGGGAGTATTAAGGTAATCTCAATCTCTCTCAACTATCAATGTGAACTAGAAAATTGTGCCTACTCTTCTTGTTAAACATGGGCCTAAAATCTGAAATCCCATATGGGTTGGTCCATGTATTTCGAACACTGAACAGCCAATGGGCCTTTTCTGGATCGGAGGGAGTACTATAGATGAAGTGCGCCACTTCCAAGTAGCTTGCTCGTTCCCTGCTCCTGCAGCACGTCCGCCCTGATCCATGGCGCTAGGTTAGGGCACTATGGGAAAGCCACGAAACGCCGACAGCCAGAAGCCGTCGGCGTATGCCTACGCCGACGGCGGCCGTCAGCGTAGCCCCTCTGCCGTCGGCGTACGCCCTCATACGCCGACGGCAATGCCGTCGGCCTATGAATAATTTTTTTTAATTTTTTTTGAATTTTTTGAAATTTTGAATTTTTTTAAACTTTTTTTTTCTATTTCGAAATTTCTAACTCAGCTACATACTAAATCTCTAATTACACATTTAATCATAGGTCAAAATACTTACGCTGGTCAAATTCCCGTTCGGTCAACCATCCTCAAATTGCTCCAGCCCAAACACGCTTAACCTTTGAGTTCTTTCATTGTTAGCTTCTAAATGAGAAATGATAACTTACTAATACTTATATCATATCAATCATATTAACCCCTGATTTAGGATGTTACACTTTGCATTGTTTAAATTTAGAAAATTCATTTGAATAAGTAACAATGATTGTAAAATAGTATATTTTTAATAAATGAAAAAATAAAATTATTTTTACTTTTATTTCCTTTTTACATTTAATATGGAATAATTCATATCTTTAATTCTGTTAATCGAAATTTGAAAAATAAAATGTCTATGTCAATTAGAAAAATGAGAGGAATTCAAATATGACATCCATATCATCCTTTGCAATGTATAAATATCGATGGTTTTAGAAAATTGATTCTTTTTTCACAAAAATCAAATAAAGTGAAAAACCCTCAAAAAAAGGTATCCTTTGACATGGAGTCATTTTATGTGTACTAGTTGCTAGGAAAAATGACAAACTTGAGTTTTGACAAATATTTCAAAAAAATGTTTCACAAAAAGGTCTATCATCTATAGACATGTATAACTTTCGTGTCAAATGACCAAGTTATGGCCATCCCCATGCTATAGTTTATGATAATGTGTCCATATTTGAAACATAGGGGTGCCTTGGTATGGCAAACATTGTTGCCAAAATCAAATTCCAAATTATTTTTATAAATATCATTTTCCATTTTTTAAGTGCCAAAAATGACTTCTGTTATGGAGGAAATACCAAAAATATGTTGCAAAAGGCACCCATCTCATTTTCACTAAGGGTACTACATATTTTATGGATAATACCCAAGTATTAGAAATTTTCTCGATTTTTACCTCATTATTCCTATTTAAATGACTTTATGCCGATTTTCCAAAAGTAATTGAAATTGAACTACAAGTGTGTGATAGTTTGGTCTAATTTTTTTACAAAAATACTTTCTAGGTACAAATGTAGTAACTTCATCACAGAAACATCGATAGTTTTGAAAAATGTGACCCCTTTCAATGAATAGACACGACGGTCATTTTGACCTTTTTTCACAAAAATAAAAGAAATTGAGAAAATACTCAAAAGATGAATTCCTTTGACATGGAGTCCTTTTATGTGTACTAGTTGCTAGGTAAAATGATAAACTTGAGTTTTGACAAATATTTCAAAAAAATGCTTCACAAAAAGTTCTTTCATCTATAGACATATATAACTTTCGTGTCAATGACCAAGTTATGGCCATGCCCATGCCATTGTTTGTGATAATGTGTCCATACTTGACACATAGGGGTGTCTTGGTATGGAAAACATTGTTACCAAAAACAAATTCCAAAATATTTTAGTAAATATCATTTTCCATTTTTTAAGTGTAAAAAATGACTTTTTAATTAAGCAAGTAACAAACATATGTTACAAAATGTCATGTGCACGGTGAAAAAGATTTTATGGATGTCATATTTGGATTCCTCTCATTTTTCTAATCGATTTAGACATTTAATTTGTTAAATTCCGATTTACGGATTTAAAGATATGAATTATTTCATATTAAATGGAAAATAGAAAAAAGTATACGCCGACGGCCGCCGTCGGCGTATCAAATGTAAAAAAAAGAAAAAGTATACGCCGACGGCTGCGTATGAATTATTTCATATTAAATGGAAAATAGAAAAAAGTATACGCCGACGGCCGCCGTCGGCGTATCAAATGTAAAAAAATAGAAAAAGTATACGCCGACGGCAGCCGTCGGCGTATGTCGGGCTACGCCGACGGTTTTGTTACACCGACGGCCGCGTTCGCCGCTTTTCTCGCTCGCATTATACGCCGACGGCCCCCGACATTTGGCCGTCGGCGTTTTGTGGGTTTCCCGTAGTGGGGCACCAGTTGCCGGACTGACGGAGAGAATCTCCTATGCAGACTGCTCCTCTGTCTTCTGCACTTTTGCTGCAATTTTTCCGGAGCAAAGGGCACAACACAGGTACATGTATTTTCTTCTTGTGGGACTGTCTATATTACAGTCAGCTGTTTTTCAATTAAAAAACAGTCTCATTTTCGGCCAGTGAGTCTTTGCCAGCTGGTTCGGCAGATTGCGCGTGAAGCCTGCAATTTTTTTTAAGAGAAACTTGGGAGCTTTATTGATCACCGAAACATAGAGTCAATACAAAAATTGTTTCCCGGATGCAATCGGGGGCACACCACGCCACACAGACTTACATGAAAACTCCAAGCTACGAGCTAGATAATGTGCAGCATAATTCTGCAAACGACTAACAAAACCAACAGAGCACTTGTTGAAGCCAGCAACCAAAGGATCTGATATCTTGAATGACAGGGCCAACAGCCGATCTATCTCTCTCCCCAGAATCAAAATACGCTGGACAACAGATAAACAATCTGTTTGAGCCTGCAGCTGCAAGCCATCAAATGGATATGGGTGTCGCTCTTGGGCCCATCAGCTGGATATGGCTTGTAGTCCAAAAGGCCGAATTGATTCAGAACACGCTTTGGGCTTTACACCCCGTTAGCGGCTGCGTTTCTTTCTTCCTCACGAAAGAATCCAGCAGGAAAAGTTCCACAGAACGAACAGATCCAACCCGAAGAAAATGGAAAAAAGAGTGAGGATCGGGGGGAAGAAAAACCGTGGAAGATGATGAAGCAGAACACACAGATCGACTTGGATGCTAACCTGAATTAATCAGGGAATTGAGCCTCCACCACTCCACGTCACTAAAAAAAAAGAACTAAATCTCTAAATCTTTGCTGAAAATCGATGCTTCTCTGCTGTTATTTTTTAGCTTAAGGTGGTCGATATCCACCGCTCGAATAGATAGAATAGAATTGACCCAGTTTATAATGGAAATCTGGTCCAAAAACCATACAAACTGTACAATGCACTGTTTATGAGGAAGACAGGGCCAAAAAACCGCACAGACGATGCGACATGCCGCCCACACGACACAAGTAGACCAAACGAACAAACACCACCTATTTCGGGGCCGCCGCCCCGGCGAACCAACCAGATTGCCCCACACATGCGCCCCTTTCCCCACACCTGTTTTTTTTCCCGAATTGGGAATAAAACCCCAGCCACTGCATCGAGTGATGCACACAACTTGATAAAAGAGAAAAGTAAAGAAGATACATTTTGATCTATATTTAGCATACATTCGGCCAAAAAGAGAGGCATCGATAATCAGATGAATTTCTCCTTGAATATGGCTGACAGAAACAAGTTTTATTCTGACAAAATCTCTTTGACTCAAAGGTCGTTCCGAAGTTGATTACAAAGAGTAGAATAGCAAATGGAAAACCACATGTCAGAAATAAAGTAGAGTAAACCGAACACGTCATATTTGGGTGCTAATATGTTCCTTTTTCTTTTGAACAAAGATGATAATCAAAAAGTCAACCCTGTGTTAGAAAGGGGGTTGTTAATTAAGCTAGCTGATATTTTCTATGACAACTTGGCTAAGGCCGGGGCCTTTTCCCCTTTTCGAGGAAAAAAACTTGAATGAGGGTTAATCGGCATGCACCAAGTCCTAAGTAAATTGTTTAGGAAGTATACTTATGAAAATAGTTTTCATGGTCCCAGCTGGGCGATGGTTAAGGAAGTTGATATATTTCAATGAAGACTAGGGGATGATTGATCAACTTGCACATAACTCCTAAGGAAATAGTTTAGACGGTGGACTTCTACAATATAGTGTATCCCTATTTTCTACTACCTCCGATTCATAATAAGTGTCACAGTTCTAAACTAACCCCAGTTTAAAACCGTGACACATATTTTTGGATCGGAGGGAGTAATTCCTACTATTTCTACGTATATGGTGTATCCATGATCTGTTGACGAAGTCAATTCTCATAAGTAAAATGGTTCATGTTTTGCAGCAGAAGAAACATTTTTTTCGTCGGTGGTGCTCTTTATAGAGATGTATTGTCTCTTCTCCAATTAACCATTGGCATCAGAACTTGAGTTTGTTTTGCATTGACAAAGTGTTTTTGTAAATTTCGGGATGAACTTTTAGGACACTTGATATTTGGAGTAGTAAAGATGCACCGAAGAATATGGAACTCCCCTGGTTTTACTGAGATATGCCTTTTGAATCTTCTGTGATCTAACATAGGAAAAGTAATGTAGAAGAGCATGATACAGATGGTTGTGTATGGTACTAATGTTAATTTAATGCTCAAGTTGACAACACGGTACCAACTTAAGCCTAAAGTTCATGCATACTAACCTTCCGGTACAACAGAAACATGTATGTTATTTAATACGATACCGCGAGTAAGATACAAGAATCTTTTAAATTTTGACAAACTACTTTTGCTCAAGTGGGGCATGCATGCAAGTGTAAGATGGCGTGTCCACATAGCGATTTTCATGGATGCTTGGAGGCAGTTAGCTGTAGGGCCAACGGTGCAGTAGGTTCCAACGACCTCTAACAACTGAGAGTGTGCTTTAACGCCAATGGAAGTGAAGTCCACTGCTGAGAGTGTGAAGCACTCCACTCCACTACTACGGCTGCTACAGTCTCTTAATTAGTTGGTGATTCTGCTGCTCTACTCAACTTGGGCAGACACACACACACACCTGCTCTAAGCACGACACACACCACCAAATTCACTCTTTTGTTTGTAATCCTAGCACAGATTATCATATTCATATTTTGAGATAAGACTTCTCTGTAAATATAATTCGAGACCTGATCACTTCAAGGCCCAAACCTCTATATGTCATTCTTTCTCAGACACCCACACCTGGCATTTAATCTCAAGAGATGCACTTTATGGATGATGAACCAGCAGGTTCTACTCAATTAATTTGAAACTTGACTAATTAGGTGCGTACGTCCAGGTTAAATTTAGCACGCCCACTTTGATGCGTACGTCTACTGCTTAATTCGAAGACGGTTTGATTGCTAGTATCTTAGTTAGTGAGGAAGAAGAGTCACATGTGTATATACATCGGTGAGCTATAATTGGAGGGCTGCCGCTGCTCAAAGTAGTGGGTGTGCCGATCAATGGGTCATGTGTCTCTAATAAAGAGTGCCATGTTATGTCAGCTAGTGACAAGCTTTCTTTAACTGGGACTTGTTAGCAGGAAGTCTACCTTTGTTTGAAAATCTCATCAGGATTAAAGCCATTAACCTCCCGAACAGTGGGCACTGTAAATATGATCGATCAACAACCATGTGTGATGAACGTTGTATGATCCCTTCATGTCACTAACTCATGGAGAAGTACGTGATATACGAATATTTTTTCCTTTTCAGTTTGAACTAAAATCACGCCACTTATTTCAAAACGGAGGGAATACTTGTTTTGAGCAGTTACATAAGTACTAACTAACCTCGCGATGTATCAAGCTAGTACTCCCTCCGTTCATAAAAAGATGTCACAACTTTACTCAAACATACATGTATCTAGACATACTTTAGTGTGCAGATGCATACATGTTTGGAAAACATTGTGCCATCCTTTTATGAACGGAGGGAGTAGCTGTTAGCACTGAGGTGTCTCATGGGGACTAGCAGCTAAGCTTGTTGGTTAGTGAAAAGGGAGTGCTGCTTAGAGCAAGATCACTCGCTCACACGCACACAAAAGTGATGTGCGCTCACATGTTCCATCGGTTTTCAGCACAGCTGTAGCATCATGGCAGCCTACTGATCGAGCGATGTGGTGTGGTTGTGAAGGTCAAGTGATGTTGACCAAACCCATTGCATACACTGATAGCCATTTATTTTCAGTAAATTGCTCTGTTCAGGTTTTGTAGTCCCCCTTCTAAATCTTCTCTTGCTAATACCCTTAATTTTAGTAAAAAATAATGTGGTTTTTTCTTTCCACTCCACTAGTACAAAACGACACATCGGAAACGGGCCAAAAACCCCTTCGGCAACGGAGAAAGGGTCCGTGTCCCCGACCCTGTCACTGATGTGAAGGACTTCATCGGTAAAGGAGGCAAAAAACCGTCACCGATGAGGCATAAGTTGGCTACGGTTGCGGACCCATCTCCGTTTCCGATGTATCGGTGCATCAGTAACGGAGATTCTATTTTACTCGTTTGCATTGAGATTCTTTCAGAAGGCTACAGGAGCAATTCGGTTGCCAAATTACATTCAAAATCTCACAGCAGAAGCACAAAGTTGCTACCAAATCCATTCATAACGTATATAAGAATTGTCATCATTACATAGCATCAAAAGATGAGTTACACATGCCTCGCTAATCTTATGATTCTCATGCCTCACTAAACTTAACTTTTATGACACTCCACTCTTCTCCAGCTCCACCTTCTTCCTCAGTTCCGAAGCGCCGAAAACGGAATTCGACCTAGCAAAAGACTCGAGTAGCGGTTTCATGCTTCTCCAAATCACATCTGCAGCCAAATTGCTACACACATACACAAAATAGATGGAGAAACTAAAAACAAGAAACCACACCGAGCTCGCAAGCCTCCTTAGCAAATTAATCTTGCCAAATTCTTCGTAGCGAGGCTTGCTCCATCTTGGACGGTGTCGCCGAAATATAATAACGTCACCGCTGTGACATTTCGGCCACACTGTCCAAAACACTCTTAATTAAAAAAGTGTTTTGAACAATGCAGCGAAACGTCACAATAGAGACGGTTCACGGATATGATCCCACTTTGTATTTAGCTCTTTTAAAGCTTGTTTGGATCTGCATGGCGCTTCTGCATATAAAATACATGGATGTCTAGTTAGAAAAGAGCCAAATATGATGCTACATGACATAAATACAATTTAAGATGAAAACAGTTTACACCTTAAGCGCCTATATCCGTGTGCTTGCTGTCCGATCGAAACGATTTGGAGGCAGAATTTGAAGGTGATGTTACCTTCAATTGACTCACCATTTTTATGCATTGTCGCCGAAATATACTATTACTTCATACACTAGCTACACAAAACCATAACGAGGATTAGCACATTGACAAAGGGTTGAAATTAATCTATTAGACTTCAAATACTAAAAACAAACACAACACAATACTAGACAAGTTGAAGGTAATGTATTCATCATCGGCAGTACTAAAAACAAACACAACACAATACTAGACTTCAAATACTAGACAAGTTTTATATGCTACTTTAAAAAAATGTAAGATCTAGTGTTGAGGGGTGTATTCATCATCGGCAGTACTACAATACTAGACAGAACACAATACTACAATACTAGACAGTACTACAATAATAGATCGGTAGATGCTACTTTAAATAAAATGTAAGATCTAGTGTCGAGTGGTGTATTCATCATCGGCACTAGACAGAACAGAATACTAGACTTCAAATACTAGACAAGTTTTCTGTGTTACTTTAAACAAAATGTAAGATCTAGTCGGCTACATACCCGGGGAAGATGCACGGCAATAGACCAGTAGATCCGCGTCGGCGACATACTCGGGTAAGATGCGCGGCGGCTCGGGGATGCGCGGCGGCTCACGACGCGCCGCTGGGGAAGATGCGCCGACGCGCCGCTGGGGGAAGATGCACGGTGGCGATGCCGGCCGGATGCGCCGCTCAGATCTGCGAGATAAGGGTTAGGTCTGGAGCCGCCGCCACACTATGACTGTGGAGTAAGAGTGAGAGTGAGAGCGAGAGCGTTAGGGTTGCCGCAGTGGCACATTTATAGCATATAATAATATCACAAACGGAGGCGATAAACAACCGTTTCCTCTAATTTCTTCACTGACACACTGGGCCTACTTACAAAGGATCGATAGAGTAATTGAACTAACTATCTAGTTTACTTGTTCTGCTTACGCCCTGCCTCCGCGCCATTGTCATCCGCGGCGCGGCGTCGCTTCTTGCCGGTTGCCTTTTCCTCAGGCGCGTGCTCCTCCTCCTCCTCCGGCTCGTGCTCCTCCTTCTCCGGCCGTGCGTCCTTCTCCGGCGAATCCTCCTCTCGCGCCTCCTCGTCGTCGTCGTCGTCGTCGGCGTTGTATTCTTCCTGGCTAGAATAATACGGCTTCGGCGGGTCCTCCGGCTCCTCTTCCTCCGGCGACTCGTCCTCTTCGGAGTCGTCTTCTCCTTCGCGTGAAGACGGCGGGTCCGAGTCGTCGGAGTCGTCTTCTACAGAGCGTGAAGATGGCGGGTCCGAGTCGTCGGGGTCCGAGTCCGGCGGCCCGTCTTGATCCCACCATGGAACTTCACCGCGGTCTTCCGCGCTCGCGTCGTCGCTCGGGACTTCCTCGTTCTGCCACCAAGGTTTCGCCATGGCGGTTGTGCTAGTGTGGTAGATAATGTGGGAGAGAACGAAGGGGAGAATGCGGGACCTGCCTGGCTTCGCGCGGTTTCAGTCACGTTTTATTAGCGTCGATCAGGCGGTTCCAATCCCTCGTGAATTAAGCCGCATTGAACAGGCGCGCTTCCAGATTGCAACTGCAATTTCCCAAGCACATCGCAAACGGATATACATAAACAACCGTAGCCATAGAGATACATATTGGAAACGGAGACAAATTTATGACCGTTGTCAATACTTTTGGTAACGGAGATATAAAATTCTCCGTAACCAATGTTGACGGACCAGCCTCTGCCAGGCCTCTTCCGCAACGCTAAAATCGCGATTCTCTGTCGCCTAACACCTGCCGTTTCCATAGAGGGGTATCCAATGTGTCGTTCTGTACTAGTGCTCCCCCCCCCCCCCCATAGTTTTGGGAAGTACTATGGCGACATCCTATCGGCCCTATCCCGGTGTAGGATCTGAAGGGGCAGGGTTTTGGATACCTACTCTCCCGGACGATTGTGCATACGGTCATCGGGATGCAGAAGTCTAGAAGTAGCACAACAAAAAGAACTACCAGTAGAGACATGGAGTGTGTGAGAGGACAGTTCTGGATCTGTCTGTGCTCTTCTCTGTAGGCTGAGAACACATGCACCACACGGTGCACCATACGTGTCAAGAATGCACATGTCTGATGGCACGTCCACACGGTTGGTGAGTATAAAAAATAATGTTCCACCAAAAATGAGTTCTAACTCTGAACTGGATACACGAAATGCGACATGCGTGCGAGTCGTGGCGGGCGGCGGAGGAGGAGTGCGCGGGAACTCTTTTTATGCTCACTCACTTAGTGAGATTAGAATAGCTCACCTTATAATCTATTTCAACTCTCTCACAAATAGCGGTATGAGACTAAACTTTAGTCCCACTACCACTTCCTATACGCAACACAATATGCATCAAACTGAATGGATGGACCTTTAAGATTTTAGAATTTATTGGGCTAACTAACTGGGCTAAACACAATATACATTGTTTTATATGAGATGCACCGAGTTCCGAAAGACAATGGTTCATAAGTACCCATGTTCTGAAAATTCGCTGAAGAAAAAACACCAACCGTTGACATGACAGATTTTTATAAGATGGGAGCAGGGGCCAGCCTGGGCCTAGGGGAGTGGAGTGGAGGGGCAGTACGTTACAGGTGTTAGGCTGCCAGTTAGTTATCATGCATGTTGCCTCCCCAGTTCGTTGGTTGTCCGTCCACTGGTACCCCACCACACGAGCTCGCTCACCCTGATTGTCCGCACCTCCCTCACACTCCCCTCCCTAACCAACCACACTCCTAGCTAACCTCCCAACTAATCACTCCTTCAAGTAGCTGACTTGCTGTCCACCTTTCTTCACTCATACACATTCCTTCCGGTACAACACACTGAACTAGCCTAACATTAAGTCCATGATCACATTCTAATCCACAATTGCGCACATAGTTGTTGTAATCGTGTGCATCGATCGATGCAGAGTCCGGAGACCACCCAGACGCGCGACACGCAACGAAGCTCTTATATCCATTATCTTACAAAAAAACGTGTGATTTGGTTTAGCTAGGGATCAATGTGGCATGAAAGATGGATGTGGTGGGTTTGGTTGGGGTTGGGCAGCATGGTGAGGGAACCTAGCTAGCTAACTAGATAGCTAGATAGTGATTGGGCAGTTGAAGAAAAGAATCAAGCAGGGCAGGGAGGTGATGGAGAGTGAGCCATTGCTTGCATCCTTCCTTTCTTGGTGGTAGAGCAATAGCCAGAACAATACCCAAGCTAACACTCACTCCCTTTACGTGATCGAGCACAATGCCACACCTTTCTGCAGCTCACTTTCTTGCATTGCTTGCCACTTTACTTACACTCGTGTGCACCACTCATCGTCAGCTCACCACACCACAGAAATGATCATCAAACACTCACAGAAATGGAGAGCAATGCTAACATTTGCCTGTTCTGATAATCAACACCAGGAAAATGCATGGGAACAATTAATCGATCAATGAATCAATCTCAATGAATGAATGGATGGATGGATGAATCAATAGAATTTGATCACATAATGTCAACTCTCAAACACTTTTTTTACCAATAATTTGAACAAAAAGAATGGAATTATTACAAAGGAAAAAGGAGGAGCAAAAGAATGTGCTTTTCTTATCAAAGCAAGGCATGGTGTATCATGTATGTATCTGTGTGTATAGAATCAATCAATGAGAAGCTAATTACTGTATGTTGCTTGGTTGCTGCTAGTAATGGCAGTCCACCAGCGCCGACGCCGGTGCCCCCCGGAACAGAATCGCCGCGGGAGACGGCAATGAGGTTGCGTCGTCGCAGGGCGCGGGCATGTTGAGGTCCAGCTCCAGAAGGAGGCTCTTCTCCTTCCCGCCGATCGCCACCGCCGCTCCCACTTCGTCGTCCGACGACCCCGCAGAGGCCGGCACCAGCGGGCGGTGCCGTCGCATGTGCCCGCCGAGCGCCTGCCCGGACGCGAACTCGGCGCCACAGATGGAGCACTCGTGCACCCTGCTGCTCCCCAGCTTGTGCTGCTGCGGCTGCCTCGACACGCCGCTGGTTGCCGTGGCTGATTCTTGCTTCGGCGGCGTCGCCAGGACTGCCGGGATCGCAATCACGATCGGATCGTCGGTTGGCCGCGGCGACGGCGTCTGCGATTTCTCTTCGGCCAGGCCCGGCCGTTGCTTCTTCTCCTCGGTCGTCGTCGTCGGTGTGGTCGTGGGCGGGAGGAGGAGGCGGGGCTTCTTGTGGCTGGTGCGGTGGCCGCCAAGCGCCTGGAAGGACGGGAAGCACCTGCCGCACGTCTTGCACTCGTACACGAACTCCCCGTCGCCCGCGCCGTCCGCCGGACGCCGGCTCCGGAACTTGCCCTCCTTCCTGGCCACCGACGCCGTGGAGTCAGCGGCGTCCGAAGCCACCACCGCCAAGGACGACGTTCCGGCCCGTCCGCCGCCGCGGGCGAGGAGCATGAGGCAGAGCGCCATGTCCTCCTCCTCCTCGGTGACGCACCCCGAGGCCGCCTCCTGATCGGACGACGACGACTCGACGACATCCGCGGCGCTGGCCGTGATCACCGTCGCGGGAGCTGCGTGCACGCGCTGCCGCTTGCTGCGCTTGCCCTTGCAGACGACGACATGAGGCCGGTCGACGACGACGACATCGCCGGCACCGTCACCGTCCTCCTTCCCCATCGACTGATCGATCCCGGCGGCAGGCACGATCAGTCGAGAGTCTTGCGTGTGCGCGTGAGAAACAAGGAGGTGCACCGGAGGAGAACACGAGGCGATGATGACGGGAGGGAGAGGTTGGTGATGGATGGATGGATGCTGAGCTTGCTTGCAGCTAGCATATAGAGAGTGGGTTGAGAGGAAGGAAGTGGCCGGTGTGTGTGGAGTGCTGATGATAAATTAAGTGGGAGATTGGGGAGATGTCAACAAGGCCAGGCTAGGCTTGATTCTTCTCTGGATGCATCTCTGTCAATGTGGCAATAGAATACTGGTGATGTTGATCAATGGCTGGGCTAGCTTGCTCTGGCTAGGTCTGTTATTTTGGGACATGTGTAAATTTGAGGGCACACATATGGTTAAAAATATGTGAGGTTTGCCATGGTGTCTCTGGGCGTCATTGCGCCACGGTCTAATAGAAACCCACATGGTAGTGGCATTGACACATAAGCCTATTAATATTTAATAGCCATTACATTCCAATCAATCTCTGAATTTTGAATTGAGATAAGCAAAGGCTGCTCAATCCAAGGTTCCGGCTTCCAAGTAGTGCAGCCCATGAACATACATTGCCATCTTCGACGATATTTACATCGAGATGCCGCCAATGATAGGAAAACCCAAGGTTAATGTATCATAGGTAGATGAAGATTACAATGGATTCATCTCTTAGTTTTCCTATGTTTCATCAGTCAAGCTAGGAGGTTGATTTTGTTTTGTAAGATAGTTGGGAATGTAATATTTTTACCATAACTTTTTGTACAAATTAAAACATTCATCATAGGTTCCACAATAGTTCTAAGACATAGATACTGAAATTTATTATTAAATCAAATGATATCCTTAGTATTCAAATATAATAAAGTCAAATTGGATATTCAGTACTTATCAGGTGATTGTCTCAAGGAAATATAGGGATGTGCGAGTTGGTTGAAGCCATTATTCCATCCTTGAAGTACAACGACTACCATGTAATTAGCATGTTTGGCTAGCACTAAATTAGCATATAGGCCAATTGTTTTCACCTTTCGATTAGGACGAAAAGTTGAGAAATCTTATTGAAGATTCTTGAAGTGAAAACGAAGAGATTTTAAGTTCAAAGGAGATCCCTCTTTTCAAAAACAGAACCCATGCTTCTACTCCTCCTATTCCAGCTCCTTTAGTTACCGAAATCGTGAAAAGAATATGTAAAAGAATTATTCGCCTTTACTTCCTTTTTACTTTCTCTGTTGCTTCACTTTATGTTTTTTTACTTTCCATCTTTTTTCCCTGTCAAATACCGTGTGCACTTACTCAGCTTTACCAAGTCGTAAACAAATTCTAGCCACATAGAGAGAGTAATTATTTACTCAATTCATTTAAGTTTCAATTTTCATAATTGAAAACCCGAAGGCTTTGACAAAAAAAATGTGTGGACAAATTATTGCACACTAAGATGAAATTAGAGACATTGTCATCCTCTTGATTTTTATTTACACAGAATTTAAAGTTCTATGGCGCAGGAGCCATGCCTCAAGCTATCACCCCCTTCCTTTCACTCTAGGCCAAGTACTAGTGTTAAGTACAACTGCCTCGACAGCTCTACCACAAGTACTCTCTGCCCGGTCCCTTAACTAACAGAATCATTCACACTCCACACCAACATGTTAATGAGAAATGATTGAATGCTTGATTAGCCTATTAAACTGAACTTAAATAAAATAAAACAATTGTTCTGGTCAGAGGTTGGTTGGATGGATGGCTTGTGTATTAAAAACATGCAGCTACGGCTGTTGCCTTTCCTGTAAGTTGCAGCTATATATATATACTTTATGTGCGCTTGCAGCTGCTTCTGGTGTAGACTGGTAGCAGTAGTAGCCTAGTAGTGGAGATGGTGTAAGCAACTGCTCCACACTCTCCCAAAAATCTCTCTCTAACTAACCAAAAATCTCTCTCTAACCAACCTCTCTCTCTCCTGAAATGGAATTTTGGCATGATCCCATATGTGATCACAAGATAGATTCTCATCATAATCTTTTGTGGAGTTTTCTTGATACTTTGGTGGTAGCTGGAGTGGCTAGTAGCCTAGCATGCATGTATGTAGGACATGGCTCGCACCTTCCATGACATGGCCAGTTTGGCAGCAGCATGATTTGTGCCCAAACAAATAAGGAAGAGATCGATGTCCATACATCCACAAGTCTTTGTAGGAGCTGCTTCCATGTCAAACAAAATTCCAATGGCCAACACATTCTGCTCGATCATGCTCTTGATTATTTCTTATCTCATCACTTCTCTTTGCTTGCCATGCTCTCCCAATTCCGTCACCACGACCACGTAACAGTCCAAAAAATAATCCAACATGTTCATATTATTCATGTATCATTAATCGGTCTAAGGAGGGATGGAAGCTTGCATCAGTCGATGCAGAGCCCACGAGTCCCCTGTTTTTTGAAGAAAGAAAAACGTAGAAATGAAGAGTTGATTCTAAACATTGACTCCATCAATTAACTTCTCAACCTGGCTGGACACGTTATAAAACTATCAAATAACCCAATTACCATCCGTTGACTTGTGCAGGGCATAATCAATCAGACCGACAAGAAGAAATTGTCTTAATGACTCGTTCCAGTTAAGTCACTTGGGTTGTTTTGACTTGGCGGCAATGTGTTGTGCATCAGCACTAGTCCCATGTTGGCCTCTATGATTGGATCGATTATATCCTAACCAGACTAATCAACCACGACCTGTGGGATCAGCAGCCAGCTTACAACGCGTGTCGATGCCACGGACAGTTATTAGGAGTTCAGAAACCAAAGATGGCCGACCGACTCATCTAGAAATCTTTTTTGGTATCGCGTCACAAGTTGTAAACATTGGCCAGTATTCATTTGGATCCGAAGAGAGATAACTATCGAGGAAAAAATCCAAAACATTAGATCACAGATATGGAACAGAGAACCAAGGCAAACGAACAGAGAATCAAACCGAACTCAGCTCAGTGCCAAACCTTCTATGTTGGTTCATCCTACTACAACAGGTCTAAGTATCATTCCAAAAAAAAAAAACAGGTCTAATTTTCATGATTCCGCGTGAAACAGACAAACACGCGGCCAGGTTCCACTGTCCATAAATGTTTCAAGCAATGCATGAAACAACACTAACAGAGAATGCAATGCAAAGAGAAAAGAAAAAAAAACATCTGTCAGAACACACAATAACTCGGCCAATCCCAAAATGACAGATCCTCGTCACCCAGCTGTAATCCTGTAATCGTCCAATGAGGGTGTGCCAGAAATCAAAATGTGCCATGATACACCACCACAAGCATGCAGATCAGGGGGGTGCCCAAGGGATCAAGTTATGCAATGTCTTCCACGAATCAGGTTTGCATGGGGTCAGAGTTCTCGCTTTCCAGGTCGTCAAGGAACTTGTTGCAGGTATTCATGGTGCGGGCGTCTAGCAGGCTGTGGTTCCAGAGTTTGATCATGACGAACCGCCAACACCTGTTCATCCAGTGTAGAAAGTTATAAATCGAGCTGCGGACAAGTAGCGCGAGGTGTTCATAGCAGATTTTCTAAAGCGGTCATTTACCATCGTAGAGAGGGGTTGCGCACGAGCTCTTGTCCATGCTGCCGGGAGAACGCCTCACAGGCCCAAGGTATATGACCATCGGCTAGTACCCTGCAGTTAACATATATACAGAATCAAAACTGGAATTTGTATCTCCAGGATAGAAGCATACAGAATGTAGCACGAACTATTAGTTCATTGGCTCCAGGGTACTTCAATGTACCATACCATCCAGGGCAAAGATCGAATACCATAGCAGAAACTTTTATTCATCTTAGCTTTTATAGGAATAAAATGCCTAAAACATGACTTATCAGTAAAACTATTGGAGTTGGTACACCGAGGCCCACGCTATGTACCAATAGCAAAATATTAAATAGCTGCAGCAGGTCATATCTTTCCTATGTACCATCATAGCCAGAACTAAGAAGGAAATGTTGAGGATAGGCCCAACCTTTGTTTCCGAACAAATGAATTCCACAGATGCATAATACGCTTCTCGTCTTTTGTAACATCAGAAAAACCATCAAGCATCTGCATTTACTTGGCAAAGTAAGATAACCAGAATTAACTATTTTACACATGCAAATACAAGCCTGCAATTATTCCAAGTTTGCGCGGAGCAAAAGGAATATAGCATCTTACTGTCATATCTTCAAAGTCAGCGACGTCATCATCAATTTCGTCTTCACTATCATGATCTGCCAAAACATCTTCTAGTTCCATTTTCTAGAAAATATAAAACCGCGGTCAGCTAAATTTCAGTTACAAGGCGTAAAATCACAATATAGTCGAGTGCACTATTATGATCTTACAAAATAAAAATATCAGTAGACATGGTCAAATCACAAATAACAATCATATGAAAGAAATCTAGCAAGACAACTGGAATGTCTAGCAAAGAGCAATGTCATATACTCCCTCCATTACTGTTTATGGGGCTCATCTTGCAAATCACAACAAACAAGGAGGGCCTATTTTAAGTGCTAAATGCATGGCCTTCTCACTCCATGCATAGGTTGATTCTACATTGGGAACCAAAAATTGACAGAATTTAATATGTGCATAGCTAATTTGCATATTCCCAAAACAATGAGCCTTACAGATAGGAAATTTTTAATTTTTAAGATAGGCCTTTAAACCGGTTGGAGGGAGTAACAAAACTGCCGCTAACAACTCCATAAAAAATACTAATATTAACAAGTGAAAAATGAAAAAAAAAATTGGCCCTCAAGATAAACTGACGTCAGCAAGCTTTTATACATCTTCACAAATATCCTGTTGGGCACTAAATTTATTGATATACAAATCAAAATCTTATATTGTAGAGAAATGAAAGCATAATAGCAAGATTTTTGTGAACTAGTAAATGTAAACGATATAGCCCAGCCCTAATGCACATTGCAGCTACAATGCTGTCATGTAGTCGGCATGCTAGTTGTACTTTCTTGGGAGGATTTTTTTTCAAATGATTGATTTATTTTTACTTAATTCACTCAAATATAGAAGTAAAGGGAACAAGGATTACTACTTTCCACCAACCTCAGCTATTGACAGACCTCGATACCTAAGACCTCGACAAAAACTAGCGATGAAATAATAGAAACAAAGCTTCAATTTTCCCCATATGTAAAATGAAGTGTAAATATAATGTTTAAATATCCTCAGTAAGTGCAGGCGTTATGTTCAGACATGCATGTGTCATGTGTGTTTCAAAAGTTACATGTGATTACAGAAGTGAAAGCCTAATTTGCAACAAGCATACACACACATGCTCAATCACATACACAAAAGATGGCTGAGTATTGCATGATTGTAATCACCTGCGCGCTCTGAGAATGGAAGAACTCACGTTTTTGTAGCAGTAGACGACTGCCAGATGATATAAGCACAAAGCCACAAACAAACAACAAGTTAGTTCAGAAGAGCCTCGAAAAAAAATTAAATGGAAATTAAACAGGATATCAAGAACATAAAGAGAATTGACTACTTTCTTGGGTGATCTCGATCAACAGAGAGCTTCCTGGACTTCCCAAACTGTAGAACTGCTCGTGTTGAATGGCTGGTACCATCTAATGTGGGATGAGAATCAATTGAAGCTTGTGGCACAGAAGTCCCTGAAAATGTAGGCAACATCAGGAAAATCACTGAAAAATTCAGGTAGCATCAGGAAGAAATATGCAACAGATTTCAGGTAAATAAAAATTAGTTATCCACCCGAATGAGGAAAAGAAGGCTAAATCAGGGACAGGACATCCCGACACATGCTAGCTGAATTATAATGATAAATCAACATATAACCAGTTCGGCAGAAGGTCGCCAGTCAGGAGAACATATCACCATAATCAACACTGAGGTAAAGATTGAAGTACTGAACTTTGGTTTCTAGCGTGCAGTGCATAAAATGTTAATAAAGTTACGTAGCCCAAGAAAAAACTATCAACTAAAGTTGAAAACTCAAAGGAGACAACATGTCCAACTGAAGGATCGTAGCTGTTCCGTTTAACAAGCTGAGATACGTTAATCAAGGTAGCCCGGAATAAAAATAGATAGAAAAAACTTATATGCCACCGACTATTGAATGTAATCCCAATCTGTCAGAGAAGAAATTTATCTTCCTCCAGTGACCCATTTCCAAAATCTTGAAGAAATTCCCCACCATCATCCGGCCCCCGTCCAATTGTTGTTAAGTGGATTGCTAAACGAACATATAGCCCTTCTGTGGCTAACTCACAAGCATAAGGAAAAGAAAAAAAGTGCTATGCCTCGTCGCCTGCACATCACTAGCACAAGCAATAACATGGCAAGCTCTAGCTCAATAGAGCCGACATGAATTCACGTCGCACACCTGGACCTTGCTACAGTACGCTGCCCTGCTGCTGCGCTCAAGCTTCCATGGTGATGAACAGAAATAATGCCACAACTAAGTTGTTCGGAGGTTGAATTGGGATTCGAAAGGGGCCATGGAAGAACTCACGTTGGGGTCCATAATCTGACAGAACTCTTGAGGGCAAGATAGGCATTGAAGCGACAAAACACATTTTGAGGGGAGTTGGTGACAATGAGGCTGACGACACTGGCAAATAAGGGTAAGGTTTAGGTTTTAAAAATGGGTGGCACTGAAATAAAGATTATATAGCTGACAAACTGAGATCCTGTCAACATTGATGGCACGTAATTTTTTGTCTTTGAGCAAAATACATCAAAACTGGATAAAGGGTTAGAGATACTATGGTGTATTTATTTGAATGTAATTTGTTCAATATGCCAAGAGCCCATAAGATGTGAAATTTACCATTTTCGTTTGGGACATAATCCACCTCAGACCCTTTATGCGCAACTTTGGATGATCCTGATTCCACGACATCTTTGTCCACAGGAACAGTCTTTGCAGGTGATCCTGGTTCCAGGATATGTGGATGTACATGCCTGGTCTTCTTGATTGTTGTTTCTGATCTTCTATACCTCCTTGATCTGATGGAACATAGTTAGGCAAATTGAGCAGAGAATTTAGCATTGTTACAAGTAATGGAGTATGAGCGCACCGGTAGGAAAATTGTCTCTCGCTTCGTTCATCCCCTTCATCTCCTGCAGTACTTAGAGGCTGGAAATTGAACATAGAATTAGCTTTCCCAATTTAAAGCAGCATTTTGATGAAAAAACATCCCAAATCATGTCGGGCAGGATTCCATCCGATTTAGGTGTCAATTACCCTTCCCTTTTGAATTCAAAAGAAGGAAAACAAAGCAAGGACCAATGCTGAGATTGCATTAGTGTAATATCCATAGACATGTTATACTTGAAACACTAGTAAAGTATTGGAATCAGTAACAATATCTCCAAATATACCAGCATCATTTTATTTCTTAGTTAATGAATGGTAGAGTACATTGTACATCGTTCATCACAATTTACCTCTGTTGTCCGGGTATCAACCTTCAGACTAACATAAACAGCTTGGCAGTCTTCAGATACCTGTGTTGACAAGAAAATATAACTAATTATCAAACATGTGTGCTTGAATAAGATTTGCGATGGAGATTTAGGATAACAAACCCAGAACTCAAAGTGGAATAGCTCATGAGATGAGGTTAAATGATACTCCAGACCCTAGAAACACAAAAAGAATCACAGTAAGATATGGCTTGAATGAACAAAAACGGAAGGCTATTGGTTTTAACAAAAAGGTTTAGTGGAACTGTGGACAAAGAAAACAAAAACTTAGTTTCCTCAGTAGAAAAGAGAAACATTAATGTTTCAGTGCAACACAACAAAAATAGCACAGCCTTAATCATAAATTTAGGCAGTTGAGATGATCTTTAAAACCATCATTAGCAGCAACCAGAAACATAAGCCGATAGATAAGGTAGAATCGTAGAAGACATTTTGCTTCACATTTTACCTTGAAGCTTCCGCACTGTACCAAGCAAAAGGCGCAAGAAAAATCCTCCGTAACTGGTAAGAAGGAATAAACACATCAATAAGAAATAGGAACAGATGATAGTGAAGAATTAAAAAAACTATCTAGGCTAAAGTATATTCGCTATAGTGGTGCATAACTGAAGTAAACAGCTAACTTCTCGCAAAAAAAGAGGTAAAACAAGAAACTGAACTCTGGATCTTGACCATGAACAGCAGCCAAAGAAAATAGCAACATATGACAATGCAGATCTAGCTTGATGTCAGAAAGATGAATAATAAAATAGAGATGACTCGTAATTTTTTTTTGAAGATATGTGTATTAGTTTTAAAAAACATACAAACACAGGCGCACAGCAAGATCACTAAAGTTGGTAATGAAATGGCAAGTTTAACTCCAGGACCATGTGTAAAACAAAAAATTAACTGCACAAAATTGCCTAGTAGTTTACTTGTGTACCAATACACACAAATATGTACATAATGAATACTAAAATACGCACAAAAAATACTCACAAAAGCAAAAATTGACACATCGCTGGCACTCTTTCAGGTTCTCACCTTAATGTGGAGTTTGCGCTGGCAAAGTCGGTTTCTAAATATCCCATGCAATTAGTGGGATTAAATAACTCATGATAGTGAAGTCAGATTTTTTAACCTCGGACTTACGAATCTCTTATGGCCCGTTCGGATGTTGATATTTGGGGTAGATATTGGATATTCGCTACCTTTTCGTCCCGAATATCCGAATTGGAGCTGTTTAGATGTACTCGATATTCTGGCCGTATATTCGCGTACGATATCGAGGGAGGGCACCGGCAGTGGAAAAAAGGATCGAGCGAATGTCGACCTGTTGGGCTCGACATTGGGTAGATATTCGCGAAACGCTCTTCTCCTCGTCGCGTGAAGCCCTCGTCTCCTCCTCCCGTTCCTTCCCTTCGCGAAACCAGATCGGCGGCGGCGCATCGGTAGCTCCCTCGCCCGCCCCTCCTTCCCCGCGTCCCTCGCCCGCCCTCCTCCCCCGCGTCCATCGGCCGCCCGTCCTTACGGGCGCCTTCATCCCTCGCGTGCCTCTCCTTCCCGGCGCCTAGCCCCGCCTCCATCTCATCCTCCCGTGGTTTTTTTGTGCAGGGATGGATTCGGGAGCTCCGACGGCCGGTGCAGGGATGGATTCGGGAGCTCCGACGGGCGCTGCAGCTACGAGGTATGAATCTCCTTCATCTCCAGTCGCACCCCACACCCGTATTGCAATTTTGGAGGTCAAATTTGTGTAGATGCGCTACCGTATGTTGTCTGTGTGATGTGCTTGTGTGATGTGCTTGTGTGATGTGCTTGTATCACATATAATTTTGCTGATGCTAGCACATTTTGTCAGTAATATAACAGTACAATGATCAATGTCTCGAAATACTGCTTTTAGAACATCCAAACAGCATTTGATATTCAAACTCAATATCTTCTGTAGGTCCGAATATCTAACACATCCAAACAGAAAATATTGACATTCAATCTCAATATCAATATCCCTGGATATTGACATTCAACCCAATATCAATATGGAGCTCCCAATGCGAACATCCGAACGGAGCATTAGCATTTGGTTGAAGTGAGCTCTTTTTAAGCTAAGCAAGAAAATAAAATATATTAGCTGAACTAATATCTTTACATTCCTTTTATTTTTCTCCCTGCTGTTCTATCTTCCTAGTTTTGCTATTCGCCCTCTGTCAGCATGTGTTGTTTATCCACGCCCAGCCTAAGTTCTTCCCCAACCAAACCACAAGACCACAACAAAACGTCTTCTGTTCCAAAACAAGATACATGGAATGGGAAAAACATTGGACCTATTGACCTATGACAAAATGCCAATACATGATGCAAGGCAAGTGACAACGAAATTGAGAGAGAGAGAGAGAGAGAGAGAGAGAGAGAGAGAGAGAGAGAGAGAGAGAGAGAGAGAGAACAAACCTTCGGTTCTTACCAATTTTGTGCCGTGCTTGTACTTGAAGAGCACATTGCCTGTTCTTAACCTGCAGAATCAACATTCACAGTAAAATTGGTTACATCAAAATATGAAATGTATTTGACAAAAAATAAGACTCGACTACTGAAGCAAGGTGAAAACATGCAATAACTAGGTCTTTTTTAACCAACGGCCAGGTCCAACCAGGTTCAGGATAGACTGACTTCTGCCTGGTGTTGCTAAGTTGTGTACTTCGACTAGATAAGAATCCAGTCGATACCGTTGCAAACCGTCCAATCGGCACATAAACAGCATGCAAGGATCTGATTTTTTCACGAAAATGCAAAAAGCATTGTGTTTCGATTCATTGATAGAGTTTAGTACAAGCCTAAAGCTAGACCACCATACAACTCAACCTAGGGGAGAAGGTGTGCGAGGCCAAGGCTCCCGTGCTCACCCAAGAACGAGTCTCAGTCTTGATGGTTTCCACCAAAGCGCCACCTGGCGTTGCGTTGCTTCCAAATCCACTGGGCCATGAGCATGATCACCGAAGAGGTGCCCTTACGCCTGAAAAGGGGGGGGGGGGGGGGGGGGGGGGGGGGGATTTGAGTACCTACGACTACCAGTCCACGAAGTCGTCCTCCACAACGCAAGGATCTGATGATCACATGAACACGTCCTAGGAGTATCCATTGGTTTCCCTCCGTTCGTTTATTCTATATTCTACTCCCTCCGTTCGGAAAAGGATGTCACAAAAATGAACTATAGATAGACCATTTTTGTGACATCCTTTTCCGAACGGAGGGAGTACTAGTTACTACCAAATGCAGCACAAGCCAGAAAAACATCTTATAAAGATGTGTGTCGGCACGATTCTTCAAAGCAAGCACTTGCATTCTACTCAACCTAGTCAATGCATTTGCTTTTAGGACAGGCCACCTACGGGACAGCATGTAATGATTTGCAGCTCCTTCTCATGATACTCCAAAGAGCAAATTAAATCTCACATTTGATGGATAAAGCACATAAACATTACAAACTAAGACATGCAATAAATAAAATAAGGGAACAAAGCTTCATTAAATTTCAGAAATGAACTATGTATGCTGGTTTACTTTACCTTATGATATACGGTAATAACGAAGGTGGGACATCAGCATAGGAGTAACGACTATAAGGAGATTTTTGCATTTCTTCCGCGCCAGCCTCTTGTGCACTATGCTTGCTTGTAATTCATATGAACCCTGCAACACAAAAAGGTAGAGATCTAAGCAAAGCTACTGGAAATAACTCGCAGTTTTCAGCAAACTTAAGTGTTGCAATGCTCAAAAACATATCTGCCCGACAAACTGGAAGCCATAACAATTAAATTACACAAATAAACAGAGAAGAGCTTACTGTAGCATCTGCCTTTCGAGAACAAAATGTGAAGCAACTGCCATGCTCAAGAAATGTTGGCTATGTGTGCAACAAAAGAAGAAGAGTCAACAAATAATTTATATAGAAAGCAGAGACGATAGAAATTTGAGGAACCTGGGAACGAATACAAGAAATGTTCAAGAGACATATATACTTCAGAAATTGCATAGTGCTGTGCTGTTAATTCTAAGTTTATCACGTCCACCTATAAGTTAATGCAAGCATACTTTTCACTGTGGGAAATTTGCCACTGACATTTGGTGCCAATTGAGCACAGGCAGTTAGGTCTTGTACTATTTTACAAGCTTATCCCTCCACCAGTAAGCATTGAAAAAATTCAATGATGAATATGTGTAAATTTGCACCATTTATAAAGGTAAAATTGGAACTTGCACCAGATGCTGAAGATCGAAAGTATTTGTGTTAAATATAGAAGGAAACACATCAACTACTCCTAGTTGTTGAATGTGCAGGTAGCAATATGCACAACAAATCGTCAAAACTCAAACAGGTGGCAGAGTGCAAGTGAATGTGGTAAGGTGATTTCTTTTCTTGAAACAAGTGTCATATAACAATGGTAGCGCATCTGTCCCATGAGGAATCGAGTGGAACATAAAATAATCATAAAAATGCAATAAACGTCAAATATGCAACACATACTTGAATGGGCAGCATACCTCCATAAAGCCTGGGCTCATACTTATTTCTGAATTCAATTCCACAGTCTGCCCCAAACTTAAAGTTACGCACTTATCCAGAGATGAGCAAAGTAAATCAATTGGTATTTTACCCCAGGAACATTGGCCTCCAAGCTCTGATAAAATGTACCAGATGTACAAGAATTAGTCCATCAATACAACCAGACATGTATTTTGATTCCTGAGATGTAAAACCAGTGTTTATGTTTAATATATTTCAAAGGCACAAGTTTGAGACTATTTGCTAAGAGTGAAAGCTACAACAAAAACAATCCCCTGAACATGATAAAAGATGAATTTATATTTCCAATAAACGAGAGGGCTTATTGGCATGCATCTTATCTAAGTACACTTCTTTTAGGATAGTTTATTGATTTGATCATCTTTACTACTATAAATGAAAGGCAAATATAGCCAATTATTTTTCAATTAACACAATACATCTTTTTAGTTACAAATGGATGAACGCCATGTTTGCTGGTTTTCAAGTTCTGAGTAAAAGCTATAAAGTTTTTATCTTCCCCCGAGAAGGCTTGGCAAGTTGTTGTTAATAATGTACCACCTAGGTTTGTTGGTGGTTTAAAGGGTTTGATTGTTTGCGATTAATACAGGGTGTGTGCTGGATGCAGAACATTGTTAGGCTTAAGACATAAAAGTATGGTTCCCCTTCCATCTTTTGAGTGCAGAGGTTGAGCAAAGGCTTCTGACTTCCAGCCCGGTCAACCATTTGGTGTTTGAGACAAAAAAAAATAGATCAACCCCAATATGGCGAACAAATATATTGTATCAACTGCTGAATGTCCCAGAAAATGTCAACGATAACTTACTTTGATGAGAAGAATACTCCAAATGGTTCTCTGAGAAGTTTTCACTAAAACTTTTTCCACGTTGGCCTTTTGAAATGAAGAGAAAAGTGAATCAAATTGGTGACAACAAAGAAATGTTATCCAGAAATAATCACATAGGATGCACACTATACCATAACTAATAAGGATAATGTTAGAGTTGCAAACTTGGGAGGTCGCTAAACTCTTCAAATCGGGGATAGTGAATGTGGCTTTAGTGTGGTCATTATCTCCAGATTCACGAAAAGAAGTCAGGAGACAAGCCCGGCTGAACCTATACACTGGAGAATGCTGCAATATGAAGCTACAAATGAGAAAAGAGACCATCTCATAAACACATACTACTATCTTCCATTGACTAAAATACGTGCTTACCCCATCAAGCGAATCATTACTAGTTACTCTAGCAAACAGAACATGGAGAGGAAAAATACCATGTACTGGCAATTCAGCATTTGCACTTCCAGTAATTGATACCGATATCTGTATCCTACAGTTATTAGCACAAACACAGGTCAGTATTTGCCCGAAAAACAAGTGGAAGGCTTTGTTAAACTGAGTACCCTTCAGGTCAAGTACGAAATTAGTTCGTGAAAATTACTAAGAGCACCAAATTCCATTGTCAAGATGCTCCGCTAAATATATGAAATAATGCATCCATAGAGTGAGAAATACTTCAGTTTGGAATTGTTTAATAAATTTACCTCTTTTTCCGTCTTGCTTCTATCTTATAAGAAAGGCATCTTTGAAGCGAAAGGGGCTGCAAAATTCAACTAAGTCAGTGGTATCTAAAAAAAAGTTAACACAGACCATGTTAGAATATGGGATAAACTTTACATATTTAATGGCTCTTTTTCGAAGACGATCGTACAGCCAAACTGGTTTGCAGTATAATGCCAAATATTCCTCAGGGGCAAGTTCCTCATCTGGAGATAACTGAGCTCTTGACTGCTGACCGCACGTCTGGTCTGCAGACCTGGGGTAACTGGTTTCACTTCCATTGTTCCTACACAAAAAAAAACAGTTAAATCAAATAAAAAGAAGAATCCATCTCGCCCATCCACTATACATGCAAAACAACTTGACTAGTTCCCATTACTAGCCAAGGTACCACACAGATTTTCAGTGAGTAATCAACTAATCATTAACTGCCAAAGATAGCCATTTACCATCAAAACTCATATGTAACCATATATAAACCTAAAGACATCAGACCTAAAATGCTTCACAGTGCAATAGACAGTTATTCAGACATTGTGTAAAATCATCCGATGGTTATTAATGGTGTAACTTTACCAAAGATCATGGGATTTGGATTCCAAACCTATCTACCAGACATAAACAGAACCTTGCAATTTGCGAAAAGCTATACAGAGAATCTCAAAGCAAGAGAAACATATAAGACAAACATAATAATAAAGAATCTTGATAGCGGATTACGCTGAATCATGGTTAGGTAAAGGTAGACCAGGCATCCTCGCTATGAAGCGCTTCGATTCCCTTAGGATCACAGGACACCACCAAAATCAGCACGCACAAGCACATACAACAATTTTCTGCACAGAGAATCATATGCACAGATCAATAAAATGGCTTAAAATATTCCAACTAAGTATCCATGAACTGGATCTGATCCTGTAGGTAGATCTGAGTGCTCGCAGCAGGAAATGAGATCCAGTTGGAACTAATCGAACCAAAGGCTTACCAAGAAAAAAGTGTTGCCCCGGCTAGATCTCTGGTAGCGGTCAGAGGAGATCAATGGCTTTTTTGTGGACTCCGGCGAAAGAACGGCGGCGGCGAAGTGGTTGGGAGATGGGGGGCTTTGCAGCTCGGCTTGCTTAACTTCTTTCCCGCACTCCGTCGGGTCCAGCCCTAGTGAGGAAAGGGATGTGGATCCAGCAGGGCTGCATGTATTTATCGGCCATCCAAATGAGGAAACAACAATCCAAATAAAGGTTCCAGTATGAAAACAGGCATGTGCTCAATTTGGAGTGCTGCCACCTGGACTAGATGTGAATGTACCGATGTCGCGTATCCGTGTTCGCACATACCCGTCAATCCAGTGAGGGGGTGGATTGTCATATGAATAGTTTAAAATCGGTCAAAAAACTATTTTACTTGTTTTATTACCATATATTATTTGCCATTTCTGCTTGATAATTCAGATTATTGTTAGCATACATACATATGTTCAGTTGCCAGCGAAGATGGCCTGGGACACAATGAATCACGGATATGGGCTTGACAAAGCAGGAGCGGAGGCTTGAACAAGGCTTGACAAAGTGAGTGTAGGATGTCAAAATTGTAGGCGTATGGTTCCAACCAATCCTTGTCGAGCTATTCGTGCCCGAGCACGTCGCCTGCAAGCTTCGTTCCATGTCGAGATCAGCTAATCTGTGGGTCGAGTTGACCTCTGGTCAAACATCCTACAACGTCTTAACTATGGATACATAGTTGTCCCTGCCCCTGCCCTTTTAGTAGTGAGACCACAACATAAAACCTTGCATCTCCAAAAAGCATCTGAAAGCTAACCTTCTTCGCAAAAAAAGCAATTGGTTGCTTGTGCATAGCTTATACCCCATGGAGGTAGATGGCAGCATGTTCTGACGCCAGGGTGTTACATGGATTAAGCTGTGGAACTGCAGTTGCTTATTCATATCAGATTTATGGTTCTGGGACAAATCGAAATATGAACGCCAAGTTGGTTCGCTGTGGGCGAGAAAAAAGGGAAGTACTAGTGCAATATAATGGCTAAGCCCTTCAGGATGTTCACTAAGTCGAGAGGTTCAGCCACTGTTTCGCGTTTCATCATCTCAACCAAGATACTCAGTCCTGAACAAATATGCAGCATCGCCGCAGGCTCGACCTAACATTCTACAGGCGCTCCGCACTAACAAAATAGTATAGTAAGTTCCTTGGATTTCGCGTTGGTGGAAAGTGTGGTCCGTGAAATTAAGGATGCCCCATTGCATTTGGTACACTGCTCGCTACATACATGCATGGATTCCCTTTGTCATTCTTCCCAACGCCGGCTAGCGCATGTACTACTGATTGGCGGTGGTCGGATATCGAAACGGGAGAACAAAAACAAAAAAGGATAGCTCTGTTGCCTGACCGAGCAAGTGTGTCAATGGAGCAGGCAACATCATCTACACTGCAAGCCTCAATTTGCCTATTTTCAGATGTGCGAGACAGCTCCTGATTGCTAGATACATCTACTTTTTGATTGCTAGGTGCATCTACTGTCTGATTACTAAAAACAAGTGCGTCAGCTGAAATTTTCTTGTGCTGCAGAGCCCCTACTACTTGCAAGATACATCTAATGGTTTTATTACTATACACGGAGGAGTAAAATTGAAAAAACAAGACCACTTTTGAGTTGCACAAGAATCGTCCTACCGATTTGTACGAACTGGCAACCAACACTGCGATTCGCAGCAGTGCGTAGAGCTTGAAAATTTGGAAGAGGGGACTGGCATTACCGAGCTAGGTCTCACAGGGCCGTCGACGCGCGCTCTTGCTCCCGCTCACGGTCACCGGACGGCCGCCGCTCGCCCTCCCCGGCGCGGTAAAGGATGCGGGATGCGGGGAGGAGAAGGGCGCCGCCGTGGGGAGGCACGAGGGCGGCGGCGGCGGCGCCGGAGGAAGCGCGCTCCTGTGGTTTCTCTTGGGGAGATTTGACTTTGACGCGTCCTCTGCGTGACGCGTGTCGTTGGACTCCTACCATGGAGTAGTACAGCTGAGCCACACGTATATGAGTATCTGAGTGTCTATACTTTGTTTCGCAAAAATAAGTTATCAAACTTTGCTCGGCACAGCCTCTAAGGCACGGCCCCATGGTGTGATGTTGGGTGAAATTTTGAACACAAAATGAACCATTTTGCATGACACACCCATTTAGGAGTTATGATAGACAGCACGACAATCTCGATCCCGCCACATCAGCACAGTTTTTTTTTGAAATTTTCCACATATATATTAGGTCAGCAGGCCGCCTCGTTAAAACCCTGCCAGTCCCTTTCGGTACCCTGGTTAGGGAAAGACTGCGTCACCAACCTGCTGCCTCACAACATCGATACATCGTTTATCAGGAACGGCAAAATGAAGTCAGGGGGCTCATCACACCACACAGTCAGTGGATTGGACCTCCCATACTTAGCTATCTCATTTGCCGTCTCATTGGACTCCCTATTACAATGTTGAAACACTAGGTTTCGGCAAGCCACATCAGCACAGTTGGTAGTACCATGGCGTCGTGGAGGCATTATGCAACTTACCTCAAAGCGGTCACGAGGCCTCCCTTCCCCCACACTTTCTCCTTCCTCCATGCTGAATGGTGTATCCTCTCTCTCTCCCTCACACCTCCTACTCCATTTTTTTCTCAACTCCCTCCACATCGGAGGGGTTTCACCATCGATTTTGTCTCCTCTCCATCATCATAAGGGTAAATCTCCTCTATTCCTCTCTTATTTGTTCAATTAGAAACTTAATATTTGATTGTATTGTTCATCCTTTTTGAAATCCTAGTGACGAGGTCATGGTCGGGTCCTAGGTAGGCCTGTGAAGGCAGATGATGACCCACTTGCTACACGTACGGTGACCCACCACAAGGCATCTTCTTCTAGTACAAGTCATGCGAAGATCATCGAACGCGGACCATCGATCTCCTTCTGGATAGTCCTGCATTTGGAGTTGGAGTACGTGTATCAGAGTCCATGCCAAACCCACAGCACGGGGTCATCCGCAAGGAGATCGATGACCGCAACTTCAAGCCTCAAGGAGATCGACAGCTCAGACGTGAAGCACATCACAGAGCAATGTCGACAACATCCACATTAGTGTCCTACCAGCGACGATGAGGACACCTACACGGAGGATCCCCCATCGGAGGAGGACCGCCTCTATCACTGGAGGTGCTCATGATCATCAATGAAGATCTTGACGAAAACACCATACATGACCACAAGCTCCTCATTGGGAGGTTAATTCCGTCAACGTCGACGCACTGTGGTCTTTCCTTGGTCATAAACATCCCGTACACGGGGTGCTTGCTACTTGTTGTGGGTCCTCTCATCCATGTCGAGGATCGACCTTGACCGAGCCTGGACGGAGATAGTGGCATCGACGTCATCTTCAGCAACACCCTCGACATACTCACAATCCCCTGACCGTATTCGACCGGACACCATGATTCTCCATGGATTCATCCTCGGGAAGAAGTTTTGCCCTGCTCGCCACAGTCACCCTCAACATCGTGTTCGGTGGGACCGGGAACTCCTGAGCAGAGCGGCTTGACTTTGTCGTGGTTGCGCAACAGAGTGCGTACCACACCATACTGGATCGGTGTTGATGGGTGTTGTCCATGTGAGCAACATTGATTGCGTCATTGACCCTACAAATAGAAATTGTTGCATTCCTCCGTCACATCTTTAATAGTTATTCCTCTAACGGGTTATCTCTTGCCGGTGGTTTCCCTCTTGTTTGACTCGAGCATTATGTCGAAAAAATCTTTTGTTTTGTTTCCCCTTCTCGCATGTCTTGCATTCTCTAACTAAATTCGAGAATTGATAGATAAGATTATTCAGACAGATATAAGTATAGTATAGGCATGTTGCATAGCTAGGCACAAGTAAAACTCAGTGGTAAAGGATATGTGTAGGGCTAAAATTCTCGAACTAGTGCTCTGAGCTTAATATGTGCACCATTCACAGGAAGTAACAATTTCCCGTTATGTGGTTCATGAGTATACATTGGCGCAAGCTCAAACTCCAAAGTGTTGAAGGATCATGCAAACTGCCATCTTAGCCTCAAGTAGGGTAAAATTCTGGCCGATGCAGCTCCGTGGCCCCCAACCGAACGGGAGAAAGGCACTTGGATCGTTGGATGCCTTGGAAATCCCCTCGGCAAACCTCTCTGGCATGAACTCGTGCACGTCAACTCCCCATATGTCTGGGTCATGGTGAATAAGCAACACCGGCATCTCGATGACCACTCCGACAGGGTATGTGATGCTCCCGATTTTTGTCTCCTTGTATGTTTTTCGGACGGATGCAATGGCCGGCGGGTACAACCGAAGAACCTCATAAAGAATCATAGTGACCTGCAACATACACCACTGAGAATTCAGTACTTGTGGTTGCATAACTAAATCATGTAATCCTAGTATGAACTCACGATTCTGAGCCTGCTAAAGCCGTCGTAATCAGGTTGGTTGTTTCCAAATAGTCCAAGGACCTCCTCCCTTGCACGGTTTTGCCACTCTGGGTGCATACCTAGTAGGACCATTGTCCATGTAAGCAGCGTTGATGGCGTCGTGGACCCTGCAAAATAGAACATTTTGCATTCTTCCATCACCTCTTCAATAGTCATTCTTGTGGCGGTCGTCTGTTGCCATTGGTTTCCGTCATGTTCGACTCGAGCATTAAGCCGAGCAAATCATTTTGGGTGCATTCCCCTTTCTTAATAGCTTGCATTTTCCTCCCAATTAGACCTTGTAATATGGATTCGATCTCCCTATTAATTTTACTCATCCTCATGTTGTTTTTTGTAGGCAAGGACCTGCAAATTGCCGATGAGTTAGCTACACTAATTGAGTTCTTCCTCCATGTGAAAATATAGTGCATATAGTTCTGGTCAAATTAATCTAAACTTCATAAAGTTTGACCAGTATGTAGAAAAATGTCAACGTACATCTACAATATCAAATCAATATTGTGTTTGTCGCCTTAAATTATGCTTACATGTATGATACGTATTTGATGTTATGGACGATTGATTTTTTTCATATATATACATGGTCAAACTTTATAATGTTTACTTTGATCAATACTAAGTAATACACACTAGGTTTTGGCATAGTGGAGTAGGCATATTTTTTAAACTGACTATATTTTAGCGGTCCGCCATGTCAGACATTGATTAATCAAGGATGAACATGCCTACTGACTTGTAAAATAATAACGTAAGAGAAGTGGTTTGACTTTCTAATTAACAAAATGGTGGTTGCCTCCGCCGTGTTTGTGTCGTGTATGGTTCGCTAGGGCGACATAGTCGTCGACTCGTTTTTTGGGACGTGGCCTTGGGACCGGTGTGGTGCGTTGTGTTATATGGTTTTCGGCCGGTTTCCCTTATAAACTGTCCAACTCTTTTCGACTTTATCAATCAAAGACATTGCCGAGGTTCGAAAAAAAAAATGGTACACATGGACTGCTCCTGTCCTAATTGCCTACGAATTGAAGTTCTAGTAAAAAGTATATAAAAAAAGGTAGACTAAATGCTGCTAATCAACAAACTGAACTCACAAGTAGCCGGGAATGAAGATCATGTTAGCGGCGGCCGAGACGCGATGGGACTGCTCGGACTGCAGCTCCAGGATCCTTCTCCCTTCAAGGTAGCTGCCGCCGAAGGCGGTGCGCGAGATGACATCCATGGCGAGTCTCTGGAACTCCGGGCAGACATCAATCTCGCGCCATCCCTTGGAAAGGGATTCCGTCCACCTGGTGACGAGGTCTTGGAAGCAGGAAGAGAATGCCGGTAGCATGAGCTGGAAATTTCCGAGGATCAACCGGTCGCACATTTATTTGATCACAGAAACAACATATACTATTGGCTCTGTTCTGAAATAGTTGATGCTATAGGTTTGTCATCTACAATTTTAAATCTGTATACATAGTATGCAAATGTATTGTATGATGATTCTAGTAAAAGTAAAATTGGTTGTTTAGATATTATTATACAAACTTGGTCACATTTAAAGTAGTTTAACTTAGTGCAAAACTAAAATGTCGATTATTATAGAACTGGGGTGTACTAGTAATAGAAAAACTGATTTTGGAACAGAGTGCATACTTACTTTGAGCTTCTCTTGACGAAAGGCCGGGCTGAGGATCCTCCGGTGCCTAGCCCACTTGTCGCCCTCGTGGGTCGGGAGGCCCGCGGCGAGCAGCCTGGACAGCGCAGGGAACCGCCGGAGCTTCTCAAAGTGACCGGACTTGCCGGACGACATCACCTCCCGGATGAGCGCGGCATCGGCGACGGTCACCTTGGGCATGGGGCCGATCCAGGAGGAGATGCACGTCGTGCCGTGCTCCCGGATGGCTCCATAGAGGTGAGGCGCGACGTGGGGGACGATGTCATGGCAGCGGAGCGGCATTTGTATTTTCCGGCGCACGTTGCTGCCTCTGGTGAGGAAGAGGCGGTAAGGCACGCCACGGAGGCCCTGGGCGCGCAGGGCCGCCTCGAGCCGCCGTGGCCGCAGCCAGAGCCGGTCTAGGAGCACGGCGGCCTGCCATAGGAGCAGCGAGCCCGAGAGGGTGCATAGCAGGAGGCTCCATGAAAGCGTGGCTGGGCTCATCAGCGCTCCCACGAGGCAACTAGTTTGCTAGCAGCTCCATGTCTCCATGGGCCAGTTAATTACTTCTTGCGGTGAGGTGGTTAGATGTATAAATTGGGAATCTCCGGCTTATCAAATTATGGGCGCCCATGCTAATGTTGGTGTGCCAGGAACAGGTTGGATCGATCGATGAGGAGGTTACTTCAGAGTAGGTTCAAACGATGGGCTCGATCGTAATATTTTTATCAACTTCCGGCAGTTGCATGCATGTTCTCAAGTCGTCGCGGTTCCCAAGGCGTGCAAGCTTCCAAACCGCGATCAGGATGGGGAAGACGAGAGCAGCACAGCGCAAGGAACACGTGACGAGGAACTGCTAGGAAGTAAGCCAATATTTATTTAGATTCATGCACATAGTTCTTCAGGTTGACTAACATAAACAGGAGTTTTATCCTAGTGCATGATATATTTCACGTGATGCAATGGTAAAGCAGGACGGTAAAGATATTTGCATAATTAAGCTGCTTCTTGCTTCATGAATCAACAGTGGTTTGGGCTGCCGTCCTTTGTCGTCGTCAGAGAGGAGGGAAGCAAAACGATTTCTTGGCTTTTAGAGAAGAAGCGACCAGGAGATTTCTTTATCCTTGGCAAAAAAAGTCGATGTTTGGCCGGTAATTTAACCCAGCAGTGTATAATTACTGGGCATCCAAGCGGGGCCTAAGGGTGTGCGGTGGCTATAGGGTCAGTAGGCTAGATGATAGTTCCACACGAAATAGTCAAAGACCGTAGATCAATAGCACTTTTTGCATTCTTTCATCACATCTTTAATGGCCAGTCCTATGATGTATTGTCCGTTGTGATCGATTTTCCCTATGTTTGGCTCGAGCATTAGGCTAAGCAAATCACATTTAGTGCTCTCCCCTTCTCGCATAGCTTGCATTTTCTTCCCAATTTTAGGCATCCTTTTGTTATTTTCACCTAAAAGCCTACATGTTGTTGGTTGGAGCCTTAGCGAGTGTTGTTTCCGAGAGATGTGTGTGGTTGTTGCAGGTGCAGCGGTTAGCGAGCTGGAATGTCGTCGCTAGCTAGATGTTGCTTGATACTAGCTATTGTATGTCAACATGCAATGTGCCGCTTAATTTATTCTCATTGCATTCATTCAGTAAATGCATGCACTTATTACTTCAGTTGACCTAGTGCTTATTTGTATCGATATCGTCCATGATTGCCTGTTATGCCGTTTAGGCAAACATGTATTGATGCCAGTCATATGACCCTGATGCAGTGTCAGTTCACTTGTTGTCATTTGTGCCATGTTGTTCCAAAATTTGATGCCATGTTGAAATGAAAGGAGATAGGCTATATTGTTATTGATGATCTGATTTGGACTGTTATCATCTAGAGCCCTGCCCTGTCTAGTCTGTGCAGAATATGGCCAAAGGAAATGTTTTATCGTATTACTCCCTCTGTTCCACAATGTAAGCCGTTTTGGCTAGTAGAATGGGCAGTAGGTCAATTGATGATAATGGTGTATACCCAGAAGTTGCTCTGATATACTCCCTCCGTTTCTTGATATAAGGTTCTAAGGTTTTGACACGAATTAAGACACCAGTATTTAGCATGCGGTGGAGTAATTGTCTCCCGAAAAAATCGAGAGAATGGAGTCCCTAACAGCCACAAATTCAAAACAATCCGTCAAATTCCTCCGTTCCGTTCCAGATTTTGACTCCTTTTTTGATGAGTAAAATTGTACATATATCGCAATACACCTTATATTTTGAAAAAGTTTTAAAAAACTTAGACACCTTATATGAAGAAACGGAGAGAGTATCTATTAATCATGTTTTAGATTTTCTTGTAGTAGAGTGGATTTGATGGCTTCTCTAGTAATCTCGTTCTTTATATATAGTAGCTGCAAATATAATTACGTGGTGCTCTTGTTATGAACTTTATAGGACCAAGGTGTTGTGGCATGTGGGAGGTGCACCACGACGAGCTACTCAGACCGGGCGGCCAGGGCTTCCCGTCACAACAGCCACACGATCGATGCTTTCCCGTGAGACACCGACGACGGTGCCAGACCCAAAGACATGGACGCCAAGTTACATGTGTTTCATATCCTCGGGCGACAATCTAAACCTTGGCGCTGCTCTCTCCCTGAAGATATGTGTGATTGGAGCTCGATCAACTGCCGTTTGTGTGTAGTTTTTGCTGTGTACGTAGTGAAGAAGAATTAATTGTACCAGCATGTATAGACGATGCAGCTCGACGTGATTCTTTTTTGTAAAGAGTCAAGATTTCAGTTATGATAAGAAGAACCTTGGAAACTCTGAATGTAACTTGGAAGCCATGCAAAAATCTAGCGTCGCAAGTCCAGATTTTCCATATCAATCGAGCATGTTGAAAACTAGTCCGGAAAGCTTCTCTCTGCTGAAGCATTTCAGGGTAAAGATCACTTGACGAGGTAATGAACAAAGAAACGTAATTTCTCTCGATTGAAGCGGACTAAGAGCCTCTTTGTTTAGGCTTTTATTGACTTTTCAGGGAAATAACCTAGTCAATCCAAACAAAGGGATGTGCTTCTTGGCGGACGCTGAGAAAGGAGGGAGAGGAAGGAGACGGGCGCAGACGGCCGCGATGGAGAAAGGCGGAGGTGAGGGCGCGACGGCAGAGATCATGAGCCGGTGCACCTGGCGTTGGCGGCTAGGTTAGCGCTTAGGTCAATTATCGTGTTAGTTCGATGGGAAGACTGTTGATTTAGGCTTCAGATCGCTGGATGGGTGCGGTTAGGCCATAATATGCTAGTTGGGCTGTTGGACTAGATGGGCTGTGTGATAGGTTTTCCATCTTGTACGCACAACATAGGTTATTTTGGTCCATTCGGTTCGCTGGAGCATACGACCGAAATGTCTGAAGTAATTTTGGTTTTCCAGAACTGGAGACCGTAGTTATGACCGAAATTATCGGTTTAGGTAAGTTCGGCTGCGGTCCAGTTAACTCGGTTCGGTAAATCGGTCCTCGGTTTATATGCCCACCCCTAATCACAGGAGCGGCGGGCGTTGTGCCTCCTGCTATTTATTACTTCTTGAACCACTGTGATGTAAGGTATTCATGAGTTATTTCTATTTAACATGGTTTATCTTTTCTGTGCAGCCCCACCAGCATACAGTTCCAATCTTTACATGGAAGAAGACAGTTCCGATGGCACAATCCCTGGAAACACCGAACCTCTGGAAACAAATTCTTCTAGACCCTTCCAGGTATTATATTTCTATGGCCACCTGAACATGTTTCGTAGATATCTATATCCTATAATTTGTAATATTTTTACATGGAAATTGCAGGGTTTAGTGAAGGTTATGGATCGGAAGTTATGTCTCCCATTTGACACACTAAATTAACTATTGAAGAAGTTGTGTCAAGGGTCTTCATTAACATTGGCATTTCCTTTGATTGTTGGGTCAAATTTGTGTCCCCAAAGATGTTTTTGAAGTGGTTTATTTCCAAAGGAGCAAGTATAATAAATATAATTTACACTAAATTCTTATATAAATTTTGGACCCGGGGAAGTTGAATAAATATAATTTGCACTAATTTTTTATACTTTTTATAACTTGTTTTATTATGGTATAGTATTAATAATAATATCTACCTCATTACACAGTTAGCGCGCATACTTAATCAAATATATAATGTTACTGATATCCATTGTCTCGTTCTTTTCATTACAATGTATATTAATTATTCGACTTGCATTGGGATAAACATATGTATTTGTTATGAAAAAATTGTTATTTTGCACTCTACAGACATTGACAAATTAAAATGTACACATACTTTTTTTTGCATATACATTAATGTTTATATAAATATCTTTAATAGTTTGGTAGATATCTACTGGTTATGTCCTAATAAGTATCTTAATAGGGAGATTTCTAGTGTACGATTATGGAAGAAAATTTATATAAACTTTTAGATTATAAATTGGACCGTTTGCTTGAGTGTCTACCGGTTTTTTGTGGTCCGACGAGTCTTATAAGTTACAGTATGTTCAATAATAATCCGACAATACATGCATTATATATACCGGATATTGTAAATTACTAATCACCAACTATCATAAAAAATATTATGAATTCTCCAAATTTCTCGTACACACGACTTGAATTGCTAGGCTCATCAAGATGCCTTTGGTATACTCAACTCTCCTATTCATGTCTTTTTTCAAAAAAAAATGTGCATAATATTTAAAATGATAATTCAGTTACCATTGCTTTCACTACAACCTGGTGAACTTCCATTGGAGAGAGACTAATGATATAGCCAATCTCACCATCGTTGATCAATTTGGTGTGCTCGAATGTTATACAAGGTTTGTTGTGCAGACTTGCTCCTACAAACGAACGAAGCATTTATATATATTAAGTATCACATTGTTCTATAATATAAGTCGTTTTAGCACACTGAACTGAAGTAGTTTGCTAAAACGGCTTGCATTATGGAACGGGGGAGTAGTTTTTTTTGGAGATAATAGATATAATAGTATAATGATGATGAGAATACTTTACTTGGGATTTATCCCCTTCAATCATTTTTTTAGATTTACACTAGTACCTTGGGCCTAAAGATCTGAAATATGATGCTAGGTGGAATTATTACATTTCTGGACTTGACCAAAATGCATTTATGCATTTCTGGACTTTTATTCAAATAGGTATAGGAAAATTAGAGCCTCATTGCATAGTTTAATTACACTAGTTAGCGTGCACGTGCAACGCACGTCTTTTAAATATAACATGTGTATGTTCAATTCTAGTATTTATTTTAACCGGGTTTCTTTTATGTGTCATTTCCATTTAAATATGTATCATGGGCAAACCGTGTAATCATGTGCGTGCATTGTACTACACACACGCCACCAGTTAAACTCCACGAAGCACAAAAGTATATTACAATTAGACTTCTGAACTGTGACCTTGGACTTCTTGATCGCCAGGAAGTGCAGATCTGATATATCCCTTTACACACCGTGCCATGCCCTCCAACGCAGATCACACAAGTTTTGTCGAATTTGTTCGTGGCCTTCTCCAGCTCCACTAAGGGGATAATCATCCTCTCGGAGATGTCTGCCTTTTGTGACATCAATTGTTACAAGAGATGTCTTCTGTTTAACTCTTTTGGTTAAAAAACTTCTGCTTAAACATCTTTGCGCTTCGATGCTTCAGCTTCCGGGTAAAAAACATGGCACCAAGAACCATGAGGAGTAGGCTAGCGCCACTGCAAATTCCTACACTGACACTTAAACCTGAAAAATATGATAGAAAAAGTGTGATGGTTCTGGAAAAATCACTGACGTGAAACACAGCAAGAACCAAAGCAATCGGCATTTATTAACATCAGTTTTGTGCTCACCTAGGAAAGATTTGATGCAGCCATCTGTGATACACGGCTTGGCATGTGCACCGCGCGCGTGGACACAAACATGAAACATATGTATCCCCGAGACCGAGAGTGTTGGTGCACTCACTGGAGCACATGCCGGGCAATGCCAACGCGTCTATATCTTGGCATCCGCCGGCGAGATGCGGATTGTTCTGGTACCCGTCCTGGCACTTGGCACTGGCACACATAGATTCCCGGTGGCGTTGCGGCAGGCCGGCACACGCTCCTCGCCCACTCCAGCTGCGTCCATGGGGCAGCCCGTCGTCGCCAGCACCGGCGGCCCAGACTCCACTGCCCACTCCAGCACCACCGGGACCACCGTCCGGCTTGAGGAGTCCACCAGCGACTTGTTGAGAAGCGCCGCGAACGCACCCTCGACGGGGATGGGCCGTCTCGCGGCAGTCTATGCCGGAGCAGGCGGCGGCGGCTTCGGCAAAATTTGACCCGGTGCCCTCTCGGCTGTTGTTGATGGCGCAGAAGAAGGAGCAGCCGGCGATGAAGTTGCCGGTGTCCCCGAGCAGGGTGCCCTAGATGCTGCACTCGGTGCCCACGAACTGGTTGCGCTTGCGCTTCTCCAACACCACGAACGGGCCGGCGCCGAGGCCGCCCCAAGTGCCATTGTCGTCGGGGGTTCTGTGCGTGGTGATACACACGGCGCTCTGACGCCCACCATGGAGTTGGTCAGCGAGATGTCCAAGACATCGAGGGTGCCGGTGCCGCCACCGATGAGCATCCGTCTGCGCGTCCGATCGCGGGTGAGGTTAAAGCTCGTCCAGTAGCACCTTCACCGGGGATGTCGCGTGCGGAGGAGGCGGAGGGGCAGGAGAGTCGCTAGAAAATTGTGGGGCAATCACGGTTTGCATCGTGTGAGGCAGTTTCCTTTTCCTGAGTGACGGGCGCGTGAATTTAGGGTGGGGAGAACAAACGAATCACGACCGTATATGATCAGTATCAATGGACGGTGGAGATTCAATTTTCCTGCCAAGTTTGCTCGTTTATAATTTAATTACATAATTACATGTGTAGCCCCATACTGCTCAGACTAGAGCCCTGAGCATAATCTGTGCACCATGCATAGGACGTAACATTTTTATGTTCCTCGGCGCATGAGTGTACGTTGGTGCCAGCTCAAACTCAAAGTGTTGAAGGATCATGCACACTGCCATCTTAGCCTGAAACAACGCGAAATTTTGAGCAACGCAGATCCGTGGCCCCCAACCAAACGGGAGGAAAGCACTTGGATCGTTGGATGCCTTGGCGATCCCCTTAGCAAACTTATCCGGCCTAAATTCGTGTACGTCGGCTCCCCAGATGTTTGGGTCATGGTGAATGAGAAGCACCGGCATCTCGATGATCACTCCAGCGGGGTATGTGATGCCCCCGAGTTCCGTCTCCTTGTATGTTTTCCGGTGCAATGAAATGGCGGGCGGGTACAAACGAAGGACCTCATAAAGAATCATAGGGACCTGCACCATAGATTTTAAGGATGTAGTACATGTAACATGTGGTTGCATAAAGAAAATCATGTGTATGCACTCACAGTTTTGAGTCTTCTAAAGCCGTCATATTCAGGTTGGTTCTTCCCAAATAGGCCAAGGACCTCGTCCCTTGCACGGTCCTGCCACTCAGGGTGCATACTCAGTAGAACCATTGTCCATGTGAGCAGTGTTGGTACCGTCCCTGTCGATGCAAGATAGCACACTTTGCATTCTTCCATCACATCTTTAATGGTCAGTCCTATGACGGATTGTCCGTTGAGATTGATTTTCCCTATGTTTGGCTCGAGCATTAAGCTGAGCAAGTCACTTTTGGTGCTCTCCCCTTCTTGCATAGCTTGCATTTTCTGCCCAATTATACTTTGTAAAATGGATTCGATCTCGTTCTTAATTTGACGCATCCTTATGTTATCTTTTGTAGGCAAGGACCTGCAAATTACCGATGAATTAGCAAGAGTTAATAGCACCAGCGGTCACACAACTCGTCGTCGATGTGCACTTAAGTCACACATCTGGATAACTGAATTTTTTGGTCACACAACTCGTCATCTGGTGCACTTAAGTCACTGACCCCACCTGTCAGTCCGTTTTCCGTTGAAGTTGATGCTGACTGGACACGTAATTTTGCAAAAAAAACCCCTGTATTTTTGTACATTTGCAAAAACCCCCTGTATTTTTTTCAAAAAACCCCCTGAATTTTTGAAATGTCCAAAAATACAGGGGGTTTTGCAAATGTACAAAAATACAGGGGTTTTTTTACAAAATTACGTGTCCAGTCAGCATCAACTTCAACGGAAAACGGACTGACAGGTGGGGTCAGTGACTTAAGTGCACCAGATGACGAGTTGTGTGACCAAAAAATTCAGTTATCCAGATGTGTGACTTAAGTGCACATCGACGACGAGTTGTGTGACCACCGGTGCAAATAACTCAATTAGCAATGCTAACTCAAGTACTGGCTCTATGCCAAAATATGGTGCAGATTAGTTTTTGTCAAAGTGAAAATTGTTCAATTTTGACCAAGTATATAGAAAATATATGAACATCCACAACACCAATCAATATTATTAGAAACACCATAAAATATACTTTGATATATATGCATTCGATGTTGTAGATGTTGATATGTTTATCTATAGACTATATAAATACAGGAGCCACGAAGGTGTGCTTCTGTCTTAAACACCGAGATAATCTAAAATACAATCCAAAACTGATTAGTTATCTTATGGTACTTTCTTACCATGGAAACCCACTGAAGTAGAATCCAATGGTAAAACACATCTTAAGGGCAACTAATTGCCAACGAAGTTGAGCCGGTATTATATACTATTAGATAGTACTATTACAAATTTACAAGCTGCTAACTCATGTATTGGTTGTAATAACATCTTATAGTATGGGTCGGAGGGAGTATTGAGTATTGACTAACTCACATGTAGCCGGGAATGAAGATCATCTTGCCGCTGGCCTTGATGCGGTCTACCTGCTCGGACTGCAACTCCAAGATCCTTCCCTTCAAGGTAGCTGCTGCCGAATGCGGTGCGAGAGATGGCGTCTGCAGCGAGGCTCCGGAACTCCGGGCCGACATCGACCTCCCACGAGCGCCCCTGGGAATTGCCAAGGGACTCCGTCCATCTGGTCACGAGCTCTTGGCTGGAGGAAGAGAGCGCCGGCAGCATGAGCTGGAAGAATCAGCCACAGTGAACAATCAACAAAGACATAACAATGGGACTGCAAATTACAGTTTTGCATGCACTTACTTTGAGCTTCTCGCGATGGAACGCCCGGTCGAGGATCTTCCAGTGCTTGGCCCACTCGTCGCCCTCGAGGGTCAGGAGGCCCGCGGTGAGAAGCCTGGCCAGCACCGGGACCTTTCGGAGCCTCTCGAAGTGGCCTGACTTACCAAACATCACCTCCCTGGTGAGCCGGGCGTCGACGACGGTCACCGTCGGCACGGGGCCGGTCCAGGAGACGCTCAAGCTGCCGTGCTCCTGGACGGCGTCGTGGAGGAGAGGCACGACGTAGGGGACAATGTCATGGCAGCCTAGCGGCATTGACGACCGTTGGTTCTTCCGAGGGGCGTCGACGTCGACGGTAAAGAGGCGGTATGGCCTGCCGCCGAGGCCTTGGGCATGCAGCACCCTCTCGAGCCACCGTGGCCGCAGCCACAGCCGGTGGAGGAGCATGACGGCTTGCCATAGGAGCAGGGAGCCCGAGAGAGTGCATAGCAGGAAGCTCCATGGGCTCATGAGCGCTCCACCAGGCAACTAGTTTGCTAGCAGCAGCTGCAGGTGCAAGTGCCGTGTCACTTCACTTACTTCTTGCGGTGACGCAGATATATAAATACTGGCAACGGGAATCTCCTGGTTGTCAAATTAGGGCCGACCATGTTATTTTTGGTGTGCATGGAAGGAACCCATTGGATGAATGAGGAGGTTCAGTCGTTCAGAGTAGGTTGCGAGCAGTCGCTCATCATACTTTTATCAAATTCCGGCAGCTATATGTTCTCAAGTCGTCGTGGTGATCATCGGGAAGCCGAGAGCAGCATAGCGCAAGGAAAACGTGACGAGGAACTGTTCATATATATGATGGATCGGAATGTATTTTTTTAACCGTTAGGTAGCAAGCCAGGAACCATACCAAACGGCTTTGTATTTAACTAGGAAAATAGGCTGGCGACGACGCAAAGGATAAGTGACATTATTGCTAAGTAGTTAGAGAGGCACTGCTCCTACCACAAGAAACAAGAAAAAGAAAGAAAAACCAGATCGGTAGAATCTTGCATAAAGCAACCCCTGAACCACAGCAATGCATATCCAGAGAAACTATTGTGGCACAAACAGAGCAAGGCAACCAATAATCTGGTCTCCACCGCTCTATAGGAATATAGGTAATCACACGATGACCAAAATGCATTTATGCAAGTGTTGTCTAGGCCTGCATTGCTGGATTTTTATTCAAATAATAGTTATAGGTAAATTAAAGCCTCATTGCATAGCTTAATTCCATGTGTAGGGCCATACTGCTCAGATTAGAGCCCTGAGCACAATATGTGCACCATGCATAGGACGTAATATTTTTCTGTTACTCGGTGCATGATTATACGTTGGCGCCAGCTCAAACTCAAAGTGTTGAAGGATCATGCACACTGCCATCTTAGCCTCAAACAACACGAAATTTTGACCAATGCAGATTCGCGGCCCCCAACCGAACGGGAGGAAGGCACCTGGATCGTTGGATGCCTTGGCGGTCCCCTCAGCAAATCTATCAGGCCTAAACTCGTGTACGTCGGCTCCCCAGATGGTTGGGTCATGGTGAATGAGAAGCACCGGCATCTCGATTATAACTCCAGCGGGGTATGTGATGCCCCCGAGTTCCGTCTCCTTGTATGTTTTCCGGTGGAATGCAATGGCGGGCGGGTACAAACGAAGGACCTCGTAAAGAATCATAGTGACCTGCACCATAGATTGGCAAAGATTTAGCACATGTGGTTGCATACAGAAAATCATGTATCTCAATATGCACTCACGGTTTTGAGTCTGCTAAAGCCATCGTACTCAGGTTGGTTCTTCCCAAATAGGCCAAGGACCTCCTCCCTTGCACGGTCCTGCCACTCAGGGTGCATACTCAGTAGGACCATTGTCCACGTGAGCAGTGTTGGTGGCGTCTCTGTCGATGCAAAATAGCACATTTTGCATTCTTCCATCACATCTTTAATGGTCAGTCCTATGATTGATTGTCCGTTGCGATCAATTTTCCCTATGTTTGGCTCGAGCATTAGGCTGAGCAAATCACATTTGGTGCTCTCCCCTTCTTGCATGGCTTGCATTTTCTTCCCAGTTATACCTTGTAGAATGGATTCGATCTCGCTATTAATTTTATGCATCCTTCTGTTATTTTTCGTAGGCAAGGACCTGAAAATTACTGGTGAATTAGATATGCTAACTAAAGTACTCGCTCTATGCCAAAATATGGTGCATATTAGTGGTAGACGTTGATCTGTTATATATATATGAACTTGGACAAACTTTACAAACTTTGGCTTTCACTAAAACCCACACACACTATATTTTGGCATAGATGGAGTAGGTGTATATTAGAATAGTATCTGAGCGTTTAAAACAGCTGTGCACCGGCCTGCGGCTCCTGTTGCCATTGATTAAATAATGATGGATGCCTAATGACTTGTAAAAATGATACTTGGTTTAGCTTGGTATGGTCTCTGGAACTTATTAGTTATCTTACGGTACTTTCGTAACATGAAAACCCACTGAAGTAGAATCCAATTGTAAAACATAGCTTAAGGCAGGGGTGGGCGTTCGGTCTTTTCGGTTAGTTCGGTTCGGTCTTTCCGGTCTTTAACAATTTCGGTCATCCAGAAATGATACCCCTAATAAATTCGGTCTTTTCGGTTTTCTGTTCTTCGGTCTTCGGTCTATTCGGTCCGATCTTCGGTCATGACCAAATAGACCAAAATATAGGGCGCAAGAAGTGGAATCAGCGCCCGGGACTGGGAAAGTGAGAAGCGATCGACTAGTCTCTCGCGCACGGGAGAATTTACAGTATGTTGGGCTGGGATACTCAGTTGTTGAGTCTAGAGACTAGATGGTATACTTGGTTTAGTAGTTGGCCTATAGACTAGATGTACACATAAGCTGGGCTGGCACACAAATCCGGGCGCTTCCGTACGTAATTCACTCAAAATAAAATAAAATCGGTGTTTCGGTCTATTCGGGTTATTTATAAGTGATGACCGAATTTCTGATCTAATTTCGGTCTTTTCTAATTTGCTACCCAAACTTTTAACAGTTTTTTCGGTCTCGGTCATTTCGGTTTCGGTCTTTTCGATTTCGGTTTTCGGTCTTCGGTTTCTATGCCCACCCCTAGCTTAAGGGCAACTAAATGCTAACGAAGTTGAACCGAGTACTCCCTTTATACTGTAATATAAGATGTTATTACAGCCTGCTAACTAATTTTTTTTAGATAAGAGGGTGCGGGTCCCCGGCCTCTGCATCAAAGTGATGCACACAGCCAGCCTGCTAACTAATATAATGGCTGTAATAACATCTTTATACTATGGGACGGAGGGAGTAGTGAGTAACTCACATATAGCCGGGAATGAAGATCATCTTGCCGCTGGCCTTGATGCGTTCAACCTGCTCGGACTGCAGCTCCAAGATCCTTCTCCCTTCAAGGTAGCTGCTGCCGAATGCGGCACGCGAGATGGCGTCTGCGGCGAGGTTCAGGAACTCCGGGCCGACGTCGACCTCGCAGGTGCGCCCCTCGGAATTGTCAAGGGATTCCGTCCATCTGGTCACGAGCTCTTGGCAGGAGGAAGAGAAGGCCGGCAGCATGAGCTGGAAGGATCAAGCAAGGTGAACAATCTAAAAAAGACATAACAAAGAGACTGCAAATTAAATTCCTGAAACAAACAGTTAGTTTTGCACTTACTTTGAGCTTCTGGAGATGGAACGCCCGGTCGAGGATCTTCCGGTGCTTGGCCCACTTGTCGCCCTCGTGGGTTGGGAGGCCCTTGGTGAGAAGCTTGCACAGCACCCAATTCTTCCGGAGCTTCTCGAAGTGGCCGGACTTACCAAACATCACCTCCCTGGTGAGCCGAGCGTCCACGACGGTCACCGTCGGCACGGAGCCGGTCCAGGAGACACTCGTCATGCCGTGCTCCTGGACGGCGTCGTGGAGGAGAGGCACGACGTAGGGGACAATGTCATGGCAGCCTAGTGGCATTGATGACTGTCGGTTTTTCTGAGGAGCGTCGTCGACGGTAAAGAGGCGGTACGGACTGCCGCGGAGGCCTTGGGCACGCAGCGCCCTCTCGAGCCGCCGTGGCCGCAGCCACAGCCTGTACAGGAGCACCACGACCTGCCATAGGAGCAGGGAGACCGGGAGAGTGCATAACAGGAAGCTCCACGGCAGCGCCGCTGGGCTCATGACCTCGCCACACGATTGATGTTTTTGAAAACAATGTCTTTGTGCCCAATTAGATCGAGTGAGGTTATATACTGTACTAAGAATGGAATATCTGAGTATGCATGGGGCTACGTGCATGTGCTCAACTTGTGTGTGAGCAAGTAGAAGCAAATCAAGACAAGATGCGGCAGGTGATAAGATGCAGCAGGTCAGGATATTGTTCAGGATAGCATGCAGGACTGCAGCTAGTTGAAGACCAGGCCAAGTTGCTATGGCGGCTAGACTAAAGTCCATGTATAGTAGCTAGCTACCTGGTCCTATAAATGCACTCAAGCGTTCCAGCAAGGTTCCATCGTGCTATGGCGGCTAGACTTCAAGTCCATGTATAGTTTCATCGTGACAGTGTGTTCATCCTGTCCTAGGAGGAGATATCGGCTTAGGAGACACTCATAAAAGGTTCCAGCAAGCTACTGTACATGTTCTCAAGCGTCACAGTTACGGCGATCAGGATGGGAAGCCAGGAGCAGCAGAACGACGACGGTAATGCCAAGAGCAGTAGATGACAAGCAACTGTTCAAAGTAATTACGATAGATGAGGATGTGTTTTCTAACTGCTACATAGGCAGGAACAATACCAAGCGGCCCTGGTATTCTATTACTCCAGGAGTACCCTGGTATTCTATTACTCCAGGAGTACTTTACAATCGACAGGGCTTGGTACATGATTCGAAACCGTTCATCGAGGTCTCTTCTTCCCCCGGCATGGACCAAGAATCCACCTTCATCAAGTACCCGCGCCCACAAACTACACTCCACAGTAGTTATTCAGACCACCTACAGAAAAACATATTTTTTTCATGCATCTTAGGATTTGCAAGTAGATACATGGCTTGAACGGTAGATAGATTGCTTGAACGATAAACCATTTCAGCCTACAAGTTGTTGAACAAAACCAGATCAATTCATATATCCTACTTCAGTTCTCTTATTTTGAGGCCCGTGATCACTAGCTACTATCACTGGATCCTTCAATCACCATAACAAAGATCGCCCACCTTTGAGACCGACGTAGCATCTTATTCATCAATCGTTAGGTGTGCATCTTAATGAAAAAAGGCCTCCAATATACATATCTATATTTAACACCTTACAACTATATGAAGACTGAATATAATACAATTTGGCAAACTGATCATGCACTGAGAAAGAGCACCTGCTATGTGTTGTAGTAACACATCACTTGCGACTGAAGAAAATAAGAATCCTTGTATTTTCTGCCACTCCCAACGTGAAGACCATTTTTTATCCAATCTTCTCTATGGATCCAGGCATCACGGCCAATATCAAGGACGCCCAAAATCTGCCCAAGTGTTAACCATGATTTAGGGATGTGAAATATATATGGACACAAGGAATATCATACTCAAATTTTTACCAACATTGTGATGATGTTAGCAACCATTTACACTTGACATGCACAGGCAAGATAGCAATACTAGATGGTATATCACTTGGGCAGATAAATAATGGATTCTTAATAATGTGTCACACAGATACTAAGCCAGATTGAAAGTAGATGCTACTTACCACACCACCTTTCCATGGGATAAATAATGGATTCCTCCTTGACTGCAATACCTATGAGTTTAAGATGAGAGGTTAAAAAAAAACTTGAATCAAAATTACAGACCTCACATATTCCATCTAGGCATGTTAATTTCACGGAGTGTCCATTCTGATTCATACAAAAAACCAGATTCAGGTCCTTGCAAGAAGACATACCTCAACTCGCTCGAATGGTTGATTTGATGGAATAGTACTAAGAATCCTGATAAAAAAAGAAAAAACGGATCAATAAATTTATTGTTGATTTCTAAGACACCATGTTGACCAAATTTCAAGCGTCGTAGCATTTTTTCCTAGAAAACAGTGGCCATGTTAGCAATATTTATTGCAGCAACACCGTGATGTTCATTTACAAAAGATCTTTGAACAAACACTGGTTGATAGTTTATAAGAAACTAGCAAATATAACAAGATCAGAGCAGTGGCTTGGCACACTTGTGCATTAGCTACATAGGGTGGCATTGGCACTTTCTATTTGTTGGCACAATTGTTCCGGTACTCTTCAGTTAAACAATGCCAGAACAAGGTAACGACTAACCTTTGCTCAAGAACTGGTGCAAGGCCTGCTGTTGAAGCCACGCCACCCACCTGCAAAGCAAATTAGCACTCCTCTCAGCTATTCCCTTTTTGCATCATAGAGAGTATTCATATGAAGAACAAAACTGATACTTTACCAGCTGAATACTGCAAAATAGCTTCCGTTGGAGGTCAACACGTCCTATGGTAAGAAGTTGTTAGAAAAAATTCTTCTCAGGGAAGCAAGATATTAAGAAAGACACTACCTGTTGAAAGAACACTGCTGACAATGGCTTCTACGAGGCCAATATTATCAAATTTCTTTAATCTAGTGGGAAGCATTTGATAACTGTCCCACGCACCAAGCCCACCATTTCCAGAAACACCGTCATTTGTTTGCCAAGTATCTTCCAGCATGTCATCACAATCTTGGAACCTGTAAACATACACATATCTTGTCTAAAGCAATCATCATATGAAAAGGCACAGTCGCCAAAGTAGAGAACAAAGTCTCACCAAGGTCGAGGAGGTGGAGGGTACTCTTCTGGAATGAGAAGCCTAGGGTAAAGAAGCCCCATAGGAGGAACCTATTTTATCACAACAATTTTGAATTCTTAGATATATCAATTTAACAGCAAATACTGCGAGTCGAATTATTCTACAACTACAACTCAACCACCACTACTAGAGTTTACAAATTGAGAGGGGGGGACAGGATGAGCATCGCATGGATTTCTTTTACTTCTGCCCACAACAGATAAATAGAGAAGAGGATGCACGGTTCGAAAACATTACACTGAGAGCTGACAGCCTTGTCTTCTGCTGCCCAACAGATTTTTCATGCTCATATGAATGAACATGAGCAACAGCATCAAAACTCCCAGTCTGGAAAAAATGTACCACAATAAGTTTAATCCAAGCATTCCACCTCAACTAAAATAAAATCATTTAGATATAAGAATAAAAAAACTCAAGTTCTGGTCTGAAGGCACTCATGCAACCGAGTGCAGGGAACAAAGTTGACGTGGCAGAGGTCATGGGTTCGAGCATTTTCTCCTCACTAAAAAAGATACAGTTCATACTACATATACTAGTTTTGACCATTTTATTTAAACAATTCTCACACAGTGACCGTGGTGGTACATAATATGTAAATATATGAAGTATGTGTCTGTCTATGTTTACAATGAATTTGTATCTGTGCTGATAGATGATTGTATTTCATGACGAAGAGGAGAACATACAACATAATATGAGTTGCACTCAGAGAAAGATGTACAGATAGAGAAAGGAAGGGAAAGATCTGAAAATGGAAAGGTAACAGAACTAATAATAATGATTCACACGAGCAGCATTTAAGCATATAGGATAGCACCAAACCAGATCTTTGTCTTCCAAGAGGATTTGGCGACTTACCTATACAATAGTAATTAGAGATATGCGGCCTATGTCATCAGCAAATTATCCCAATATTATCAAGTCACCTTAGATTATTCATCTGCCTAAGCCTCATGTCTAATTGCTTCCTCAAGGTCGGTTACTAGTTTATTATTCTTTAAAGAAATAGGATAGAGCTCACACATTGGAGCACAAGCAGACTATCATGAAATCCTCCCAAGATATGACCTTAAGGATTTAGTAAAGCTTAGAATAAGGTACTTACCCTTATTTGGCTATATGCCTCTTTTATTTTGTTGACCATTAGCATATCCATAGGCCTCTTCATGGGATCAGTTTTAAAGCTTGGCCATGTGCGATGACGATGTTGAACCCAAAGTAGGCATCTGGATATGTCCTACAGAAGAAAATGAAAATGTCAACGGCTGTGCTTGGTAAGTTCAACTAAAAGCAGGGGCAGTACATAATGAAATAATGATAAACATCACAAGCGATTGATGATCAAAAGACATAAAAGCAACTCAGGCAGTTATACAAAGTAAATGGGGGATATGATCATAGGACTCCCTAGCATGTAGCCTTTGCGGAGATACTCCGTAAACAGATCATTTGGTAACTGACAACAATACCATCCAACAATCATGGTACAACTCGCCCCGGTGACATCACAACGACTGATATTTACAGAAATAACCATTGCAGACGCCCTTGATAGATCAGTGCCATCAGAAAGGCCCAAAAAATATCCAAAAATCCCATCATTGTAATGATCCAGCTAATTTTCATCATCAGGGTGAGATCTATTATTTTAAAGCCAAAACCCCTGACACTCACCCACCCACACACTCTACGGGTGAGATCTATTATTTTAAAGCCAAAACCCCAGACACTCACCCACCCACACACTCTACGGTGTCTTCCCTCCCTCTTCTTGCCATCTTAGGATTCCAGACCCCAATAAACGATTTGCTGTGGCGATCTCACACTGCTAATGAGTTCTGGTTGAGTCTCGCGCTTCAGTTGAGTTTGTGCAGCCTACTCTGTTGAGTCCAAACACAAGGTAGCAGTGATGGTCCTCATCTAGTCAGGCTGTGGTGTTATCCGGTCCATCCACTTGCATGACGTCCACAGTGCACATGCCACATGGGCACATGCAAAGTGGAAGAAGGCAAAAGCACCAAAGTCTGTTTGCAACCCTGATGGAGGACTCATTGGTTGCATAGTATTTTCCATGATTTGTGCCTTTACAGGTATATTTTGTTAGGTAATTGCTCTTTGAAATGCTAGTGGCACAATTTTTTGAAAACCAAAGTATAGCATTGTTGTTCGTAGTAATAAGATAATGTTATGCAAGAAGAAACTAAATGCATATTCTGCAATTAGGGAAAAGTAGCATGAGATGAAAACTAACGAAAAAACCGTTTTTTAACAAAAAAAAAGGACTGGATACATGATGGTAGATAAAAGCATGATAAAATAGAGTTAACAGATTCGTGTAACAAAATTATATCGATAGAATGACCATGAACAACAGATTACGCAAGTAACAGAAATATGTTCTCAAGGTCAAAAAGTATAGTTTAGAACATACATCGCCACCATACGGAAGTGCCAAAGCTGTATGGGGCAAAGCTACTCCATCCTGCAAACATTCAGCGAAGACGATACATTAGTTAAATCAAAGTAGTGTTTTGTAGGAAACTAAAGAAAGGTACCTCACATTCAGAGTATGGCTCAAATTTCTTAGTAGTTAGTGAAGAAATATAATAAAAATTTGCTATGGTTCTTACCTCAACACAAACTACTTGTGTAACTTGAGCACCAATGTTGACCACACAAGTTGTTGACAAACCATTCCCAAATGCTGCAGCTAGAGCTTCCTAATAAAAAATTATCATATGCAGAGTAAAGAATGAGTCCAATATTTTCATGTTTCAATTTGTAAATCATCAAATACAAAAGACTGGTTATGTCTCCACAAGTATAGTCTGCAAAATGGATATTGTTAACCAGAATGAAGTTATCTGGTTGTAGTTCTCATTAACAACTCCAGAAATGGGCTAACTCCAGGTGTACAGCATACCCCAGATTTAAAACACAAAAGTTAAAACCCTGCCTGTCGCTGCAAAATATTAATATCGATCCCTAGCCTGAAAGGTTAATCGGTACCATATTTTATGCGCCAAGCCGATAAAAGAATTAGCACCGCGAAGCAGTGTCAACCTGTACCATGCCATTTCCCTCTACTGTTATCGTTTCATGTTCTCCGTCATCCCCATATGCCTTATAAAAAGAAAGGGATGGAGTACTGACTAATAAAGGCACAGCTTTCATTAGATCCATCATGAAATATATTTTGTGGTATTGTAGGTGTGGATACTTTTTCCTGAAAACTCGGTCAAGTTTGACTTATGACAAACCTAAGTTGCCACTATATTTTGACACGAAGGGAATACAACTTTTTAGTGGTTAGCCTAGTACAATAATCTCACAGTTGAGAAAAAATATCCCACCATCCTTGAAGTAAAGTTACCCAAATTATCAAAAGATGTCCCATTTTGTATGAACTCCAATTAGTTGCTTAGCATTTAGCAATTGCAAATGGAGAAAAATAATCTTGCATTAGAATGTACAACGAAGTAAATGTTAAATGCTAGACGACTGGGAGTAAAGACAAACCTGATGTACTACTGCTGTGCTGAACCCCAAATCGCCAAGTACAATAGACAGCATCTCCTTTATTTCTGACATGTAAGGAATATATTAATTTTCGCAATTAAAAAATAAGAGTATCTTCCTTATGCAGTTGAGCATGCACTTTGAGTGGAACTGCAGAAGATGTTGACAAAAGATAAAGCAAAGAATGTAAGAGACATCTGTAAACTACATACTCAAGATTTCATAATTATGATTGACCAATTCAAGGCTACTACACTAAAGGAATAATGGATCATGGATACATCAATACACAGCACATGATGTGCCATTGGCAAACACCAAGTCCACACGTTTGACAGAGCCTAACTAACTGAGCTTCGTTAAACTCTGTTCTATAACAGCATGTATTCATGAAATAATCTATTACAGAATTGCAGGTGTAGATTTTTCTCCATCTTGCTGAGCAAGTGTGTTCTGTGTAGCATTTGAAATTCATGTTAAATGAACAGATTTCACAAGAGTTACGAAAGAAGGAATTAAGCATTGACACTATAGCTTCACCCAAACAAACAAAGCACCAAACATAACATCCCACTACACATCAAGGTAGTTTTACATGAAAGGAGAAATACCTCGGTTGTCAAATGTCTCCCCGAGAACAAGAATTACAGAATATAGATTTCTGTCCTTTGGGTTGATATGCAACTTCTCTGTCAACATCCAGTTCCAAATAGTGCGTAAATCTTCTAAAACCTGCGACATAATATTTGTTTTTTCAAATCGTCTGCTGTTAAGATGCTATATAGAAGAGAAATAATGTGGACACACATAGGTTCATACAAGTTCACAACACGAATTTATCATGTGCCTCATCTTTTCCACCATCTTTTGCAGCCAGATACCATCAATTTCAACCAAGGAAAAACAATCCAGCGGTTTTTAATGTAATCTTCTACAATTTGTAAACCAGGGTTGCAACTCATGCACCTAATTCTTAGCCTTTCTTTCTCATTCATCATTGGCAGCAAGCATATGGAGTAAAAATTGACACTCTACACTATTAAACCCGAAGGCTTTATATTTAAAACTTAACTACTGCCGTATTGGCAGAATAAACTGCTCAATTTTATGTGTTACCAGTGAAGCAACAGCAAAACTAGAAACAGAAAGGAAGCATAAGCTGAAAAGCAGAAAGGTACGTCATAGTTCATATAAATAAGGTCCAGTTAGACTACACAAGATGTAAAGATGGAGCTAGACAAGTTCTCGTGAAGATTTGTTTAGGTTTGTCTGCTGAAACATTGGCGTGCAGAGAAATAGGCAAAAATTTCAACTTGTTCCTGCTAACTGTTTCAGATGGAAGAGAATTGGGTCAAAGCCTTCTCCCCTACTGTTTCTATAAACTTCAATAAAGATTTGCAACCGAGTTCACCAAAATCCTAGCACAAATCTGATTCATTTTGTCCCCGAGAAACGATGTTGCAAGAAATAGCCTCTCCATAATTAATTACTATGAAGCTCAAAGCGTACATACACCCCTACTTAATATTTATAGCTTCAATATTTATAGAACTAACAACGTAAATGGAAAGCCTCATCTAATGAACTGAAACGGAACTTCCCATTTTAAAGAGCAGCGTTGTCTAATACATACCAAGAGAAGCATTACTCTGAGTAACTGATTTTCTGAGAGGCATACCTGATGTAACGGATAATTCTGAGAAATATTAAAATGGCCTCTCCTTATCGGGCGACTCAAACAGTATGATGCAGAAGGAGGGATTTTCAAAGCATCCTCTCCAAATATCATTTCCTTGTACTTGCTTTCTTCAGAGTTAGGCCTGTTACCATCATCAGATGTGCTTTGCGAAGGATCTTCATCAGCATCTGAACTTTCTGAACAATTTGAGGGTCATCAATATTTTGACATAAAAAAATGTTCTGTGAAATGTAAGCTATTTTACTATGGTGCAGAACTGTTCTTTCAATCTATTGTTCATACCACAAAGAACTGAGCATAACAACTAACTCTGATTACAGGAACAGGCAGCGAATCAACAATGATATAACTTCAACTATTCCATTTAATCTATGCGAAGCAACTAGCAAAAAGTGGTCACTCGTGAGATCTCATTGTGATGGTTACATGACATAAAAGAGAAAAAAGCAAAAATATGTAGATCTCATACCAAAGCAATATCTTAGTATCTAACATAACTGAACTTCAGTCCTCCAGACTTCAGAGCTAGCTAGCTCCAACAAAAGACAGTCAGTGTTACAATGTAACATCCAAAGGTCCACATAAAAGCGCCAACACCACATAGGAAATAGGACAGGCCACACATAAATATAACAACTCGCTTAGGCTTTTGTCCTTGCTAATTACAATGTGGTGCAAAATTAATCAAACCATGCACTGAATCATATGGCCACCACTAATTAAGGAGGGATGTTACACATAAGGCATAGCAAAATTTACAGTCTCCTTCTAAATAAAATTCAAGCATGTCTCCAAAACATCTGTATACTTTTAACTTTTATTAACAGATGACTCCGAAATGGAAAAGTGCAGAAGTATTTCACTATAAGAAGAAGAAAAAGACCAGAAAACTACCAATTGGTGTGGATGGTTTGATACTTTTGTCCATCACATCTGTCCAGGTGAGTTTACCGTCATCTTTGTTTTGCTGTGAAGAAAGACCATCAACACGTCCCATCTGAAGAGGTGAATATAACCAGATCAGTACACAGAGGCCATGAAGTGACCTTTCTAAGCAAAAATAAATTTGTGCCAAGAATATTGGTACTAAATCTTATGATATATCTATTTCACACATTCAAACAGGCATACTTTCTCTATTAGAATTTATAGTCTACAGTTGCTAGAACTGACAGTAATTTTGAAACTCAGCGATAGATAATTTTGTATAAATTCGGAAGAGGAGGATGAACTAATGATTCTATTTTACTACAATTTAGAATATTTGCATCTAAATGTATGTCACACTCCTACTGTACACATTCCAATATTCTTTTCAACTCTTCCTTTTAAGAACATGTACAGACATCTGACAAAATCTCCCATATTTTCACGGATAGCTATAACGACTATTGCAAGAGGTTAGGTGTACCTATCAAGTAGCTTGTTGATCTTATAAATTTTAAGCGCAACACACTAGATAATTGCGTAAGCCCTGAATCCTAGGTAAACTCTGTTTATAAGCCTCAATGCCCCATAAGCATCAGCACTTCTGCTGGCTTCAGACTCCATGGGGGAAAGGCCTCAAGCTTCTCAAATAAGCCCAAGATTTATAATCTTCTGTCCCTGGCTTCAGCTTACTAGGATGAAAGCTTAATGTTAAGCTATAGGGTAAATAAGTCCAAAGTTTCCTTCCTCCCACCCGGTGTATGTCCTTGAGCGAACTGGATCATTAAAGGTAAAATATGATGGAGAGTAATGTAGCTGCGCATGGGTGGGAATAATGTGCAAGGACAGAATCTCTTGTCTATAAGTAGCAATGAACAATCTCACATCCGCTCCTAAAACGCTCTCTCGTGTTAAAGTTCCCATTTCAAGATAGTTAAGCTTGAATGCTTCTTAAAATCTACATCGCTGAGCACTAAAAGGAGGCGAGAGCGGAACTCAGCAAAAGTGAAATGGCTCCACTCCATGATAAGTTTTTTTTTGCATCCTATATACCAGATAAAAATGATCTGGGTCTGGCAGAAATCAACATTTTCAAAAGTGCCATTCCAGACAACCAAAAGATTACGCAAGTGAGATCAACTATATGGCCCTGGTTTGTCAGTAAATTGCTCTATGTAGCTATTTCTCCTTTCATTGCCCAAGTATAGCACTAGATAAAGACAGATTAAGCAGCTAATCTAGAAGCATAACAATAACTACTTATAAGTAATCAATGTAAATGAATTCCCTAACTCTGAACTCGTTGGCCGTCACTAAAGAACTTCAGGTAGAAGAAACCTACCTTTCAATGTTAATTTTTCTCAATTTCATATATAAGAGAGCTGAATCTGTGTTATATGGCAAAATGTAATATCCTACCTACGCGAAAATACCCACACATTCGATAGTACATTAGGGAAATAGTACCTTAGGAGGTAAGGGTTGGTTCTCTGAAGACGACACTTCATCCAAAAAAGGGATTTTGAGCAGCGAGGCAATCTGCAAGGGTCGTGGGTAATTAGCTTGAGCGTCAACCATAACCCAAAGATATGAGGAGAAGTATTATTTTTACGATATCATATGCCTTCTCCCGCTCTGCATTGTGTGTCGCTCCAGCACGGCAATTGAGCCTCTGGAACAGAATGGGCAGTCACACATTAAAGCCAGATATTCCAATGCAACTATTGGGCGAAGAACAGGGGAGACGGGGAGAACCGCCCATGTATCTGGGATCACCTGATCTCGCATCGACAGCCTTGACGCGTCGCTCTTGTGCCAGGCAACACAGTGCGGTATGTTGAAGGGCACGTCCTGGCTCGCAAATCCCATCCGCACATTTGCAGACCCTAGGAAAGGAAGGAATCCTCGGTCAGAAAATACCACCAGATAATAAGAAGAGGAAAATAAATTGATGTTCCCCGGTTCTAGAACTTTGAGTGACACTATCCTGAGAAATTCAAGCCCTGTTGGCGCGCATTATGCATTTTCACTCGGGATTTGGACTCGAATCACACACGTTCGTACCCAAATGTACATCGAGGAGACAGGTGAGCGATAAATGCGGAGTGGGTAGGGTTTCCGCGGTGGGGAGCGGACGCACCTGGGTTGATGACGACGAGGTTGGCGCCGCGCTCGGCCATGAGCTGCGACGGCACCACCGTCTTGAGGTAATCCTGTGCGGGCGAGCGTAAACAGAAGCAAAGCGTCAGCAGCCACTCGCTAGGGTTTCTCGGAGGGGGTTTAGCTCGCGGGACAAATCGAACTCGCCGGATTTGGGCGCTCCGGAGAGGGGTAGGAAGAGTGAATGGCGGAGCTTACCATCTGGTCGGAGGAGGGTACGCCTGACGCCCGCGACGGCGGCGGCGGCGGAGGCGGAAGGGGCGCCGGAGTCGAAGGCGCTTCGCGGCGGAGCAGGCCAAAAGCAGAGCAGAGCAGGTCGGGATTGGGGCTACGCTCCCCGCGGTTTAGAAGGAGGTAAGATCAGCCGTCCGATCGCCATCTTTTTCCTTTTGGACGGTCCGATGAACATTTTAGGTTTTAAATCCAAATTCGATTCATCTTTTTCTACTCCCTCTGTTCACAGAAGGATGTCTCAACCTAGCCAAATTTGTATGTATCTAGACATGATTTAGTGTGTAGATACATGCAAATTTGGGCTAGGTTAAGACATCCTTTTGTGGACGGAGGGAGTACTTACTTAAATTGTCTTCTCCAAAATAGACAACATAATGGCAACAAAATGGTGAACCACAAATTAAATTGCTCGGTAAATACCAGTTGATCAGTTTTCTTACTTTGGTACTTCCTTCGTTTCATATTAATTGTCGAAACTGAGGGACTAGAATTGTATTGAACATTTGGTTCAGTACTCCTGATATTTTGTCAACCAGACATGAGAAAAATGCATATTTACTTCTCATGTGTATAACTTTTGTTGTACAGAGGCATGGGTGTGTTATAAGACCTCACTTGTTTTCGATTTCTTTAGAAAAATCAAAGCTCAAATAAAAACCTAACCTTTGAACCTAGCATTTAAAGCATCTCAACCAGCGTCCCCGATAGGTCTCTTCATCATCACAATTGGGTCCGGAAACAAAAACACCCCATTAGCGCATCAACGACGGGCTAAAAACATCCCAACCTTTATCGTCAACTTGGGGTGTCAGACATGTCCGAGCATGCCCATCCAATAGGCAGGCTCAACCTTTCATCGAAACGAAGGCTGGACAACATTGTTTTAGTGGCGCCAACCGCCTCTTCAGTTCCTCTGGTGGATGATGCCGCCGCTTCCCGACGCGACAGGGGCGCAACTTCCCCATGTTTCGGCATGACCCGACGTTTCGCCTTCGACTACTCGTCACCTCCTGTTGCCTGTTGTGTGTCGGTCAAAATTACAAATGGGCAGTTGCTCGCTTCAGACTTGCGAGTGTAGGTGTTGCATCACATCCCACACTGATATGAAGATTCTTGAGTTGGGCGCTTATGCTGCTAGGTTGAAACAGCGTGATCCTATGATTTTTCATTGGTCAAATCTGTCACTCTTCGAGGGTCTCCGGTTACCGAAACTATAGCTGAATTGGCAATGACAGGAATAGGAGACAATGATATTGGGGCGACGGCATCAGTGGATCCTGTCTCTGGTACAATGGACGCTACACTGATAGCCATAAAACCTCGGATGTTGAGTAGTTGTGTTGATCCTAAATATTTACCCCAATTTGTACTGTTTATTACTATCTCCGCTCCATAATATGTGTCAGCAGTTCTAAACTTATCCACTTCAAAGATGCGACACTGATTTTATATCGGATGGAGTAGATCCGTCTGGACAGGTTAAGCCTAAATGCATGGAAGCAACGTCAACCCTCCTTTCAGAGGAAAAAAGAAGCCTAGTGTCAACGTCTACTTGCATAAACATCCAAGGAAAACAAGTCCCTTGCACGCCACCCTCAAGCGGATGTCAACACGCGTCTTACTATTTCCTGGTGACAGAATCCACCGTCCAATTCACTATATGTACTACTCTTCTCTGCTCTTTGGCGATCAAAAGCCATTGATGCATGCTTAGACAAACTCCGGTTAAAATTCCTCCAATGAATTTTGCCGTGGCTCGAGCGACCACTTTCATTCTCCTGCTCGCTGTGAATTTGGGTACAGTTTTAAGTTTCCAAAATTTGTGAAAATAATTCTAGATGTAGACAATGATGCTTTCTACCAGTTTGCAAAACGAAATGCGAAATATTCTGTATTTTATGCTGTGTAAAAATGATAAATTTGTAAAACTGGGGTGGTGAACGGTGACATAAAAAATCTCCCAAAATTTTATGGATTTGTTATTTTCGTGTAGGACGGAATATACCTTACTAAAGTACATTTCGTTGTCAGCATCTAAGATTTTTTTGGATTTTTTTGAAACTTTAAAATGGTGATTTTAAAAACCGGGCTACAATGTGACTTTCAGGTCTTCACCTCTTTTTTCCTACACGAAGAAACTGAATTATTCACCGGCCTAGTACTCAAACACTTTATTTTTTTAATATTGTGGTTTTAAGAAAACGGAGCTCCCAAACTAACCCTAAGCCTAAATGGAAGCAACGTCAACCATCCTTTGAAAGAAAAAAGAATCCTAGTGTCAACGTTTACTTGCACAGCACGCCACCCTTAGCCCTTGTTTAATTCTAGTATATTTTACGGGATTGGAGGGGATTATCCCGGATCTCCCCACTAGTTTGTTTACTTATAGTGTATTTTAGGAGATTGGAGTGGATAATCCCTAGATATCCCCCACCAACATCTCATATTTGCTTAAAACAAAAACTATAATCCATGCTAATGTATTGTAAGGGAAAATATTTGTGGGGATTGGTCGTTCACCAAATCCCCTCTCATCATCATTCCTCCCATCTCCTAGAAAACTGTTGGAGTAAACAAGGCCTCAAGCGGATGTCAACACACGTCTTACTATTTCCAGGTGACAGAATCCCACCGTCCAATTTCACTATATGTACTACACTCCTCGCTGCTCTTTCGGGATCAAAAGCCATTGACATAATGGATTTCGCCGTGGCTCGAGCGACCACTCTCATTCTCCTGCTCGCTGTGAATTTGGGCGTGGCTCAAACTCAAAACACCACCGGAGGCGGAGCAGCAGGTGAATTCCATGTCAGGGTGATCCTCGACCTGGGCTCACTGGTGGGAAAAGTAGCATGGACCAGTGCTCCCTGGCCGTCCAGGACTTCTACGCGGTGCACCGGAACTACAGCACCAGGCTTGTGCTCCACTTCAGGGATTCCATGGGCAGCGATGTCCTGGCTGCATCGGCAGGTATGCATGTATTTTGCTTGTTTGTGGTGTGTTACTCTGAGTTGGGATTCAGGAAAGCATAACAGATTTGTACTTCGCTACTTTGCAAGTAACATTTTCCCAAAAGCTTCGTAATTCTTGCTATCGTATTCACGAGTTGCACATGGATTGTATCTGAAACCTTGCAGTCTCTTGTTACAAACGATAGCAATATAAACGATGAAGAGCGGAAAGATCAAACCAACAGGGACACGAGATTTATCGTGGAAAACCGTCCCAACAATGGGAGAGAAAAAACCACGGGCGCCAGCCAGCAATACTTCACTATATCGGGTGAGATTACAAACGCCGGTTATTTACAATGTGTGACTTATCCCAACCGGCGGCTTACAAAATGTATTTATATGGAGGCAAAACCCTAAGTCGGCTGCAGTCCAACTCGGAAACGATCCGTACCGTACCAGTTGGAGGCAAAACGCTACGGCCCAAGCCTCCGGCGACGGGCCTCTATCTTCATATAAATTTGGATCACCATAAAACAACATCTCTCACGTGGGTTGGTGACTAAGAGAAACTAAGGAAAACCGTTAGATTTGCATCGTGACTCGTGATAGCCTAAAAGTTGTGCATGAGTTTACAACTCAGATGCAATTAAATCTCAGTAGACTCAGCTGTAAGCATGCCCTTAATGTTAAGAGTTTTAGTTATAGATTAGGGAGTGAGGCGTTTTGGAGCCCGATCTCTACGTAGCTCTTTTTTTTCAAAAAGGGAAATCAAAATTTGTATATTTTTCAGTTCTAGAAAATTTGAAAAAATTCTACATATAGATAGTGATATGATCTATGACTATTCGAAATTCGTTATATTTTAGGCTGCGAAAAAAAAGACAGATCGGTAAATTTGGGTCGGTAAACAGTGCTCTGTTTTAAAAACATTAAAAAATTCAAGATTTGTCTTTTTTTGTAACCTAGAATAATACAAATTACGGGCTGAAAATTTGCACACTGTTACATCTCGACAATATGTAAACGTAGGATTTTTTTCAAAAATTTTGAAACTCAAATTCCTGATTTTGAGGTTTCGAAAACGAGTTGCATGGAGGCGGGGCTCCTTTTGCACTTTCGTAGATTAAGTGTATATCTTGTACGTGTAAAGGCCCATTAGGCCCATATACTTGTGTATATGATGTCTCCTTGCAAATTATGAGAACTGATTTGGCCAGTTGACATAAAAACATGGACTCAAGACTTATGAAATCATAGATGCCAAAAAATGGGGTTTGCTTTCGATTGCAAAACCATACATCAGTGATATATTTCTCCAAACAGGCCCAATTAAACCATCACCATTGATAGTATAGTATAAAATAAAAATACAAGATTTTTTCTTCATCGAAAAGCTTTGCGTGTAAAAAAGAAGAGTTAATTACATGCTCAAAAGAAAGCGGACACCATCCCATACAACACAACCCGCTAGAGTAAAGTCCTAGCGTATTAGAGCGCCAAGGCTGCCCACGTTGGCACTAGACCACTCCCGGGCCTCCACATGGATCATCACGAGAAGGTTTGTCGTAGACGAACATATGTTGTCGAAGATCACCATGTTACGATGCTTCCAAATCCACCAAGCCGTGAGCATGATCAACGAAGAGGTGCCCTTATTAAGGGCCTGAAGGTAGATCGAGCCGTCGTATCCCACCAATCCGTGAAGATGTCTCCAACAACATGTGGTTGGGCTGTCGATCGGATCCAAGATAGGACCTCCTACCAAATTGTTCCGAGAAAGGGCAACCTGTAAGCAGGTGCTGCATAGTCTCCAACGAAAATTAAAATATAATATCAAACTAGCCTAAGCAAAAGATGCGAAGGTGTCGTTTGCAGCAAAGCTATGGAACATTTTTTGTGGTGAACTATATGAAATAAGTAACGTGAAACCTCCGAAAGTCAATTATAAACTACACACGAAATAGAAAAAAATAGTGTACTCCAAACGTTGCAGTGCAATTTGACTAGTATAGTAAGAAAGACAATATATTCTCTAGTTTCCAAAAGTCACAACCTTGGTAATTTCAATACACGTGTATGGGTTAATATTTCTTCTTACTTTTTCCAATCTTGAAAGAACCAGAAGGTCCAACTATATAAGTTATTCTTACCTTTTTCCAACATTGAAAGCCTGGTTAAGATGAGGAGTAATGAGTACTACATACTATTGCACTGATATTATTTTGATCATCATTTTATTTCTTGTTCCCTTCCAAAAGCTATTGAATTACTGGAGAATTACAATGTGCAAGCCATCCTGGGTCCACAGAAATCATCGGAAGCTGTATTCATATCTAAGCTTGGAAATATGACACAAATCCCCACAGTGTCCTTCACAGCAACACGCCCTTCTCCGGATTCTGCTAGTATGCCCTACTTTGTGCGAGCAACGCTGAATGACTCAGCCCATGTGAATAGCATTGCCTTGCTCATACAAGCATATGGATGGAGAGAAGTTGTGCTAGTATATGATGATACTGACTATGGGAGAGGCATTCTACCATATCTCATAGATGCACTTCAAGAAATTGATGTGCGTGTTCCATATCGCAGTGTCATCCCTGTTGCAGCAACAAGTGAAAACATTATACAAGAACTATATAAGTTGATGACAATGCAAACAAGGGTATTTATTGTTCATATGTCATACACTATGACTTCCCTTCTCTTTACAAAGGCAAAAGAGATAGGGATGATGAACAAAGGATTTGTGTGGATTATCACAAATAAAGTAGCAAACATCTTCGACTCACTAGATCCAAGTGTTATTGAAGCAATGAATGGTGTACTAGGAGTAAGGTATCATGTCCCTAAATCACAGGAACTTGATAATTTCTCCATAAGGTGGAGCAGAATGTACCAACAGGATAACCCAGATGAATCACCCTTTAATAAGTTAAGCATTGTTGGTTTATGGAGGTATGATGCGACATGGGCATTAGCAAAGTCAGTGGAAAAGGTTGGGATATCTAGTACAATAAATAGGCGGCCATGGTCCAGCAAAAATTCCACATGCTTGAAATCCATGGTTATTTCTACTAATGGTCCTGAACTTTTAGCGGCAATTATACAAAACAAGTTCAGAGGCTTGAGCGGTGACTTTGACTTAACAGAGAGACATCAGCTCGAAGTTTCTGTGTTCTAGATAATTAATGTAGTTGCAAGAGGTTGGAGAGAAATCGGGTTTTGGACTATCAAAAGTGGACTTTCACGACAATTAAATCAGAATGGCTTGAAAACAACAGGATCAGCAGCCTCAATGCATGATCTAAATCCCGTAATTTGGCCAGGGGAGTCAACTGAAATACCAAGGGGCTGGGAAATTCCTACAAGTGGTAAGAGGCTTAGAGTCGGTGTGCGCATAAGTGCATATCGAGAATTTATAAAGGTATTCAAAGATCTTGTCCGAAATGCAACAAGGGTGAGTGGCCTTTCAGTTGACTTATTTGAGGAGGCAGTAAAGAGGCTACCTTTTGCACTTACTTATGACTACATAGAATTTGACACAGATGATACAGCAACTACGAGAAGCTACAATGATTTTGTCTACCAAGTCAAACTTCAGGTAAAAAATACTTTGTAAAATATATAGCTTTCAATTTCTCAATCCTCAAACTATTTATAAGTTATTAAATTAGTGCTCCACATTTACATCTACTATTTTACTGTGGCTGCTATTTCACTTCACATCAAAAAGGATGTCAACCAGAGAAGGCTCAATGCATTTTCTCAAAGAAAAATGTCTATTGCTGTATTGCATGCTAAAATATTTCCCTTTTGCTGAACAATTGAGCTTTATTGTAAATAGTGCTTTCTTTATTTCTCAAATATATAAATCTAACTAATGCAAATGTCATTTCAGAATATAGATATTGATGTTGCTGATATTACTGTGAGATACAATCGAACATTGTATGTCGACTTCACCGTGCCATACACTGAGTAAGGAGTAGGGATGATTGTTCCAGTCAAGGAAGACATGAACAAGAATATGTGGATTTTCTTGAAACCATTGACCACTGAAATGTGGTTTGGCAGCATCGCGTTCTTTATATAAATAGGAGGAGCTGTCCTTCTGGTGGAATATCTAAATGGCAATGAACATGTACATGGTCCCTTTTCACTCAGACATCTGGGGATTGCAATGTTTTTCTCCATTTTCGAAGAGAGTTGAGTAAACATTACGACTTCCCAGATCTATACACAAATTTGAACAAGTATTTTTGTTGGATAGACAAACTATGTACTGTTGCACTAGAAGGTTTATGCATGACAAATTACAACATTGATCTGACCAAACTACATCTCTATTAGTTTAGGAAAGATAAATAAATAATCTCTAGGACTCTTATTTAGTTCCTAAATAAGAAGTTATATCTGTCTATTTAACAATTCTTAACAATTGAAATATTAAGTATCAGAAAAGGAAACGAAATAATGCTATTTTTATCTGCTGAAAAAGTGTTTAAGCAGTGTGCATGTTCATCATAATTGCACTTCAGTAAACAGAAAATATATCTTGACATTCTCCTCTGTTTGCATCAGTTCAAAACTGATGGTAAGACTTCCATTTATCATCTAACCAAATAAATATTGCATATTCTTTCCAGGAAGTCCTGAAATATCGTGCATTGCAGTATCCAGCTTCAAATTTGTTTTGTGTCTTAACTATAAATTATTGTTGTTGCTGCAGAGGAGAAGCTGGAACGCTTTCTGTCTAGAATCGTTCTACTTGTATGGATGTTTATTCTTCTGGTACTTACAAGTAGCTATACAGCAAGTTTTGCATCAATGCTTACTGTACAACAACTTTTGCCGACAGTGAAAGATATTCATGAACTCCGGAGGAACGAAGAATATGTAGGGTTCCATCGTGGTTCCTATATAGATGGTCTACTGTTGGATATTGATTTTGAAAGATCAAATCAGGCCCTATGATACGCCTGACGATTTTTATGGTGCTCTTTCTAAAGGAAGCAAAAAACGGTGGCATTTCTGCGCTTATACTTGAAGTACCATACATCGAATTGTTTCTCGCAAAGCACAACAAAGGTTACACAATGATGGGGCATATTTACAAGAGTGTAGGTTTTGCATTTGTAAGTTTAACTACACCCACCAGGACCTTTATTTCTGATCTCTTGAAAAAATGAAACCAAAATTGATCTGCCTGCTAGCCAAGCATGTAAATGTCATGCTCATGTGTTTCCTTAAATTCTACATTTCCTTGTCACAATAAGATTGCTATTTACAAACTTGTAGCACATAATGGCATGGCTATATAACAACACAAAATAAATAAATGAATCTTCCAGTGGGGTGATGCAAAACAAGACAACAATTCATTTTTGTCTTTCATAATATCAATTAGTTGGGTTGCTTTTAGATATCTGGGTGCTAAGCTAGCAGTTACGTTTTCTGAATCGAACTGCATAATTTGCATTTGAAACAAATGATATGTCACTTGGAGGTCAACAACTCAATAATACTATATCTAACACCAATTTGATTTATGAAACAGAGCAATAAACTTTTCAGGACTTACTTTTTAAACAACTTGAAAATAAGACAATTAGTACAGCACAACAACCACAAACTAAGCCTAAAGCAGCCCTATGATCAGCTTAATTACTAGATTTCTGTACTATTTCAGCAACTTTAGTTGATTGTCTCAGGGTATAGTACTGCTAAATAGCATCATCACTAATATCTTCCATTATATCATGTTAGTTAAGCTTATAACAATAATATTTTTGGTGATTAGGCGCTACCCAAGAACTCGCCACTTCGAGCTGAACTATCAAGGGCAATACTCAACATAACAGGTGGAGACACTATCATTGAAATTGAAAAGAAATGGATAAATAAGAAAAGCGATCAAAATGAGGATAAAATCGATGGTTCGGGCGCTATCACTTTTAAAAGTTTTGGGGGATTATTCATCATAACTGGTATCGTGACAACATCTTCCCTTCTTGCGGCCATGCTGATGAACCGCTACAAGAAATGTGAAAAGAATGCAGGGAGCAAAGTAGATTCAGTAGAAGACCAAAATGAATGTGGACATGGGCAACAAGGAGAAAATGGAGATTCACAAGGAGATGAAAATGGGAACTGCAGTGATATAGAGAACCGAACAACATCATCAGTGCCTCTCAGTTCGAACACAAACGGTGACCAGCTACTGACTCATACTGGTTCACAAATCATTCACAGGGGGCATAGACGTGGTATGTCACTTTAAGTGGCTCAAGTAGTTCCGGGCTGAGCGAGGGGAAGCCGGCCTGACTGAACTTGTGTGTGTAAAATTTGCTAAATATATGTGTGCAAAATCAAGTATATTTTCAATATACTTTATGCTTCAGCCTTTCTTATGTATATATCATGTACTTTTACCTTGGGGAAGTCAAAGTTCACTATGAACTAGGCTATATATATACTCCTCCAACAAGATCGTGCCTTAAATACTTCTACACTTGTTTTCAAGTATTGATCATTCTGGATCCTGATCTACCCCCACTTTATTTTCACATTGTAGAAGAACTATGTTATAACAGGTGCGCATAGACCACGTACATCGACCTACAAACTCGATTGTCTTTGCTTGACGATTCCTGGTCGGCCACGTACATCGACCGGTGCATTGGGACACTTCTTATATCTTTTTCAGCAGAGAGTGGAAGCACATGCAGCAGCTAGCAAACGGTTGGACCGACGTTGACCCAACTGAGCAATTTGCACCTGCTAGCAGTCTACACTGATGTGATGCACTGGTGAGGAGTCTGCTGGAGTGAGCTTGCCCGTACCATTAATGGACTAGGCATCCCTGCACCATGGCACTGCTTATAGTAATATATCATCTGACAAATGAACATGCATGACAGTTAATGGGATGGCACTGGCAACAACAAGGTTGTCTCTCTCCGGCCGGCTCCATGTAGAGCCTTCGCAGCTACATAAATGGAGATAGCTAGCTGCGGCAGATGCAAGCTAACCAACCATGGACATGGCCAAAAACATGCGTACACCATCTACGCAAGCAGGCCAGTGGCTGTGGCGCCGCCGGCTGCAGGCGCTCGTGGTGGTCCTGGCGGCCATGGCCGCTGTGGTGGTGTCGCCGGCGAAGTGTGAAAAGCACGAGGAGGAGGCGAAGAAGGCGATGGTGACGGCGGTGATCGTGTTCGGCGACTCCATCATGGACCCCGGCAACAACAACGGCCTCCACACCGTGGTCAAGGCCAACCACCCGCCCTACGGCAAGGACTTCGCCGGACACGTCGCCACCGGCCGCTTCTCCAACGGCCTCATACCCACCGACTTCATCGGTACGTACTACATAGATATATATACGTACCTAGACTCCTTGAGCACGTATATGTTTTTCTTCTTCTTTGCTACGCCGTGCTCGCCGCTTTAACTTACCACTTCCTCCGCCATTTTTATAAGATGTTTTGTCAAGGTTTAATTAGCTTAACAAAACTTGTGCAAAACGGATGGAGGGAGTACCAATTATGTGCATGCACTGGATCAGAAGTATATATGCTATGATAATTTGGTGTGCGTGCCCATGCTCTGTCCATGTGGACATCGAGATCAAGTTTTATTTCCTCAACGCATGTGCATGCGAGTCATACATGAAAAATAGAATTGAGTAGAACTACTTCAATCTAGTGTAGGCGTCAATCAGTGTACGGTTGAGTCGTTGCTAGGAAGATTGACATTTTTTTGAAAAAAAAACAGCACAGTGGCCCTGCTTACTGATGTGAGGACATCAGCTTCAGTGTGTCGATTTTTTTTTTAATTATCTTCATAGCAAGATACACGATGTTTTCAGCGTGGATAAATTCCTAGAGGTATAACTTTGACGTATGAATATATAGCAGGGTTGCTAAAAGATAATAAATAGAACTATATATGAAACGTTGTTCTTATGGGAGCCACAACATTAGCAACAAAACGAGCGGGCGATGGCAACGCCAGGATTTCTTGCTATAGATGGCCATCGAGATTATTCCTGTCCACTTGTTCTTATTGCACTCACAAAAATTGGTTTTGCATGTGCTGGAATTCTTGCTTTTGCATATACAGTTGGGTTCCATCTTGTAGATCAGAAAAATTGGAGTACTTAGAAAACAAACAAAAAAAGTCACGAATCAATAATGGCCGACCCGCTCTCAACTATGACTCTCAACTATTTGGTTTTCTCAATTTGTCCACTGGACTAACATGAAGTACATTTAGAGTATGTAGCGCATTTAATTAGGAGGCATGTCGGCGTATATATTTAATTACTTACTGTACTACATGTGAGTGGCAGATAATTTGCAACTTTACATTTCAGAATATTTTGCATGACAGTATAACGTTGTAAAAAAAATAGTTCTCTATATACTAGATATCACACGCTTTCTAGTGAGGCGTCTATTACAAGTGGATAAGTACAATTTACTCTATTGAACAAACATAATCACAAAAGTAATTTTCATGATTAATCTAATATAACTATTTCCAACTATATTTGATAAGAGTAGTCTTTTCTTCTATATCTATACAACTAATAAAGCATCTGTCATGACTCATCAAAACATTGTAGACATGCATTCGAAAATCCGAATGGAGTTGTGTGCATCCTACCTATGAAGAATAGCCCGGGTGTAAACTATTGTGGATTGTATCCGTTTGATGTGAATGTTTAGTTTTAATAAAAGCATCCTATATCGAATAACAACGAAAGTTCGATTAGAAGCTGGAGGGGAATCACATTTTTAGATGATATTATTGCACTACATACTATACGGGATATCCAGGCATTATACATTGAAGTAAGGTGCATTGCAATCCGTTGATTTCAGTCCAGGGTCTAAACGTCAAGCAGCTACTTCCTCCATACCTCGGAGTGCAGCACACCCCTGAGGACCTCCTCACCGGCGTCAGCTTCGCGTCCGGCGCGACCGGATTCGACCCTCTCACCCCTGTCATCGTGGTAACTACCTACCTAACTACACTCACCATATTGAGTATCTATTAACTCCTCGTGGTTCTGGTCCTGATGATGTTACTCTTGGAATTCTAGGGTGTGATCTCGCTGGAGCAGCAGCTGGCGTACTTCGACGAGTACCGGAGCAAGCTGGTGGGCATCGCCGGCGAGGAGCATACGAAGCGTATCATCGACGGCGCCCTGTTCGTGGTGTGCGCCGGCACAGACGACATCGCCAACACCTACTACACCACCCCCTTGCGGAGCGCCCACTACGACGTCCCCGCCTACGTGGACCTCCTCCTCGTCGGCGTCGAGTCCTTCCTCCGCAACGTGAGTGCGCATGGGGCCAAGCGGATCGGCTTCGTTGGTCTCCCACCCATCGGATGCGTGCCGTCGCAACGGACGCTGGGCGGCGGTCCGCACCGGAGCTGCGTGCCGGAGCGCAACGCCGCCGCACAGCTCTATAACACCAAGGTCCAGCAGCTGATCGGCGAGCTGAGCAAGGACAAGGCGGCGTTCCCCACCCTCGTCTACCTCGACATCTACACCGTGATCCAGGACATGGTGGACCACGGGCAGCGGTACGGGTTCAACGAGACGACGCGCGGGTGCTGCAGCACCGGGACGGTGGAGGTGGCGGTGCTCTGCGACGCGAGGTTCGAACCGGTGTGCGACGATGTGTCGGGCCATGTGTTCTTCGACAGCTACCACCCTACTCAGCGGGCTTACAAGGTCATCGTCGATTACATCTTCGACCACTACATACAGTTCCTGAATCTTTGAAAAATTGTGAGCCAAGTGGGGCCATTATTCATTCTTTCTAAGTTGATTATTCGAGATTTTGTTTGAAGGAAATTATTCGAGATTGAGCGTTAGACCAGGGACAAATATTATGTGCGTGATGGTGTAAATCCATCTTCAGTTGTATAAGTCAAGTCGACAGGTTCTGGAAACATGATGAAATATAGTCTACTATTTAAGCATGTATTCAGTATGCTATTGGCACCATACTGTCATTCTACTGAACCTTTCTTAGCATTCCACACTGATCAACATTATTCATCCTCCAGGGTATAACAATACATGGGTGCTTGCTTGTGCTAAAATGCTGTAGTAGCAATGTTTGTTGCAGTAGCACCGTCCATTTCTTAGTGTAATTAAAAACTGTTCAGAAATCATAATCGGAAATCGGAGATAGCGGTTTTTGCATCTAACCCAATGGAGTAGTAATGCTTGATGTAATCCCTAACGAGGGTCTTCCTGTACAACGGCGGGTTCTCGTCGGACAGCAGCTCCTTGATCGGGCCGTACATCCTCGTCGAGGCCGGGTGGAAATGTGTGCTGAAGAAGCAAGCGATGGAGACCCTCGGCGCGGCGTTCTTGGCCACCACCCTATGCTCCACGCTCCTGAACCCGTCGTTGGAGATGAGCTGAACAGTTTGAACAAAACACAAACAGTTCAGAATGATCAAGATTGGTACGAGTGTGTCAAATTAAAAAAATCCAGGCATGTGCCATTGCTGAGTACCTGCAGGAGATCGCCGATGTTCACAATGAACGCTCCGGGTGTCGGCGCGACGTCGACCCACCGGTCATCATGGAGGATCTGGAGGCCACCGATTTCGTCTTGGAGGAGTATGGTCAGGAAGCCAGAGTCTGAATGCCGGCTGGTGCCGATGGCGAGTTCAGGCTGGGGGCAGGGAGGGTAGTAGTGGCAGAGTATGATCTGCCCTTGGTTACACTCGATGTCTGTCAGGTAGCTCGGTTTGAGCCCAAGAGCTTCCGAGAGCAGCTCGAACAAAGTGTTCCCCAGATCCCTCACCTGCTTCGCGTATTCAAACAAGGCACCTCTACAAAGTAATCATTTCATAGCAGGGTTTAGCTCAAGTACAGAGTAAGAGAGAGCAGCTGGAATGGCATGTGCAAACAGGAGCATATGATTGATTACGGGAGAAAGAAAGTAGGAGCCCATGCATGCATGGAGCGCCTCGTACGTGGAGCTCATGAGCACGCATTAATATTTGACGTGCACGCCATGCTATTGCTATTGCTCCTACCCCGGCGGTCAACGCACGCATTTGACCGCGCATTCAAAGCAGCCGACTCGTACGCGCGGCGCGGCGGGGCTCCTTTTTCTTCTCCCGCTCGCCCGACGGACGCGATTTTGGGCGTGCCTACTCTCCCGACGCTGCTTTTTTTTTTCTTCTTCTGATATATATGATTCCTCGCCGATCGACGTACCATGCATGCATGCAGCAGGTAAACCTGTTCATAGACCGGCGGCGCATACCTGGCAAGACCTGAACCCGCCTGAGGGAGAGGTGTGAAGTCCATTGAATCTCGGAGAACATCGTCCACCTGGGCGATGGCAAGTTTCTCGTCGCTAAGACTAGCCATAGTGCTGGTATCATAGCTAATATCATGCATGCCACGTAGGCAAAAAGATGACGTGTCACTACATTTAATGATGAAAGAGATGATGGTGGTATCATAGGTAGATACCGTAACATAACGCGTTCCAATACAAGATGAGTCTACAACATAATTAATGCAATACAATATGATACCACAAATATGTTACTACACATAGTGGAAGTAGTAACATAGACTAGTATCATATGCATGATACTAGTATATGATACTCCCCACTATGGCTAGTCTAAGGGATTCAAAGCGGAAGCCACCGGTGAGCTGGTTGCTTGTCCACACCTCTCCCGCTCGCCCGGTCATACCGGCGGCGCGCACGTCTTTATTTGTTTTACAAGTCAGTAGGCATGTTCATCCTTGATTAATCACTGTCTAACAGGAGCGGAACGCTAATAAGATATAGTCAGATAATTTAAAACAAAATGCGCGCGCAGTCGTTCGTTGACGCCTCGTCTACGCGCGCGTGATGGATCGATGGCTCGAGCATGCGTGCTTCGTTCCGTACGGTCGGGGCAGCCAGCTGGAGCGCGCTAATCAAAGAAACAAAATTAGTTAGGAGACGAGTCGAACACGTACGTGATCTCGCTCAAAATTAGGATGCTGCGTTTTTTCTTTCTTTCTCCCTCCAAACATGCATGAGTAGTGCATACGGGCGCGCGGGCGGCATTTTTTCTCTGCTTTATTATTTCATTTCATTTCCCAGAAACGAAAGCCAGCATTTATATCTGTTTTGATTATACTGTCCGGCCTTGACGTAACATGATGCGTTGCTTCAGCAAAGAGTTCGTTTGACACATCGCCGGCCGTTCCATTCCGGCCTTCCACACCAACATTCGCCTACCGGGCACCTGCCAATCGCGATGATGTGTGCGTGACCAGCCCACTCAAGAGCGGATGGGATCAAGATCTTCAAGACGACACCCACAAGGGGGTCAACGACGTGAGAACGACACCGTCGCCCGGCCCATCCGGGGCGCCATTAATTATTGTAGTCGGGAAGAATGTATGTCGGTGGCTTGTGACGCGAGTGAGGCTACAATCAACTTAGATAAGCGTGCTCCGGTTCTTTTGGTCGTCGTCCCCCTCGTGTCTACACCATCGGAGAAAAACTTATACTCCCTCCGTCCAATAATAACTGTCACAAGTTTGCCAAAAAATGAATGTATCTAGACATGAAACATGTATGGATACATCCACTTTTTGATAAACTTGAGACAGTTATTATCGGACGGAGGGAGTAGTTAGTTTGTTTTCTCGCCGGCTAGCTAATACATGAAAGTACGATAGCTAGCAGGCTGAAAAGCTATGTACAGACGTGCATGGGGATCTGATTTCATGCCAAGCAGCACTGTAGTAGGCTAGCTAGGACAGGAGAGTGCTCTCTCTTTCATTCTTAACATACACGCACCGGTCGGAGGGTGGCAACTCGATCGCCAAGATAATCGATCGTACGTGAACGGCTGAAGAGCTAGCTATTGACCACGCAGCCTGGTTCTCCGATCAAGATAATATGTGTATACATGGTTGAGTGCATGTGCATATTGATGATGGCAGTTTTCCCGCCCGTTTACGCCGGCAACATCAAATTGTTTTGTTCAGCAATTTAATTTGCCGCTCAATTTTGGGCTACAGCACACATACTTATTGAGTTTTCCCACCCGTTTTTTGCGATCGAACATTATCCAATTACGTATTATCTAGTCTATAATCATAAAATATCAAGTGTTTAAACCTGCATGAAAGACTTGTGATTTTACTGCCCATATCCATTATATAGTTGTTTTCCCGCCTGTTTTCATTTTGACAGTTTTTTCGCCCGTTTTCCACATGCTACATCAATTTTTTTTGTTTGGCAGTCCCCCCCCCCCCCCCCCCCACCCCAATTTCGGGGGGTACAACACACATACTTATTGCAAAAATGATTCACTGCCCATGGTGATGCGTACGCACCCCGTGTCAAATGTCGATTTAAGCCGTATAAACCCATTTTGAGCTTGCTTTCCTAGTAGAACATGGAATTCTGGTGCACAAAAGCGGTTCCGGATTTTCAACAAAAATAATTTTTCATCAAAGTCAATGACATGTTGACTTTTTGGACAAAAAGTCAAACTAGAGTTGACTTGGATGAAAAAATATTTTTTTTGAAATTCCGAAACCACTTTTGTACATCAGAATTCCACGTTCTACTAGGAAACCAAGCTAAACAATGTGGTTATACGGCTTGAATCGAAGTTAGATGAGTGCATACGCATCACCAGGGGTAGCGAATGCACTCTCTACTTATTGCATTGTGTTTTCCTGCGCGTTTTTCGTTTTGGCAGATTTCCTGCCCGTTTTTGGGGGTTACATCAAATTGTTTTGTTTGGCAGTTTTTCTGCCCGTTTTCACGGTCTACATCATCTTGTTTTGTTTAGCAGTTTTCCCGTCCATTATTTTTCACCGTTTTCGTGGGCTACATCAAATTGTTCGTTTCGACAGTTTTCTCGCCTGTTTCCGTGGGCTACGTCAAGTTGTTTTGTTTGGCAGTTTTTGCACCCGTTTTTCGTTTTGCCAGTTCTCCCGCCCGTATTTCGTGGGGTACGTAATTTTTTTGTTTGGTAGTTTTCCCGCCAATTTTTTTGTTTTGGCAGTTTTCCTGCCCGTTTTCATGGGTATAACATGCATGATGCGTGGATGTATTTTTTCACGTCACCTACTTTACAGATATAGTTATTACCTATTAATTTATGTCCCATTTTGTTGTGCGCGCTATTATTATATACATTACCTATTATTTCATGCATGAATTGATAACCTATGACCCATTATTTCATTTGTCGTATTCTAAGGTGTTGTTGTGATTTTGACGGTAAACAAAGATGTACTAACCGTTTGAATCAACTAGAATTTTTTTGTAGTGTATATTAGGGCAAACAATGCAGAAGGAGAGAGTTATTGGTTTTATACTTCACGCATGGGCCCACTAGGAGTTTGTTTTAACCCCACACCCGCACTCCATTCTCTCTCCCAACGCCTCTCGATGCCCTATATCCTAATCAAACCATGCTCTGTCGCCAGCCACCCCCTACGCCACCCCAACTCAACCATCGCCTCTTAACTTGTAGGCCATCCTAGCCCCTACACACCGCCGCCTCTGCATATAATATTGGGTGACATCGCCCTTTCTTAATCTCGTGCACCGCACCAACGCTGACCGACCCATTTCCCATCATCGTCGCTGGGCGTGAGCGTACAATAATCATAAATGAACGGCTGAGAGCTAACTATTGACCAGACAGCCTTGGTTCTCCGATCAAGCTAGTAGTTCATATATACATGGTTGAGTGCATGTGCATGTTGCTTTGATGGCACTTTTCCCGCCCGTTTATCCGGGCAACATCAAATTATTTTGTTCGGCAGTTTGCCCGCCCAATTTTGGGGCTATAACACACATAGTTATTGAGTTCTCTCGCTCAGTTTTCACGATCATACATTATCTAAGTAAGTATTATCTAATTATAATCATAAAAAATCTAGTGTTTAAACTTGCATGAAAGACTTGCAAATTTCCTGCCCATATCCTTATAGTGGTTTTCCCGCCCGTTTTTCGCGTGTTACATCAAATTGTTTTTTATCTATTTTTTGCCCAATTTCGGGGCTATAGCACCCATACTTATTGAGTTCTCCCGCCCGTTTCCCGTGATCGACCATTATCTAAATACGCATTATCTAGTCTATAATCATAAAACATCAATTATTTAAACCTGCATGAAATACTTGTAATTTTCCTGCCCATATCAATTATAGTAATTTTCCCGCTTGTTTTCGTTTTGATAGTTTTCCCGCCCGTTTTCCACCCGCTACATCAATTTTATCTTGTAATTAATGTGACATTAATTTGAACTCACATCACGCCCGACTTTGTTAACTCACATGCTAACGTAGGTGGACAATAATCGTACGTGGACGTCGGAAGAGCTAATAGCTATTGACCAGGCAGCCTCTGGTTCTCCGATCAAGCTAGTTTGTATATACATGGTTGAGTGCATGTGCATGTTGCTTTTGATCGCAAGTAGTAAACTACTAGGCTAGCCGGTTTGGTCACCGCCACCTACAACCAGACTGCCTACAACTGATATCATGCCCGAATTTGGATGCCTACGGAGGTGAATGCGCCATCATCGACTTGCTCCAAGAGTGAGTGGCTTTTCAGTTGACATATTTGAGGAGGCAGTAAAGAGGCTACCATGTATATACAAACTAGCTTTATAAAATTAGAGTGGAAAACTAGAGTGGAAAGATGGTGAGATCATCCTCACCGTCGGAGAGTTTTCATGGTCCTCACGGCATCCGATCGTGGACGACGAGATCACCATGCAAAGAACATATACAGTGAGTCTCAAAGCTATTGGTTACTGAGCTTTATAAAATTGTGAAAAAGAAAGACCAAACTATTGACAATCAAGAATAGACATTTTGAGATCACTGTTTCCATTTTTACAGTTTTCCCGCCCGTTTTAGCTGGCTACATCTAATTGTTTTGTTTGGCAGTTTTCCTGCCCGTTTTCATTTTGACAGTTTTCCCGCCTGTTTTCGTGGGCTAGATCAAATTGTTTTGTTTGACAGTTTTCCCGCCTGTTTTTCTTATGGCAGTTTTTTCGGGTTTTTCGTTTTGTGAGTTTTCACGCCCATTTTTCGTGGGCTACATCAAGTTGTTATGTTTGGCAGTTTTTCCGCCTGTTTTTGTTTTTGACATTTTTCTTGCACGTTTTCATGGGCTACGTCAAATTGTTTTGTTTGGCAATTTTCCCGTCTATTTTTTCGTTTTGGCAGTTTTCCCGCCCGTTTTCACAGGCTACATCAAATTGTTTTGTTTGGCAGTCCATTTTTCGTTTTTGGCACTTTTCCCGCCCGTTTTCACGTGTATAACGTACATGATGTGTGAATGTATTTTTCACGTGAGCCTACATTACCAGGTTTAGTTATTACCTATCAATTTATATCCCATTTTTTGTGTGTGCTATTATTTTATGCATTACCTATTATTTCATGCATGAAATGATAACATATGACCCATCAATTTACTTGTTGCTGCGGTTTTGACGGGAAAGTAGATGTACTAACTATTTGAATCAACTATAAAAAGGTTTGTAGTGTATATTAGGCCAAACAATGCAGAAGGAGAGAGTTATTGGCTCGATACAACACATATAGGCCTGCTACGAGTTGGTTTTAACCCCACCCCCGCAGTCCATTCTCTCTCCCAACGCCTCTCGATGACCTTTATCCTGATCAAATTAACCATGCCCCGCCGTCGGCCACCCCCTACGCAACCCCAACTCTATCGTCGCTTCTTAACTTGCCGGCATCCTAGCCCCTCCACCACATATATAAGATCGAGTGGCATCGCCCTTCCTTAATCTCGTGCGCCACACCAACATTGACCGGCCCATTCCCATCGCCGTCATTGGGCATGTGAGTCCAAGAGGGTGAACAATGATGTGTGCATCTCAAACGTTCAAAGGAGACTTACATATATAAATGCAAGACTAGAGCAATGGACAAGTACTCACGTGCATAGATGGTATGCACCCATGTCTTTGTACGGTGTATATATGTGCTATATTTAGAATTTTGATTTAGGGCAGATCCGAATGAGATGGCGAGAACCCGCCTACCACGGACCCGAGCAGAGCATGCATGATTTGAACCGTCCACACGCCCGCCGATCCGACCCACCAAAACGTGACCTGCCGAAAGCACAGTTCGCACACACCATCCTGATCTCCTCCTACTCGGCCCCCTTTATATGAACTATGACGAGCAATTAGCCGTTGGAGTTAGACACATCGGGTCCGCGATGTGGCATGCATGGACTCATATAGATCAAATCTATCTAATCTACAAAGGGTGGTTTGGATGCATTCACGTACACACTAGTTTTTGTTAGCGTATGAAAAGTTGTAGGAGTAGACTCAAGGGAATCTAACGTAGTACTCCATCCGATGTACAAGATTTTTCCTCCATCCGTGGAGACCGTATCGGGCCAATCCGTGGAGACTGCCGTCAATAATGTAAAAATTTACCTGCCTCCTCGTTCCGGTTATTAATCCACCTATTAATTATATACTATACTATTAGGGATGCTGACCGACGGGGAGAGAAAGGGTGTGTTCCCGAGAAATCATAGATATAAGTCCCTAAGAAAAAAAGAGTAATTATAGATAGCCAATGAGATGAGAGAAAAGTAGATCGACCCACTGACAAATCCATCTCAGCCGTCCACGGGAGAAGAGCAGTCTCTCCAGTTCCCGACGCATTCGTCGCCACCGACTGCTCTTCCCGACGCATTGCCCCTCCTCCCCCAAATCATCCCTCTCGATTCTCGATCCCAGACGCAGATTGATTCGCCGGCCGCCGCCCCTTCCCCCCCCCCCAGCCCCTCCCTGAGACAAGAGGCTCGCCACCCCCAAGTCACCCCGTTCCTCCTCGCTGCATCAGATCCCCAGCTCTGCCGACGAGCCACGGCGTTGCGGCTCGCCGGCGTGCGCGTCCGTGCTTCGACGCGCGGCGCTCCGTCGACCTGTCCGGACCGCGGCGCGCGCGTGGCAGGCCACCAGGACGGCGACGGCGGAGACCGTCGTCCACCTCGTGTTGCAGGGAGTGGTCGTCTCCGCGGAGCAGGGGACGGCGGTGTCCGCCCTTTCTCTGGCCTGGCCGTCGATCCCTGCCGCCACCTAATCGCCGGCCTCCTCAGCCGCTGATGTTCTACGGCCGACCTCTTCGCGAGGGCTGCTGCTGCCGGAGTCCTCACTTCGCTCCATGCAGGTGAGACCCTCGATCCGCATCTTCTCCTTCCTTTCAACGCCATACGTGCTAACTTCTTGCCCGAAAGAACCCATCTTGATTCGTCGCTCTACATTCTGCGCAATCTGCTCTAGCTTTGGTCCTACCTGCGTATCCATCTTGATTCGTAGCTCCACATGGCATGATGGCCTCATACATCTCAACATTGAACTGTTTTTTCATGGCTAAAAGCAAAGGCAAGAACCTGCATGCAGCGCATGAACTTGTCATTTTTTGTTGTTTTAAAAAGCAAACACGAAGATCTCATAAGGCACAATAGTATACTTGTCATGCCACTCTGATTTACATGGTCCAGTATCTCTTGTTCCCCCTATGTCAGTTAACCTTGTTATTCCCGGACCTTTTTCATGTCCAGGACCATATGATTCTGTATGAAAACCTGAATTCTTTTTCCACTTGTTAAGCTGCTAGGTCTAGACTTCGTTCTTATTATCCATAATGGCAAGCTAATTGCGGTGCTGTGCGATTTATTGTGTCACTCAACTCATACGAGTTTTGCCGCCATTAGTACAATACGCCTATTTGTTATAAGGTGCTTCCATTTTCTCTATATAGGTACATGTCATGATCCATAAGAAGGACCCCCAAAAGATTGATCTTTTTTCTTTGCCTTTGCTTTTTCAGTTTTGTTTAGTACAACCAAACCTCTAATTGATTTGTAGGTATGCAACACTGTACTTGAACCTGTGCTCGTGATATTAATTTATTTGCCTAGTACGTCGTACTTGTCTTGTTCAGCAAAGCAATGGCACCACCCATGTATTTATGTAGGTACGGACATGTGCAATTTATGCTTCTTCTATGGCTGATCAAACCATGTCTAAATAGTACTAGGCAAAATAGTAGGAGTAATAAGATTTTATAGGTAAATGTTCAGTTGAAACAATTCTTCTTTTACTTACTGTTCATCATCCTTTACTCTGCTTGCAGCGATGGAAACGGAGGACCACGTCCACGCTGGCCGCGTCGTCGAGGCACCGTAAGCTCCATGCCCATGCTGCCTCCTCTCCGCATCAACACTATCCGCATCAACACTATCATCTCATTTGCTCATTCATGCCCCTGCAGATAATGACGAGGAGATCAAGGCAGGGCCTCCTGTCGCCTGCACACCCACGACGACACACAAGGGGAGGAGGAGGAGCCTGTCCGGTTTGATCCCAAGCACTAAAAGGTCCTCTCTTTACACCCCCCTCTCTTTCCGCTGTGCTCCAAAGCCTAGTTCCCGATGATCCGTTAGGCTCTAAAGCTTCCTTTCTATTTATCTAGTATGCTCTTGGTTGTGCTACCGGTGTTACTTGCAGATGCACCTTTTCTTTTGTTATCGAATTTGCTTGAGAAAACTCTCAAACCTGAACCTCAGCTGCTTGTGTTTGTTCTGCAGGTCAATGAGTTCATTCACATCACACACAACTAGTTACTCACGGGCGGCAGACTCTCATCATCCTGCGCCAAGGCCACGGGGAGTAACAAGGAAGGAGGTAAATAATTTATAACTGAGCCTTATCAATCCCTCTTTTTCTCTCTGTTTTGATGCACATCAGATGGAGTTGTTTCATGCTTAAACATTTCCTCTTGTCCTTGTGAATGGTGAATGCAGTCGGAGAACATGGTGTTCTGCTTCGCTGCCATGGTGCTTATGCAGTATGGGCTGGTCACACTGTGCCCTACCCGCTGATGGCAGCCTCTGCTGCTTTCTACACGTTGAAGAGGAGTCCCAGCTGGGTTGAAACACTCAAGCATTAAACCGGCTTCAACGAGCTACAGGTAATGTAAGTCCTCCACTCCTCGATTTGTTCTTCTGCAGTTGGATGTGTCTGCCTGTGCTTAGCTGAATAACTTGCTTGAACTGTTTGTATATGATGGGTTCAGGGAGCCTGCCAAGGTCATTGTTATCTCGCATGCCACTGCCTGTCACAGCAAGCTGAAGGCCCTCGTCTGTTGTGCAATAGTCAACATGTTAATGCAAACTTAGAGTTTGCTACTTGCGACTACTTGTATGTATGTGTTGCCTTATTTGCTTCATCCTGTTTGTGAAATTGATTTCTAATGATTTTCTTGAATGCTTGAAGCTTAAATTAGTTATGTGCTATGTCATTATATATTTGTATTATAGCTGTGCTTATGATCAGTATATGTGTTGTGCATAATTATCCTCCTTTCTTTTCAAATATGTGAGGTGCACATGTGTATAAAAACATGTTTTTAATGCTTAAAAATTCCATAAATCACTAGATGTTTGGTTGATGTGCTGTTTAGGTTGCTTTGCTTTTTGGTTGTTTCATGAAGTGGATAAAAACATGCCTTGTATATCACTAGCTCATTAATTAGTTACTTGTTCTACTAGTACTTGGACATACATGTAAAGTTTTCATTTTAGTGGCTATGCTACATGTTTTTTATGCCATGAGTTGTTTCAGTTTGGGCAAACATACTTGCTCCTGTGATTAACATGTCACGAGCCAAGCATTTCCCTTAGTGTGGTGTAGCTCATAGGTAGCTTAATTCAAATTCTGGTTATGTTTAAGTCTACATTTTCATTGGATGGACCGTGTAGTGGATCCTTGGGGGATTTAGATCATTGGACCATGCTCTAATTGCTTCTTTGGTATATCACTATGCTGCTAGTTAGCGTTAGAATTTGCTACTGGTAGTAATATTCCCTAATCTGGTACTTTCCTTTTGTCAAATTCATGCTCTTGTGTTTTTGTTTTGCAATAGCAAACCTGTTAATCCAAAGTCGATGTATGTGTTGTCAAATTCATGATCTGGTACTTTCTGATTTTTGTCATTGAAGTCCAAACGTGGTGTATGATGCATGCAACTACTTGGATGTATGTGTTGTCTGATTTGCTCTTTCGTGATGTTCTTCTACATAAAAAAATTGGTTGAAGTCTGCTTCGTGTAGAATAAATTCTTCTTACCGACCATAGAGGTGGGTGGACATTCTCGTGCAGTAGTATTAATATGATGTGGTGGCTGTGATCTTAATACTTGATGCAAGGCCAGTTTTTTTTATGCCTGTTTTGGCTATGGACATGATTTAGCTCATATTTTAAGCCACCTTACACCGAATCGAGTTAATTTATGTTTGAGAGATCAGATTGGGCCATATTAGCCAGTGTGACCCTCGGATCTAATGGCTTGATTCATGGCTAGGTTATGCAGGATCTGGAATATTATATTCTTTTTTTGCTATCTTCTGGAACCATTAGGCTGGGTAAAGGACTTCCCTGTGTTAAGTTACAACTTGATTGGGTCTTTTGAGCTATGTAGTAGCAGGGAAGGGCTTTTGTTTGACTGTTTTGTCCGTAAAGGATCCAGGCTTGTGGAAATTCCTACCTTTAGACATCGTCTATAAAGAAATATGTATGCTGATGCAAACTTGAATCTACTCTTTTGTTACCCTGTAGTCACAAGTATCTGCACATGTGATTTGTAAATTTTGTTCTTTGGTTGGTATCACCTGGTATGTTAATTGATTATTTGATATTCAGATCTTACAGTCCTTGGCTTATGTGTCATGTTCAGCTTCCTATATTTGTTACGACTCCTTTTCTGGTCATTTAATACAAACATGCATTGATACTATGTGTTCTATTTCTGTCAGGTACTTATCAAGCGCAATTTTTCGCAACCAGATTGTGGAAGAACGAAGGGCTGATGGCGTCCCTGTGCATCTTCACTTGGATTCTCTGGCATGGCTGGATCTGTGGTGTGCCCTGGCAGCGGCGGGGGCGAGGGCTCAGTCGCAGTGATGACTGTATGGATGTGTGCCCTCTGGTTGCTCCGGCCAGCCATGGGCTAGATGGCTGGACATGCTAGGCTTGTATATGTAGGCTCAGGACTGGTTTGATTTCCTTTTTGTTTGGTTTGGAATGATTGGTTATTCCAATTCTTGTTGAAATACTCAAGTATCCGAACACAATTTTTTGCAAGGCAACAAATAATTAGTGTCGTGCTATTTATTATACGCAGGGCTGTTACTCCCAAGCGGGTACCACCAGTATTCGGTGTTGGGGAGATGACGTCAAGGAAATGCAGTGTGGGGTTGACCGGACAATGCTGCACGGTGGCTGGACGTCGGCTGGAGCGGGCATGGAAGGCCCTCTCGGCTACCTCTTGTTTCTTTGGTTGGTGCCTAGCCGCTTGTGTCGTGCCTGAACCGCGGTGCACTGGCATCGCCTCCACCCTGGTGAGTTATATGTGCCTCCTCTCTCCTATGTTGTTTCTATTTTGCTCCGCGGACATGGTTGTCGGTTGGCTCCAACAAGGCCATTTAAACTGCTGCTCTGTCCCGGCCATCGAGCCAATTATGACGTGCTAATTTTTGGTCATTGAATTTTGGTCATTTACTTTGTTTGCTGGTGGTTGTTCTATTTCAACCTGATAGCTAGTTTGAAGTTAATAGTTTGATAATCAACTGATTGGTGTGGATACATGTTTTGATAATCAACCTGATTATGCTCGGCTCATCTAGAGTCATGTGGTTACTGTCCCGGTCCATTACCTAGAACCCTAGATTTCACTATGTCCATTTTTTAAAATTTTAGGCTTCTATCTAGTTCATTGGATCCATGTGTACATTTTTTTTTGAGGTAGGATCCGTGAGTACATTGATGTGAATTTGTATGATCATTTCCCTCTAGTCTTTACTCCTTTAGAAAGAAACCTTTTTTGATGGATGATCCTGGGATTATGCATGCTTGTATACTTGTGGCTGGCTTTGCCGTTGCAGCATTTTTTTGCTTGCTATTTGGAAGTCATAGATGCTAGTCATGCCAGACTTGTATATGTATGTTCATGACTGGTTTGGTTTCCTTTTTGATTTGTGTGTAACGATTGATTATTCTGATATCTGTTGATATACTCAAGTGTCCAAACACCATTCTTTGCAAGGCGAGAAAAACAGTGTCGTGCTTAGTATTTATTTTTGCTCCCAAACGGGGCCTTAATGGAGTTTCTATACCCTTGTATTTGAGCAGCAGATTATGCATGTGTGTGTGTGTGTGAATTTTGTGAACTTGCTTTATCTAAAGCGAGATGATTTCTATGCAACCAATGATCGTATCAGTGATAATAAACATGTTAATAATTGCGTCTTCTTCTGTGATGTGCAGATTCTACCGTTCGGTCTGGTGCAGCAAGCTAGGTTCACGTGGCATGGCCTCCCTCTCTGACAGGCTGATTTGGTCCCTTGTACGTGTCAATGCTTGCTCCTCTGTTGAGTAATGCATTGTTTCGTGAACCTTTCTTTGCTTATGTTCGTGCAGGAGCTTGCTGTGGTTGGGCGTGAGGGTGGAGCGGCAGATTGCTGGTCATGAAGTGGAGAGGCTAGGAGGCGGAGCCATGGCTATCGGATCCGGCCTGGCATCGTATCGTCGTTTATTTTCGTTTCTTCAAGTGATGTTGGCATCCGGCCTGGCTACTGAGAATGGGTGACCGAAAGGGTTAGTTGTGCTTGTTGTAGAATTGAGCTCATGGAAAACACTGCTGTACCACTCGAAGAAAAAACACTGCTGTGATGATTTGATTTTCTTTAATCCTATTTTTAGACCAATATATCTTGTATGTGTGGCTGAATGACTTGAGATAAACGGAGTTGATCTACACTCAATGACAGCGTATATTTTTCTGTGTTTTTTGGAGACATAAATTGGGGTCGTATTTTAATTTTGTGTCTTTCAGCTGGGACTGGGAGCATATGTTACCTCTCTGTCTGACTCCTGATACGTACAGCTGGCTTAATTAATTTTGACATCCTGCAAGCAGCTGAGAGGACTAGCTGGTGCTTTTAAAATGCATTCTATGAAAAGATTTGCCAAGAGTTCAGAGTTTGTCCAACAAAACCAATGTATTTCACGCCCACCTTAAGTATACATACCAGGTATGACCCAACAAGGTACAAGTAGTTTCGCCGGCTTCGGAATACTAACTGATTATTCCTAGCATCCGCCAGCGAAAGGATAAGAACAATAGTTAACAGAACGGTCTAAACATGTGCTAAAAAAGTGCGAAAGGATAAGAACAATAGTTAACAGAACGGTCAAAACATAGAAAAGTAGGCATGAACGGCCCCTCGTATGTTACGCGGTAATTAAATGTCCTGCGGCGGGCCGTTCGTATGTCACGCCTAATTAAATGCTCTGTTTGGATGGTGTTTAATTGGTTTCCTTGAAACCCCTCCATGTCACCGATCCGCAACAACTCACATCTCAGCCACACATCTATCATCTCTCTCAATCGATCCAGATAATCAACGAAAGAGCTGAGAGTGCCCCTGTGAGCTTTCTTCCCCATGGTGTCTTCCATCTCTCACACCCTCCTCTATATATACGAGCTCATCGTCACCGACCGCGTGCGGGTTGCGCGTGCGTGACTTGTGACTTTGGACTTTGGCGAGGCGAGAGCGAGTTGGAGCTGCCGAGGCGGGAGAGTACGTGGAGGGGGCGCACCGGGACGCCGCTGGCAGGCTCCCCTGGACGCCCTAGAACGCAATTCTGAGTGCAATTCTGTCCCCTGCACCCGCCGTTTGCCCACAGCTCGACTGTCTCAGCAGGTTAGCAGGCTATGTCAAATTTGAGCGAGTTTTGATCACCTTTTGTAAGCTCGCGAGCCCCATTTGAGTGCATGGAGAACCTTTGTTGGACCATGATCGCCGGTCACGGGGAAGAAGAAGAAGATACCTCTTGGACGATTACAAATTATCAAACAATTTTTATGTTGATAGCTAATACTATTGCGTATTTCCATTGAGTTGTAGGAACAAGGCCGGGTCGTAATCATTGGTCTAATACCGCGGTAAATTTGTAGCCACCCCTGATGGTGAGGATTTAGCATTTGCACGTAAGTCATTAGTTTAAATATCTCCTTTTCTATTATCGCGACAATATTTTAACAAGGATTTTACTTAATCTTTATTTACTTATATTGGAAAACTCATGTGACATACCCTGTACCCATCATTTGCTTATGATGAACTAAAGAATGTTTTACGAGGTAGTGTGCAATCCTTACTTTTCTTGTATCAGAACTTCTCTTCGGCAGAGATTGGGAGTCAAATTCACTTATGGATCCTCCATGGGGTCCGGGACCCTAGATGTCAGTGTAACAACTAATATGTACACATAAGAAACCAAATCTTTGTCCACCGATCCACGTCCTCCACTTATTCCCTCCATCAAGCTGGCTTGGCTCCCGACCACACAAAAAACCGCCTCCCAACTCGCATAGATGGAGCACACATACACGCAATAGCGCAACCATCCCTGTCCATTCCAGGTTGGTTAGCGTCCACATCATTCGTAATCTTCATCTGACGCGACCACGTAGGGAGCGAGCCGACCTCAATCTCGACGGAGAGGAGGAGCAAGAAATTGCCGCGTCGAGACGAGGAGGTGACGCCATCACCTCAAAGCTCTCCGCGGAGTTCTCGTCTTTTTTGGTTTAGCGTGGTCCCATGCTTTTTCTAAGATAACGCATTTTAATTTAATTTATGTAAGAAGGTACTTGTATACATTAGCGCATGTGGCGAGGTTGCAGCTACAGTGAAATCACATAGGACTCCGAAAGAGCCCGCGGAAAAAAGAAATAGTCCAATATATCCATGGACTGCGATCCACCACCAATCGTGCGGAGCCAATGGTATGGCTAGAACCGGTGTACCCACGGATCGAATCATCTGCACACCACCCGAGCCGCCCATCTCTATTGTCCCCGCGCCGAACTCCAATCACATGCGAATCGCCCGCCCGGCGAAGAGCGCGAAAAGCTCCGAAATTTTAGATGTAGCCGCCGAAAGTTTCAGAAGAGCGCGATTTATTTTTGAAATTTGGGGATAAGCCAGTAAGATGTGGTAGGTAGCCCAACACTCCCCGCAGACCACAGAAGCCTCTGGTTCCCCTCCCACTCGCACTCCCAGCCATACAACATCTCGATCGCCTTTGCCGCCGCGCCCGTCGTCGGCCAACTCCGGCGATGCCGACCACCACCCAGGAACCAGATCTTCCTCCTCTCCCGATTTCCTGGCTGGCACTAGCAGAATTTTGGTATAATACAACATGGCACAGTGCCCTGGGGAAGTCACCATTCAGAGTCCTCTACGGACATGAACCTCGACACTGGGGAATTGAAGCAGCCACAGCAACGCCAGTAACCGATTTGAACATCTGGCTCACTGAAAGACAGGAGATGACAGACTTGATCCGGCTTCATCTGCTGCGTGCACGAGACAGAATGAAGCTTCAGGCTGATAAGGGACGCTCAGAGCGCTCTTTTGCAGTAGGAGATGCTGTCTACATCAAGCTGCAGCCCTATGTACAGAGTTCAGTAGCTCGCCGTGCCTGTCACAAACTGTCTTTCCGATACTTTGGCCCCTTCACTATCACCAAGCGCATTGGGCAAGTGGCGTATCGTGTGGCTTTACCAGAGACATCCACAATTCATCCGGTCTTCCACGTTTCCTTGCTTCGCAAAGCTCTCAAGCCAGACGTTCAGGTATCGCTTGACCTTCCTGATGATACTAACCAGTTCATGACTCCTGTGCAAGTTCTGGATCGCCGTCACAAGACCAAGGCGAATCGTGTGGTGGATCAAGTACTGGTACGTTGGTCTGCTGCAAATGTACCAGACACCTGGGAGGATACTGATGAGCTCCATTCAAGATTTCCTTGCGTGGCGGCTTGGGGGCAAGCCGCATCTGAAGAAAGGGGGGATGTTAGCACTGCTACTACTACGGGGCCACCATCAGATCCCAGCCCAAGGCCCATCAGGACACGCAAGCTGAATCCACGCAACGCAGGGGCCGAGTGGACCAAGTGAACATGTATAAGAAGACGCGTGACCCCAGGAGCGAGGTATCGAAGTTCGATCAGGCAAAGGCGGCGGCGGCGATTTCCTCTCCCATCTGGCTCTGAATCCTAATCCCCTTCTTGCTGTTTCCTTTTGACACACTTGTGTCTGTATCCAGATTCGAACTACTCGTGTAATCGAACCTAAGCAGAGTGCTAGCGAGTGAATCCTGAATCCCAGTTCGAGTAACTAACATCGCCGGACACGTCGCCACCGGCCGCTTCTCCAACGGCCTCATACCCACCGACTTCATCGGTACGTAGTACGTCGTCGGGAACGTATGTGTTTTTTTCTTCTTTGCTACACCGTGCTCACAGTTTAAATTACTGCTTCATCTGCCCTTTTTATATAAGACGTTTTGTCAAGCTAAATTAGCTTATCAAAACGTCTTACAAAACAGGATGGAGGGAGTACCAATTATGTGCATGCACTGGAGGAGTGTAGGCTATGATAGTTTTGTGTGCATGTGGACATCGAGATCAAGTTTTATTTCCTTCATGCATGTGCATGCGAGTCACACATGAAAAATGGAATTGGATAGAACTACTTCAATCAAGTGTATTGTTGAGTCGTTGCTAGGACGATTGACCTTTCTTTGAAACAAAAAAAAAACAGCACAGAGCCACGGAGGCTCTGTCGATTTGTTTTTAATTTTTTTCTTCATTGCAAGATACATGTTGTTTTTAGGCGTGGCTAAATTCCTAGAGGTATAACTTTGATTTGACGTATGAATATATAACAGAGTTGCTAAAAGATAATAAAATAGAACTATATATCAAACGTTCTTCTTATGAAAAATCTAGTTTCGGAGTGACCATTTTATGTAGTCATATGTGGAGCCACAACGAAACGAACAGGCAATCTCAACGCCAGGAATTATTTCTATATATGGATAGCCATAGAAATTATTCCAGACCACTAGTTCTTATTGCACTCACAAAAATTGGATTGAGCCATGGCGCCGGCGGCTGCCCAGAGGTTGCAGGCAAGAAAAGAAGCCCAAACGAGTGTCTTTGCTGCAAGCCCACCAGAGTATTGCTGCTGCCTAACATGGTAAAGTTTTAGCTGGCCAACGGGCCGGCCCAGCCCGCTCATATACAGGCATGTCGTGTCACGACCCCTGGTGCCCCATTTATAAGCGGACACTGCTGTGCCAGCCCGTGGGTCCGGAAAAATCAAAAATATGAACAAAGTGTAATATGGGATAAATATTGAGCTTTATTGGTAGCTACCTCATTAAAGCCGTCCATCACTTAAGAAAAAAGAGTACATCTTGCTTTAAACGTGTAAAATACTCCCTCCGTTCTTGAATGTAAGGCGTATAGTTTTTTGTACGAATATTAAGACGTGTGAATTTTGCCTACGGTGGACTCATTTTACTATGAATTTTTGTTGGAGAGAGGAGTCGCTAAAAAACGCAAATTGAAAACAATCCTTTAATTATGGATTGAAACTATTTTTTGATGTGTAAAATTATCCATAAATCGTAATAGACCCTATATTTTGGAATTTTTCTCAAAAAACTATACGCCTTACATTACGGAACGGAGGGAGTATAAAAATACGAAAGGAAAAGAAAAGTTATAAAGATTACAACTATTTTTTTTGCTTCTTCTTCGTGAATGGGCATATTTTGGAACAAAGATGACAGTTCTAGCTATGTATTGGCAGTTTGTTGGGCTCTCCGTCTAGCTAGTTTCCCATATTTTTTGAACATTAGGTTTAAATCCTAATTTGATATGCCAATTAAACCCGTATTTGATTCGCTTTCCTCTGCTTACTTAGATTTGTTTTCTCCCAAATTAGCGATGGTATTAGACAAGTGAAAATAATCAATCATACATCAAATGGCTTGGTAAATTCCAGTTGGTCGGATTGGTTGATTTTGTTGACCGTAATGTACATTTTTTTCTCAACCAGCTGACATGGAAAGATTGTAATTTTTACGTCTTATCCATACAACTACTATAAAATAGCCACTGCTGTGGGTTAAAAGCTAAATGGCACGGCGCTTGTTGTCACTTACGAATAGTTGGGTGCCCGACGCCTTCTTTACATTCTTCTGAACCTGACAAATCGAAAACCTCCACATAGAAGATATAAAAAAACCTAAAGAAACACATCAAACATATACGACATGTGTCGACTATGTCGATGTATCTAATTCCGATTTGTAGATCGAAGGATAAAGCAAATGTAAAATTGTTTTCTGTACATATACAATGAATTCCGCATTTTTTTTTGCACATTATTAGAAGTTCATCATTTTTTACATCTAAGGGCTTTTATACTTTTTGAAACTTACAAATGCCCTTTTTGAATATATTTTTTTATAGGAAATGGCTCCCTAAAACTTGGCCTCCAAAAACGCCGCACTCCGAGGGTATCGACACCCCACTGTATGCTACCCAAATCAACTAACCTTCCAAATAGAACTATAGAAGTACCAGTAAATTTACTATTCAGAGGCATTCATGGAGAGCTTGGGATGGGGCGTCCCAATTATGTAATTAGACAGAAAGTAACAACATGTTAATTTGTAGCACGTTTCTGTCAGGCATCACGCATTTTTTTTTGTACAAGGGGTGGGGTCGAAAGACCCCAGTGCTGCTATTTCATATATCCACGTGGCAGGTGCAACTTACAGAAAAGCCCTTTACAATTTTTGCCCTAAAAGACCTAAAATTCGAAGAAAGGGCCTTCGATTTTACAAAAAGCACCCTAGAACAAGAAATAGGAACGCAATCAGGTCCTTGGGTACCTCCGCCACCTCTCGCCAGCGATCTCCAGACGTAAACGCCGAGATCATCGGAGCTCTGATGCTCAGGCTCTCCCTTCCGGCGAGCAACCACAAGCGCCAGCAAACGAGAGGCTGCCGGGGACGAACCACTTGACAGCTTCACGTCGCCGAGCACTGACGCTTGATTGAAAAGGCCTCCGCCATGGAGGTTGAACTTCGGCCACCGTCTTGGCCACGGATACGCGGCGGCGAACTCGTCCACCGCGTGAGGAACTCCAGGATGCAGCACGAACCACTTCACCGAGCAGTAGATCTTCTTCCTCTCCTCGTCGCCACGGCCGGCCAGAGGAAGACGAATCCACTCCACCGCGAGATGGGCGATACGGTGTGCGGATTTATTGAACTCGCCCTGCCCTTCCTCCGATCTGCAAGAGATCCGCCACAGATCCAACCTGCAGGAGAGAAAGGAGCCGCCTCCGGCGCCGCTGCGAGTCACCGGAACGCAGGCGAGGAGAAGGAAGAAAGAAGCCATAAAGGCTAACATCAGCACAGAGGCTAAACGAAAAGATCTACCACTACTATGTACAGATCCTAATCCGGCGCCGTTCCTAGTCCATCTCTGGCCAGCTAATTTGGCGGGGAGGACGGCGGGAAGGCCCGAGGCGGCGGAGACGACTCTCAACGGGGTGGGTGGGGGCGGAGCTAGCAAGGAGAGAAAAAGTCGCAACCAGACACAACCTACGGGCCGTTGCCTTTCTTTCCTTTTTTCACATCACGCATGAAATGGCCATTACTTAATGCCCACAAAAGTATGTTTTTTTTTTTTTTGAGAATCCCACAAAAGTAGTTGGTGAGACATGTATGGCCTTGAGTTCTCGATTCGGTGCATACTACTTGAGTATTTTCCAACTCCCGATTGTCTTTTCCACAACTCCTGATGGACGATTCCTGGCCGTCCACGTACATCGACCGCTGCTTTGGGACACTTCTTATATCTTTTTCAGCAGACTGGAAGCACATGCAGCAGCTAGCAAACGGTTGTACCGACGTTGACCCAACTGAGCAGTTTAATTTGCACCTGCTAGCAGTCTACACCGATGTGATGCACTGGTGAGGAGTCAGCTGGAGTGAGCTTGCCCGTACCATTAATGGATCACTACGCATCAACGCCATGATATGTTCTCCGTCCTGCATCCTGCACCATGACACTGCTTATAGTAATATATCATCTGACAAATGAACATGCATGACAGTTAATGGGATGGCACTGGCAACAACAAGGTTGTCTCTAGGAAGCTCCATAAATATGGAGATACTAGCTAACTAGCCATGAAGCTGCAGATGCATGCAAGATAACCATGGCCGGACGAAACCAAAAACATCTATGAGGAGGGGGACGGCGGCGACGGCCGGCCAGTGGCGCCGGCTGAGGGCGCTTGCAGTGGTGGCCTTGGCAATGGCGGCTGTGGCAGCGAGGTGCGAAGCACGCAAGGAGGAGGAGGGGAAGAAGGCGATGGTGACGGCGGTGATCGTGTTCGGCGACTCCATCATGGACCCGGGCAACAACAACGGCCTCCACACGGTGGTCAAGGCCAACCACCCGCCCTACGGCAAGGACTTCGCCGGACACGTCGCCACCGGCCGCTTCTCCAACGGCCTCATACCCACCGACTTCATCGGTACGTAGTACGTCGTCGGGAACGTATGTGTTTTTTCTTCTTTGCTACACCGTGCTCACAGTTTAAATTACTGCTTCATCTGCCCTTTTTATATAAGACGTTTTGTCAAGCTTAATTAGCTTATCAAAACGTCTTACAAAACAGGATGGAGGGAGTACCAATTATGTGCATGCACTGGAGAAGTGTAGGCTATGATAGTTTTGTGTGCATGTGGACATCGAGATCAAGTTTTATTTCCTTCATGCATGTGCATGCGAGTCACACATGAAAAATGTAATTGGATAGAACTACTTCAATCAAGGAAAGTGTATTGTTGAGTCGTTGCTAGGACGATTGACCTTTCTTTGAAAAAAAAAAAAAACAGCACAGAGCCACGGAGGCTCTGTCGATTTGTTTTTAATTTTTTTCTTCATTGCAAGATACATGTTGTTTTTAGGCGTGGCTAAATTCCTAGAGGTATAACTTTGATTTGACGTATGAATATATAACAGAGTTGCTAAAAGATAATAAAATAGAACTATATATCAAACGTTGTTCTTATGAAAAATCTAGTTTCGGAGTGACCATTTTATGTAGTCATATGTCGAGCCACAACGAAACGAACAGGCAATCCCAACGCCAGGAATTCTTGCTATAGATGGCCATAGAGATTATTCCGGTCCACTTGTTCTTATTGCACTCACAAAAATTGGTTTTGCATGTGCTGGAATTCTTGCTTTTGCATATACAGTTGGGTTCCATCTTGTAGATCAGAAAAATTGGAGTACTTAGAAAACAAAAAAGAAAGTCACAAATCAATAATGGCCGACACGCTCTCAGTTATGACTCTCAACTACTTGTTTTTCTCAATTTGTCCACTGGACTAACATGAAGTACATTTAGAGTATGTAGAATATTTAATTAGGAGGCATGTCGGCGTATATATTTCATTACTTACTGTACTACATGTGAGTAGCAGAAAATTTGCAACTTTACATTTCAGAATATTTTGCAAGAGAGTATAACGTTGTCAAACAAAATATAGTTCTTTATATACTAGATGTCACACGCTTTCTAGTGAGGCGTCTATTACAAATGGATAAGTACAATTTACTCTATTGAATACAAACACATAATCACAAAAGTAATGTTCATGATTAATCTAATAGAACTATTTCCAACTATATTAGTAAGAGTAGTCTTTTCTTCTATATCTAGACAACTAATAAAGTATCTGTCATGACTCATGAGTTGATCAAAACATCGTAGACATGCAGTTTGATGTGAATGTTCAGGTTTAATAAAAGCGTCCTATATCAAACAACAACACATCGCCAAAGTTTGATTAGAAGCTGGAGGGCGAATCACATTTTTAGATGATATTATTGCACTACATACTATACGGGATATCCAGGCATTATACATTGAATTAATTATTAAGGTCCATTGCAATCCGTTGATTTCAGCCCAGGGTCTAAACGTCAAGCAGCTACTTCCTCCATACCTCGGAGTGCAACACACCCCTGAGGACCTCCTCACCGGAGTCAGCTTCGCGTCCGGTGCCACCGGATTCGACCCTCTCACCCCTGTCATCGTGGTAACTAGCTACCTAACTACACGCACTATAATTGAGTATCTGTTAACTCGTCGGGGTTCTGGTCTTGATGATGTTACTCTTGGATTCTAGGGTGTGATCTCGCTGGAGAAGCAGCTGGCGTACTTTGACGAATACCGGAGCAAGCTGGTGGGCATCGCCGGCGAGGAGCACACGAAGCGGATAATCGACGGTGCATTGTTTGTCGTGTGCGCCGGCACGGACGACATCGCCAACACCTACTACACGACCCCCTTACGGAGCGCCGAGTATGACATCCCCGCCTATGTCGACCTCCTCCTCGTCGGCGTCGAGTCATTCCTCCGCAACGTGAGCGCGCGTGGCGCCAAGCGGATCGGCTTCGTGGGTTTACCCCCGATCGGCTGCGTGCCGTCGCAGCGGACCCTGGGCGGCGGCCCTCACCGGAGCTGCGTACCGGAGCGCAACGCCGCCGCACAGCTCTATAACACCAAGGTCCAGGAGCTGATCCACGAGCTGAGCAAGGACAAGGCCGGGTTCCCCACCCTCGTCTACCTCGACATCTACACTGTGATCCAGGACATGGTGGACCACGGGGAGCGGTACGGGTTCAACGAGACGACGCGTGGATGCTGCAACACCGGGACGGTGGAGGTGGCGGTGCTCTGCGACGCGAGGTTCGAACCGGTGTGCGACGATGTGTCGGGCCATGTGTTCTTCGACAGCTACCACCCTACTCAGCGGGCTTACAAGGTCATCGTCGATTACATCTTCGACCACTACATACAGTTCCTGAATCTTTGAAAAATTGTGAGCCAAGTGGGGCCATTATTCATTCTTTCTAAGTTGATTATTCGAGATTTTGTTTGAAGGAAATTATTCGAGATTGAGCGTTAGACCAGGGACAAATATTATGTGCGTGATGGTGTAAATCCATCTTCAGTTGTATAAGTCATGTCGACAGGTTCTGGAAACATGATGAAATATAGTCTACTATTTAAGCATGTATTCAGTATGCTATTGGCACTATACTGTCATTCTACTGAACCTTTCTTAGCATTCCACACTGATCAACATTATTCATCCTCCAGGGTATAACAATACATGGGTGCTTGCTTGTGCTAAAATGCTGTAGTAGCAATGTTTGTTGCAGTAGCACCGTCCATTTCTTAGTGTAATTAAAAACTGTTCAGAAATCATAATCGGAAATCGGAGATAGCGGTTTTTGCATCTAACCCAATGGAGTAGTAATGCTTGATGTAATCCCTAACGAGGGTCTTCCTGTACAACGGCGGGTTCTCGTCGGACAGCAGCTCCTTGATCGGGCCGTACATCCTCGTCGAGGCCGGGTGGAAATGTGTGCTGAAGAAGCAAGCGATGGAGACCCTCGGCGCGGCGTTCTTGGCCACCACCCTATGCTCCACGCTCCTGAACCCGTCGTTGGAGATGAGCTGAACAGTTTGAACAAAACACAAACAGTTCAGAATGATCAAGATTGGTACGAGTGTGTCAAATTAAAAAAATCCAGGCATGTGCCATTGCTGAGTACCTGCAGGAGATCGCCGATGTTCACAATGAACGCTCCGGGTGTCGGCGCGACGTCGACCCACCGGTCATCATGGAGGATCTGGAGGCCACCGATTTCGTCTTGGAGGAGTATGGTCAGGAAGCCAGAGTCTGAATGCCGGCTGGTGCCGATGGCGAGTTCAGGCTGGGGGCAGGGAGGGTAGTAGTGGCAGAGTATGATCTGCCCTTGGTTACACTCGATGTCTGTCAGGTAGCTCGGTTTGAGCCCAAGAGCTTCCGAGAGCAGCTCGAACAAAGTGTTCCCCAGATCCCTCACCTGCTTCGCGTATTCAAACAAGGCACCTCTACAAAGTAATCATTTCATAGCAGGGTTTAGCTCAAGTACAGAGTAAGAGAGAGCAGCTGGAATGGCATGTGCAAACAGGAGCATATGATTGATTACGGGAGAAAGAAAGTAGGAGCCCATGCATGCATGGAGCGCCTCGTACGTGGAGCTCATGAGCACGCATTAATATTTGACGTGCACGCCATGCTATTGCTATTGCTCCTACCCCGGCGGTCAACGCACGCATTTGACCGCGCATTCAAAGCAGCCGACTCGTACGCGCGGCGCGGCGGGGCTCCTTTTTCTTCTCCCGCTCGCCCGACGGACGCGATTTTGGGCGTGCCTACTCTCCCGACGCTGCTTTTTTTTTTTCTTCTTCTGATATATATGATTCCTCGCCGATCGACGTACCATGCATGCATGCAGCAGGTAAACCTGTTCATAGACCGGCGGCGCATACCTGGCAAGACCTGAACCCGCCTGAGGGAGAGGTGTGAAGTCCATTGAATCTCGGAGAACATCGTCCACCTGGGCGATGGCAAGTTTCTCGTCGCTAAGACTAGCCATAGTGCTGGTATCATAGCTAATATCATGCATGCCACGTAGGCAAAAAGATGACGTGTCACTACATTTAATGATGAAAGAGATGATGGTGGTATCATAGGTAGATACCGTAACATAACGCGTTCCAATACAAGATGAGTCTACAACATAATTAATGCAATACAATATGATACCACAAATATGTTACTACACATAGTGGAAGTAGTAACATAGACTAGTATCATATGCATGATACTAGTATATGATACTCCCCACTATGGCTAGTCTAAGGGATTCAAAGCGGAAGCCACCGGTGAGCTGGTTGCTTGTCCACACCTCTCCCGCTCGCCCGGTCATACCGGCGGCGCGCACGTCTTTATTTGTTTTACAAGTCAGTAGGCATGTTCATCCTTGATTAATCACTGTCTAACAGGAGCGGAACGCTAATAAGATATAGTCAGATAATTTAAAACAAAATGCGCGCGCAGTCGTTCGTTGACGCCTCGTCTACGCGCGCGTGATGGATCGATGGCTCGAGCATGCGTGCTTCGTTCCGTACGGTCGGGGCAGCCAGCTGGAGCGCGCTAATCAAAGAAACAAAATTAGTTAGGAGACGAGTCGAACACGTACGTGATCTCGCTCAAAATTAGGATGCTGCGTTTTTTCTTTCTTTCTCCCTCCAAACATGCATGAGTAGTGCATACGGGCGCGCGGGCGGCATTTTTTCTCTGCTTTATTATTTCATTTCATTTCCCAGAAACGAAAGCCAGCATTTATATCTGTTTTGATTATACTGTCCGGCCTTGACGTAACATGATGCGTTGCTTCAGCAAAGAGTTCGTTTGACACATCGCCGGCCGTTCCATTCCGGCCTTCCACACCAACATTCGCCTACCGGGCACCTGCCAATCGCGATGATGTGTGCGTGACCAGCCCACTCAAGAGCGGATGGGATCAAGATCTTCAAGACGACACCCACAAGGGGGTCAACGACGTGAGAACGACACCGTCGCCCGGCCCATCCGGGGCGCCATTAATTATTGTAGTCGGGAAGAATGTATGTCGGTGGCTTGTGACGCGAGTGAGGCTACAATCAACTTAGATAAGCGTGCTCCGGTTCTTTTGGTCGTCGTCCCCCTCGTGTCTACACCATCGGAGAAAAACTTATACTCCCTCCGTCCAATAATAACTGTCACAAGTTTGCCAAAAAATGAATGTATCTAGACATGAAACATGTATAGATACATCCACTTTTTGATAAACTTGTGACAGTTATTATCGGACGGAGGGGGTAGTTAGTTTGTTTTCTCGCCGGCTAGCTAATACATGAAAGTACGATAGCTAGCAGGCTGAAAAGCTATGTACAGACGTGCATGGGGATCTGATTTCATGCCAAGCAGCACTGTAGTAGGCTAGCTAGGACACGAGAGTGCTCTCTCTTTCATTCTTAACATACACGCACCGGTCGGAGGGTGGCAACTCGATCGCCACGTTCACTCAAGTACTGAATTGACATCACGCCTACTTGTTAACTCGTAAGATAATCGATCGTACGTGAACGGCTGAAGAGCTAGCTATTGACCACGCAGCCTGGTTCTCCGATCAAGATAATATGTGTATACATGGTTGAGTGCATGTGCATATTGATGATGGCAGTTTTCCCGCCCGTTTACGCCGGCAACATCAAATTGTTTTGTTCAGCAATTTAATTTGCCGCTCAATTTTGGGCTATAGCACACATACTTATTGAGTTTTCCCACCCGTTTTTTGCGATCGAACATTATCCAATTACGTATTATCTAGTCTATAATCATAAAATATCAAGTGTTTAAACCTGCATGAAAGACTTGTGATTTTACTGCCCATATCCATTATATAGTTGTTTTCCCGCCTGTTTTCATTTTGACAGTTTTTTCGCCCGTTTTCCCCATGCTACATCAATTTTTTTTGTTTGGCAGTCCCCCCCCCCCCCACCCCAATTTCGGGGGGTACAACACACATACTTATTGCAAAAATGATTCACTGCCCATGGTGATGCGTACGCACCCCGTGTCAAATGTCGATTTAAGCCGTATAAACCCATTTTGAGCTTGCTTTCCTAGTAGAACATGGAATTCTGGTGCACAAAAGCGGTTCCGGATTTTCAACAAAAATAATTTTTCATCAAAGTCAATGACATGTTGACTTTTTGGACAAAAAGTCCAACTAGAGTTGACTTGGATGAAAAAATATTTTTTTGAAATTCCGAAACCACTTTTGTACATCAGAATTCCACGTTCTACTAGGAAACCAAGCTAAACAATGTGGTTATATGGCTTGAATCGAAGTTAGATGAGTGCGTACGCATCACCAGGGGTAGCGAATGCACTCTCTACTTATTGCATTGTGTTTTCCTGCGCGTTTTTCGTTTTGGCGGATTTCCTGCCCGTTTTCGGGGGTTACATCAAATTGTTTTGTTTGGCAGTTTTTCTGCCCGTTTTCACGGTCTACATCATCTTGTTTTGTTTAGCAGTTTTCCCGTCCATTATTTTTCACCCGTTTTCGTGGGCTACATCAAATTGTTCGTTTCGACAGTTTTCTCGCCTGTTTCCGCGGGCTACGTCAAGTTGTTTTGTTTGGCAGTTTTTGCACCCGTTTTTCGTTTTGCCAGTTCTCCCGCCCGTATTTCGTGGGGTACGTAATTTTTTTGTTTGGTAGTTTTCCCGCCAATTTTTTTGTTTTCGCAGTTTTCCTGCCCGTTTTCATGGGTATAACATGCATGATGCGTGGATGTATTTTTTCACGTCACCTACTTTACAGATATAGTTATTACCTATTAATTTATGTCCCATTTTGTTGTGCGCGCTATTATTATATACATTACCTATTATTTCATGCATGAATTGATAACCTATGACCCATTATTTCATTTGTCGTATTCTAAGGTGTTGTTGTGATTTTGACGGTAAACAAAGATGTACTAACCGTTTGAATCAACTAGAATTTTTTTGTAGTGTATATTAGGGCAAACAATGCAGAAGGAGAGAGTTATTGGTTTTATACTTCACGCATGGGCCCACTAGGAGTTTGTTTTAACCCCACACCCGCACTCCATTCTCTCTCCCAACGCCTCTCGATGCCCTATATCCTAATCAAACCATGCTCTGTCGCCAGCCACCCCCTATGCCACCCCAACTCAACCATCGCCTCTTAACTTGTAGGCCATCCTAGCCCCTACACACCGCCGCCTCTGCATATAATATTGGGTGACATCGCCCTTTCTTAATCTCATGCACCGCACCAACGCTGACCGACCCATTTCCCATCATCGTCGCTGGGCGTGAGCGTACAATAATCATAAATGAACGGCTGAGAGCTAACTATTGACCAGACAGCCTTGGTTCTCCGATCAAGCTAGTAGTTCATATATACATGGTTGAGTGCATGTGCATGTTGCTTTGATGGCACTTTTCCCGCCCGTTTATCCGGGCAACATCAAATTATTTTGTTCGGCAGTTTGCCCGCCCAATTTTGGGGCTATAACACACATAGTTATTGAGTTCTCTCGCTCTGTTTTCACGATCATATATTATCTAAGTAAGTATTATCTAATTATAATCATAAAAAATCTAGTGTTTAAACTTGCATGAAAGACTTGCAAATTTCCTGCCCATATCCTTATAGTGGTTTTCCCGCCCGTTTTTCGCGTGTTACATCAAATTGTTTTTTATCTATTTTTTGCCCAATTTCGGGGCTATAGCACCCATACTTATTGAGTTCTCCCGCCCGTTTCCCGTGATCGACCATTATCTAAATACGCATTATCTAGTCTATAATCATAAAACATCAATTATTTAAACCTGCATGAAATACTTGTAATTTTCCTGCCCATATCAATTATAGTAATTTTCCCGCTTGTTTTCGTTTTGATAGTTTTCCCGCCCGTTTTCCACCCGCTACATCAATTTTATCTTGTAATTAATGTGACATTAATTTGAACTCACATCACGCCCGACTTTGTTAACTCACATGCTAACGTAGGTGGACAATAATCGTACGTGGACGTCGGAAGAGCTAATAGCTATTGACCAGGCAGCCTCTGGTTCTCCGATCAAGCTAGTTTGTATATACATGGTTGAGTGCATGTGCATGTTGCTTTTGATCGCAAGTAGTAAACTACTAGGCTAGCCGGTTTGGTCACCGCCACCTACAACCAGACTGCCTACAACTGATATCATGCCCGAATTTGGATGCCTACGGAGGTGAATGCGCCATCATCGACTTGCTCCAAGAGTGAGTGGCTTTTCAGTTGACATATTTGAGGAGGCAGTAAAGAGGCTACCATGTATATACAAACTAGCTTTATAAAATTAGAGTGGAAAACTAGAGTGGAAAGATGGTGAGATCATCCTCACCGTCGGAGAGTTTTCATGGTCCTCACGGCATCCGATCGTGGACGACGAGATCACCATGCAAAGAACATATACAGTGAGTCTCAAAGCTATTGGTTACTGAGCTTTATAAAATTGTGAAAAAGAAAGACCAAACTATTGACAATCAAGAATAGACATTTTGAGATCACTGTTTCCATTTTTACAGTTTTCCCGCCCGTTTTAGCTGGCTACATCTAATTGTTTTGTTTGGCAGTTTTCCTGCCCGTTTTCATTTTGACAGTTTTCCCGCCTGTTTTCGTGGGCTAGATCAAATTGTTTTGTTTGACAGTTTTCCCGCCTGTTTTTCTTATGGCAGTTTTTTCGGGTTTTTCGTTTTGTGAGTTTTCACGCCCATTTTTCGTGGGCTACATCAAGTTGTTATGTTTGGCAGTTTTTCCGCCTGTTTTTGTTTTTGACATTTTTCTTGCACGTTTTCATGGGCTACGTCAAATTGTTTTGTTTGGCAATTTTCCCGTCTATTTTTTCGTTTTGGCAGTTTTCCCGCCCGTTTTCACAGGCTACATCAAATTGTTTTGTTTGGCAGTCCATTTTTCGTTTTTGGCACTTTTCCCGCCCGTTTTCACGTGTATAACGTACATGATGTGTGAATGTATTTTTCACGTGAGCCTACATTACCAGGTTTAGTTATTACCTATCAATTTATATCCCATTTTTTGTGTGTGCTATTATTTTATGCATTACCTATTATTTCATGCATGAAATGATAACATATGACCCATCAATTTACTTGTTGCTGCGGTTTTGACGGGAAAGTAGATGTACTAACTATTTGAATCAACTATAAAAAGGTTTGTAGTGTATATTAGGCCAAACAATGCAGAAGGAGAGAGTTATTGGCTCGATACAACACATATAGGCCTGCTACGAGTTGGTTTTAACCCCACCCCCGCAGTCCATTCTCTCTCCCAACGCCTCTCGATGCCCTTTATCCTGATCAAATTAACCATGCCCCGCCGTCGGCCACCCCCTACGCAACCCCAACTCTATCGTCGCTTCTTAACTTGCCGGCATCCTAGCCCCTCCACCACATATATAAGATCGAGTGGCATCGCCCTTCCTTAATCTCGTGCGCCACACCAACATTGACCGGCCCATTCCCATCGCCGTCATTGGGCATGTGAGTCCAAGAGGGTGAACAATGATGTGTGCATCTCAAACGTTCAAAGGAGACTTACATATATAAATGCAAGACTAGAGCAATGGACAAGTACTCACGTGCATAGATGGTATGCACCCATGTCTTTGTACGGTGTATATATGTGCTATATTTAGAATTTTGATTTAGGGCAGATCCGAATGAGATGGCGAGAACCCGCCTACCACGGACCCGAGCAGAGCATGCATGATTTGAACCGTCCACACGCCCGCCGATCCGACCCACCAAAACGTGACCTGCCGAAAGCACAGTTCGCACACACCATCCTGATCTCCTCCTACTCGGCCCCCTTTATATGAACTATGACGAGCAATTAGCCGTTGGAGTTAGACACATCGGGTCCGCGATGTGGCATGCATGGACTCATATAGATCAAATCTATCTAATCTACAAAGGGTGGTTTGGATGCATTCACGTACACACTAGTTTTTGTTAGCGTATGAAAAGTTGTAGGAGTAGACTCAAGGGAATCTAACGTAGTACTCCATCCGATGTACAAGATTTTTCCTCCATCCGTGGAGACCGTATCGGGCCAATCCGTGGAGACTGCCGTCAATAATGTAAAAATTTACCTGCCTCCTCGTTCCGGTTATTAATCCACCTATTAATTATATACTATACTATTAGGGATGCTGACCGACGGGGAGAGAAAGGGTGTGTTCCCGAGAAATCATAGATATAAGTCCCTAAGAAAAAAAGAGTAATTATAGATAGCCAATGAGATGAGAGAAAAGTAGATCGACCCACTGACAAATCCATCTCAGCCGTCCACGGGAGAAGAGCAGTCTCTCCAGTTCCCGACGCATTCGTCGCCACCGACTGCTCTTCCCGACGCATTGCCCCTCCTCCCCCAAATCATCCCTCTCGATTCTCGATCCCAGACGCAGATTGATTCGCCGGCCGCCGCCCCTTCCCCCCCAGCCCCTCCCTGAGACAAGAGGCTCGCCACCCCCAAGTCACCCCGTTCCTCCTCGCTGCATCAGATCCCCAGCTCTGCCGACGAGCCACGGCGTTGCGGCTCGCCGGCGTGCGCGTCCGTGCTTCGACGCGCGGCGCTCCGTCGACCTGTCCGGACCGCGGCGCGCGCGTGGCAGGCCACCAGGACGGCGACGGCGGAGACCGTCGTCCACCTTGTGTTGCAGGGAGTGGTCGTCTCCGCGGAGCAGGGGACGGCGGTGTCCGCCCTTTCTCTGGCCTGGCCGTCGATCCCTGCCGCCACCTAATCGCCGGCCTCCTCAGCCGCTGATGTTCTACGGCCGACCTCTTCGCGAGGGCTGCTGCTGCCGGAGTCTTCACTTCGCTCCATGCAGGTGAGACCCTCGATCCGCATCTTCTCCTTCCTTTCAACGCCATACGTGCTAACTTCTTGCCCGAAAGAACCCATCTTGATTCGTCGCTCTACATTCTGCGCAATCTGCTCTAGCTTTGGTCCTACCTGCGTATCCATCTTGATTCGTAGCTCCACATGGCATGATGGCCTCATACATCTCAACATTGAACTGTTTTTTCATGGCTAAAAGCAAAGGCAAGAACCTGCATGCAGCGCATGAACTTGTCATTTTTTGTTGTTTTAAAAAGCAAACACGAAGATCTCATAAGGCACAATAGTATACTTGTCATGCCACTCTGATTTACATGGTCCAGTATCTCTTGTTCCCCCTATGTCAGTTAACCTTGTTATTCCCGGACCTTTTTCATGTCCAGGACCATATGATTCTGTATGAAAACCTGAATTCTTTTTCCACTTGTTAAGCTGCTAGGTCTAGACTTCGTTCTTATTATCCATAATGGCAAGCTAATTGCGGTGCTGTGCGATTTATTGTGTCACTCAACTCATACGAGTTTTGCCGCCATTAGTACAATACGCCTATTTGTTATAAGGTGCTTCCATTTGTCTCTATATAGGTACATGTCATGATCCATAAGAAGGACCCCCAAAAGATTGATCTTTTTTCTTTGCCTTTGCTTTTTCAGTTTTGTTTAGTACAACCAAACCTCTAATTGATTTGTAGGTATGCAACACTGTACTTGAACCTGTGCTCGTGATATTAATTTATTTGCCTAGTACGTCGTACTTGTCTTGTTCAGCAAAGCAATGGCACCACCCATGTATTTATGTAGGTACGGACATGTGCAATTTATGCTTCTTCTATGGCTGATCAAACCATGTCTAAATAGTACTAGGCAAAATAGTAGGAGTAATAAGATTTTATAGGTAAATGTTCAGTTGAAACAATTCTTCTTTTACTTACTGTTCATCATCCTTTACTCTGCTTGCAGCGATGGAAACGGAGGACCACGTCCACGCTGGCCGCGTCGTCGAGGCACCGTAAGCTCCATGCCCATGCTGCCTCCTCTCCGCATCAACACTATCCGCATCAACACTATCATCTCATTTGCTCATTCATGCCCCTGCAGATAATGACGAGGAGATCAAGGCAGGGCCTCCTGTCGCCTGCACACCCACGACGACACACAAGGGGAAGAGGAGGAGCCTGTCCGGTTTGATCCCAAGCACTAAAAGGTCCTCTCTTTACACCCCCCTCTCTTTCCGCTGTGCTCCAAAGCCTAGTTCCCGATGATCCGTTAGGCTCTAAAGCTTCCTTTCTATTTATCTAGTATGCTCTTGGTTGTGCTACCGGTGTTACTTGCAGATGCACCTTTTCTTTTGTTATCGAATTTGCTTGAGAAAACTCTCAAACCTGAACCTCAGCTGCTTGTGTTTGTTCTGCAGGTCAATGAGTTCATTCACATCACACACAACTAGTTACTCACGGGCGGCAGACTCTCATCATCCTGCGCCAAGGCCGCGGGGAGTAACAAGGAAGGAGGTAAATAATTTATAACTGAGCCTTATCAATCCCTCTTTTTCTCTCTGTTTTGATGCACATCAGATGGAGTTGTTTCATGCTTAAACATTTCCTCTTGTCCTGGTGAATGGTGAATGCAGTCGGAGAACATGGTGTTCTGCTTCGCTGCCATGGTGCTTATGCAGTATGGGCTGGTCACACTGTGCCCTACCCGCTGATGGCAGCCTCTGCTGCTTTCTACACGTTGAAGAGGAGTCCCAGCTGGGTTGAAACACTCAAGCATTAAACCGGCTTCAACGAGCTACAGGTAATGTAAGTCCTCCACTCCTCGATTTGTTCTTCTGCAGTTGGATGTGTCTGCCTGTGCTTAGCTGAATAACTTGCTTGAACTGTTTGTATATGATGGGTTCAGGGAGCCTGCCAAGGTCATTGTTATCTCGCATGCCACTGCCTGTCACAGCAAGCTGAAGGCCCTCGTCTGTTGTGCAATAGTCAACATGTTAATGCAAACTTAGAGTTTGCTACTTGCGACTACTTGTATGTATGTGTTGCCTTATTTGCTTCATCCTGTTTGTGAAATTGATTTCTAATGATTTTCTTGAATGCTTGAAGCTTAAATTAGTTATGTGCTATGTCATTATATATTTGTATTATAGCTGTGCTTATGATCAGTATATGTGTTGTGCATAATTATCCTCCTTTCTTTTCAAATATGTGAGGTGCACATGTGTATAAAAACATGTTTTTAATGCTTAAAAATTCCATAAATCACTAGATGTTTGGTTGATGTGCTGTTTAGGTTGCTTTGCTTTTTGGTTGTTTCATGAAGTGGATAAAAACATGCCTTGTATATCACTAGCTCATTAATTAGTTACTTGTTCTACTAGTACTTGGACATACATGTAAAGTTTTCATTTTAGTGGCTATGCTACATGTTTTTTATGCCATGAGTTGTTTCAGTTTGGGCAAACATACTTGCTCCTGTGATTAACATGTCACGAGCCAAGCATTTCCCTTAGTGTGGTGTAGCTCATAGGTAGCTTAATTCAAATTCTGGTTATGTTTAAGTCTACATTTTCATTGGATGGACCGTGTAGTGGATCCTTGGGGGATTTAGATCATTGGACCATGCTCTAATTGCTTCTTTGGTATATCACTATGCTGCTAGTTAGCGTTAGAATTTGCTACTGGTAGTAATATTCCCTAATCTGGTACTTTCCTTTTGTCAAATTCATGCTCTTGTGTTTTTGTTTTGCAATAGCAAACCTGTTAATCCAAAGTCGATGTATGTGTTGTCAAATTCATGATCTGGTACTTTCTGATTTTTGTCATTGAAGTCCAAACGTGGTGTATGATGCATGCAACTACTTGGATGTATGTGTTGTCTGATTTGCTCTTTCGTGATGTTCTTCTACATAAAAAAATTGGTTGAAGTCTGCTTCGTGTAGAATAAATTCTTCTTACCGACCATAGAGGTGGGTGGACATTCTCGTGCAGTAGTATTAATATGATGTGGTGGCTGTGATCTTAATACTTGATGCAAGGCCAGTTTTTTTTATGCCTGTTTTGGCTATGGACATGATTTAGCTCATATTTTAAGCCACCTTACACCGAATCGAGTTAATTTATGTTTGAGAGATCAGATTGGGCCATATTAGCCAGTGTGACCCTCGGATCTAATGGCTTGATTCATGGCTAGGTTATGCAGGATCTGGAATATTATATTCTTTTTTTGCTATCTTCTGGAACCATTAGGCTGGGTAAAGGACTTCCCTGTGTTAAGTTACAACTTGATTGGGTCTTTTGAGCTATGTAGTAGCAGGGAAGGGCTTTTGTTTGACTGTTTTGTCCGTAAAGGATCCAGGCTTGTGGAAATTCCTACCTTTAGACATCGTCTATAAAGAAATATGTATGCTGATGCAAACTTGAATCTACTCTTTTGTTACCCTGTAGTCACAAGTATCTGCACATGTGATTTGTAAATTTTGTTCTTTGGTTGGTATCACCTGGTATGTTAATTGATTATTTGATATTCAGATCTTACAGTCCTTGGCTTATGTGTCATGTTCAGCTTCCTATATTTGTTACGACTCCTTTTCTGGTCATTTAATACAAACATGCATTGATACTATGTGTTCTATTTCTGTCAGGTACTTATCAAGCGCAATTTTTCGCAACCAGATTGTGGAAGAACGAAGGGCTGATGGCGTCCCTGTGCATCTTCACTTGGATTCTCTGGCATGGCTGGATCTGTGGTGTGCCCTGGCAGCGGCGGGGGCGAGGGCTCAGTCGCAGTGATGACTGTATGGATGTGTGCCCTCTGGTTGCTCCGGCCAGCCATGGGCTAGATGGCTGGACATGCTAGGCTTGTATATGTAGGCTCAGGACTGGTTTGATTTCCTTTTTGTTTGGTTTGGAATGATTGGTTATTCCAATTCTTGTTGAAATACTCAAGTATCCGAACACAATTTTTTGCAAGGCAACAAATAATTAGTGTCGTGCTATTTATTATACGCAGGGCTGTTACTCCCAAGCGGGTACCACCAGTATTCGGTGTTGGGGAGATGACGTCAAGGAAATGCAGTGTGGGGTTGACCGGACAATGCTGCACGGTGGCTGGACGTCGGCTGGAGCGGGCATGGAAGGCCCTCTCGGCTACCTCTTGTTTCTTTGGTTGGTGCCTAGCCGCTTGTGTCGTGCCTGAACCGCGGTGCACTGGCATCGCCTCCACCCTGGTGAGTTATATGTGCCTCCTCTCTCCTATGTTGTTTCTATTTTGCTCCGCGGACATGGTTGTCGGTTGGCTCCAACAAGGCCATTTAAACTGCTGCTCTGTCCCGGCCATCGAGCCAATTATGACGTGCTAATTTTTGGTCATTGAATTTTGGTCATTTACTTTGTTTGCTGGTTGTTGTTCTATTTCAACCTGATAGCTAGTTTGAAGTTAATAGTTTGATAATCAACTGATTGGTGTGGATACATGTTTTGATAATCAACCTGATTATGCTCGGCTCATCTAGAGTCATGTGGTTACTGTCCCGGTCCATTACCTAGATCCCTAGATTTCACTATGTCCATTTTTTAAAATTTTAGGCTTCTATCTAGTTCATTGGATCCATGTGTACATTTTTTTTTGAGGTAGGATCCGTGAGTACATTGATGTGAATTTGTATGATCATTTCCCTCTAGTCTTTACTCCTTTAGAAAGAAACCTTTTTTGATGGATGATCCTGGGATTATGCATGCTTGTATACTTGTGGCTGGCTTTGCCGTTGCAGCATTTTTTTGCTTGCTATTTGGAAGTCATAGATGCTAGTCATGCCAGACTTGTATATGTATGTTCATGACTGGTTTGGTTTCCTTTTTGATTTGTGTGTAACGATTGATTATTCTGATATCTGTTGATATACTCAAGTGTCCAAACACCATTCTTTGCAAGGCGAGAAAAACAGTGTCGTGCTTAGTATTTATTTTTGCTCCCAAACGGGGCCTTAATGGAGTTTCTATACCCTTGTATCTGAGCAGCAGATTATGCATGTGTGTGTGTGTGTGAATTTTGTGAACTTGCTTTATCTAAAGCGAGATGATTTCTATGCAACCAATGATCGTATCAGTGATAATAAACATGTTAATAATTGCGTCTTCTTCTGTGATGTGCAGATTCTACCGTTCGGTCTGGTGCAGCAAGCTAGGTTCACGTGGCATGGCCTCCCTCTCTGACAGGCTGATTTGGTCCCTTGTACGTGTCAATGCTTGCTCCTCTGTTGAGTAATGCATTGTTTCGTGAACCTTTCTTTGCTTATGTTCGTGCAGGAGCTTGCTGTGGTTGGGCGTGAGGGTGGAGCGGCAGATTGCTGGTCATGAAGTGGAGAGGCTAGGAGGCGGAGCCATGGCTGTCGGATCCGGCCTGGCATCGTATCGTCGTTTATTTTCGTTTCTTCAAGTGATGTTGGCATCCGGCCTGGCTACTGAGAATGGGTGACCGAAAGGGTTAGTTGTGCTTGTTGTAGAATTGAGCTCATGGAAAACACTGCTGTACCACTCGAAGAAAAAACACTGCTGTGATGATTTGATTTTCTTTAATCCTATTTTTAGACCAATATATCTTGTATGTGTGGCTGAATGACTTGAGATAAACGGAGTTGATCTACACTCAATGACAGCGTATATTTTTCTGTGTTTTTTGGAGACATAAATTGGGGTCGTATTTTAATTTTGTGTCTTTCAGCTGGGACTGGGAGCATATGTTACCTCTCTGTCTGACTCCTGATACGTACAGCTGGCTTAATTAATTTTGACATCCTGCAAGCAGCTGAGAGGACTAGCTGGTGCTTTTAAAATGCATTCTATGAAAAGATTTGCCAAGAGTTCAGAGTTTGTCCAACAAAACCAATGTATTTCACGCCCACCTTAAGTATACATACCAGGTATGACCCAACAAGGTACAAGTAGTTTCGCCGGCTTCGGAATACTAACTGATTATTCCTAGCATCCGCCAGCGAAAGGATAAGAACAATAGTTAACAGAACGGTCAAAACATGTGCTAAAAAAGTGCGAAAGGATAAGAACAATAGTTAACAGAACGGTCAAAACATAGAAAAGTAGGCATGAACGGCCCCTCGTATGTTACGCGGTAATTAAATGTCCTGCGGCGGGCCGTTCGTATGTCACGCCTAATTAAATGCTCTGTTTGGATGGTGTTTAATTGGTTTCCTTGAAACCCCTCCATGTCACCGATCTCTGGCCTGGCCGTCGATCCCTGCCGCCACCTAATCGCCGGCCTCCTCAGCCGCTGATGTTCTACGGCCGACCTCTTCGCGAGGGCTGCTGCTGCCGGAGTCCTCACTTCGCTCCATGCAGGTGAGACCCTCGATCCGCATCTTCTCCTTCCTTTCAACGCCATACGTGCTAACTTCTTGCCCGAAAGAACCCATCTTGATTCGTCGCTCTACATTCTGCGCAATCTGCTCTAGCTTTGGTCCTACCTGCGTATCCATCTTGATTCGTAGCTCCACATGGCATGATGGCCTCATACATCTCAACATTGAACTGTTTTTTCATGGCTAAAAGCAAAGGCAAGAACCTGCATGCAGCGCATGAACTTGTCATTTTTTGTTGTTTTAAAAAGCAAACACGAAGATCTCATAAGGCACAATAGTATACTTGTCATGCCACTCTGATTTACATGGTCCAGTATCTCTTGTTCCCCCTATGTCAGTTAACCTTGTTATTCCCGGACCTTTTTCATGTCCAGGACCATATGATTCTGTATGAAAACCTGAATTCTTTTTCCACTTGTTAAGCTGCTAGGTCTAGACTTCGTTCTTATTATCCATAATGGCAAGCTAATTGCGGTGCTGTGCGATTTATTGTGTCACTCAACTCATACGAGTTTTGCCGCCATTAGTACAATACGCCTATTTGTTATAAGGTGCTTCCATTTGTCTCTATATAGGTACATGTCATGATCCATAAGAAGGACCCCCAAAAGATTGATCTTTTTTCTTTGCCTTTGCTTTTTCAGTTTTGTTTAGTACAACCAAACCTCTAATTGATTTGTAGGTATGCAACACTGTACTTGAACCTGTGCTCGTGATATTAATTTATTTGCCTAGTACGTCGTACTTGTCTTGTTCAGCAAAGCAATGGCACCACCCATGTATTTATGTAGGTACGGACATGTGCAATTTATGCTTCTTCTATGGCTGATCAAACCATGTCTAAATAGTACTAGGCAAAATAGTCCTGGCTGCATCGGCAGGTATGCATGTATTTTGCTTGTTTGTGGTGTGTTACTCTGAGTTGGGATTCAGGAAAGCATAACAGATTTGTACTTCGCTACTTTGCAAGTAACATTTTCCCAAAAGCTTCGTAATTCTTGCTATCGTATTCACGAGTTGCACATGGATTGTATCTGAAACCTTGCAGTCTCTTGTTACAAACGATAGCAATATAAACGATGAAGAGCGGAAAGATCAAACCAACAGGGACACGAGATTTATCGTGGAAAACCGTCCCAACAATGGGAGAGAAAAAACCACGGGCGCCAGCCAGCAATACTTCACTATATCGGGTGAGATTACAAACGCCGGTTATTTACAATGTGTGACTTATCCCAACCGGCGGCTTACAAAATGTATTTATATGGAGGCAAAACCCTAAGTCGGCTGCAGTCCAACTCGGAAACGATCCGTACCGTACCAGTTGGAGGCAAAACGCTACGGCCCAAGCCTCCGGCGACGGGCCTCTATCTTCATATAAATTTGGATCACCATAAAACAACATCTCTCACGTGGGTTGGTGACTAAGAGAAACTAAGGAAAACCGTTAGATTTGCATCGTGACTCGTGATAGCCTAAAAGTTGTGCATGAGTTTACAACTCAGATGCAATTAAATCTCAGTAGACTCAGCTGTAAGCATGCCCTTAATGTTAAGAGTTTTAGTTATAGATTAGGGAGTGAGGCGTTTTGGAGCCCGATCTCTACGTAGCTCTTTTTTTTCAAAAAGGGAAATCAAAATTTGTATATTTTTCAGTTCTAGAAAATTTGAAAAAATTCTACATATAGATAGTGATATGATCTATGACTATTCGAAATTCGTTATATTTTAGGCTGCGAAAAAAAAGACAGATCGGTAAATTTGGGTCGGTAAACAGTGCTCTGTTTTAAAAACATTAAAAAATTCAAGATTTGTCTTTTTTTGTAACCTAGAATAATACAAATTACGGGCTGAAAATTTGCACACTGTTACATCTCGACAATATGTAAACGTAGGATTTTTTTCAAAAATTTTGAAACTCAAATTCCTGATTTTGAGGTTTCGAAAACGAGTTGCATGGAGGCGGGGCTCCTTTTGCACTTTCGTAGATTAAGTGTATATCTTGTACGTGTAAAGGCCCATTAGGCCCATATACTTGTGTATATGATGTCTCCTTGCAAATTATGAGAACTGATTTGGCCAGTTGACATAAAAACATGGACTCAAGACTTATGAAATCATAGATGCCAAAAAATGGGGTTTGCTTTCGATTGCAAAACCATACATCAGTGATATATTTCTCCAAACAGGCCCAATTAAACCATCACCATTGATAGTATAGTATAAAATAAAAATACAAGATTTTTTCTTCATCGAAAAGCTTTGCGTGTAAAAAAGAAGAGTTAATTACATGCTCAAAAGAAAGCGGACACCATCCCATACAACACAACCCGCTAGAGTAAAGTCCTAGCGTATTAGAGCGCCAAGGCTGCCCACGTTGGCACTAGACCACTCCCGGGCCTCCACATGGATCATCACGAGAAGGTTTGTCGTAGACGAACATATGTTGTCGAAGATCACCATGTTACGATGCTTCCAAATCCACCAAGCCGTGAGCATGATCAACGAAGAGGTGCCCTTATTAAGGGCCTGAAGGTAGATCGAGCCGTCGTATCCCACCAATCCGTGAAGATGTCTCCAACAACATGTGGTTGGGCTGTCGATCGGATCCAAGATAGGACCTCCTACCAAATTGTTCCGAGAAAGGGCAACCTGTAAGCAGGTGCTGCATAGTCTCCAACGAAAATTAAAATATAATATCAAACTAGCCTAAGCAAAAGATGCGAAGGTGTCGTTTGCAGCAAAGCTATGGAACATTTTTTGTGGTGAACTATATGAAATAAGTAACGTGAAACCTCCGAAAGTCAATTATAAACTACACACGAAATAGAAAAAAATAGTGTACTCCAAACGTTGCAGTGCAATTTGACTAGTATAGTAAGAAAGACAATATATTCTCTAGTTTCCAAAAGTCACAACCTTGGTAATTTCAATACACGTGTATGGGTTAATATTTCTTCTTACTTTTTCCAATCTTGAAAGAACCAGAAGGTCCAACTATATAAGTTATTCTTACCTTTTTCCAACATTGAAAGCCTGGTTAAGATGAGGAGTAATGAGTACTACATACTATTGCACTGATATTATTTTGATCATCATTTTATTTCTTGTTCCCTTCCAAAAGCTATTGAATTACTGGAGAATTACAATGTGCAAGCCATCCTGGGTCCACAGAAATCATCGGAAGCTGTATTCATATCTAAGCTTGGAAATATGACACAAATCCCCACAGTGTCCTTCACAGCAACACGCCCTTCTCCGGATTCTGCTAGTATGCCCTACTTTGTGCGAGCAACGCTGAATGACTCAGCCCATGTGAATAGCATTGCCTTGCTCATACAAGCATATGGATGGAGAGAAGTTGTGCTAGTATATGATGATACTGACTATGGGAGAGGCATTCTACCATATCTCATAGATGCACTTCAAGAAATTGATGTGCGTGTTCCATATCGCAGTGTCATCCCTGTTGCAGCAACAAGTGAAAACATTATACAAGAACTATATAAGTTGATGACAATGCAAACAAGGGTATTTATTGTTCATATGTCATACACTATGACTTCCCTTCTCTTTACAAAGGCAAAAGAGATAGGGATGATGAACAAAGGATTTGTGTGGATTATCACAAATAAAGTAGCAAACATCTTCGACTCACTAGATCCAAGTGTTATTGAAGCAATGAATGGTGTACTAGGAGTAAGGTATCATGTCCCTAAATCACAGGAACTTGATAATTTCTCCATAAGGTGGAGCAGAATGTACCAACAGGATAACCCAGATGAATCACCCTTTAATAAGTTAAGCATTGTTGGTTTATGGAGGTATGATGCGACATGGGCATTAGCAAAGTCAGTGGAAAAGGTTGGGATATCTAGTACAATAAATAGGCGGCCATGGTCCAGCAAAAATTCCACATGCTTGAAATCCATGGTTATTTCTACTAATGGTCCTGAACTTTTAGCGGCAATTATACAAAACAAGTTCAGAGGCTTGAGCGGTGACTTTGACTTAACAGAGAGACATCAGCTCGAAGTTTCTGTGTTCTAGATAATTAATGTAGTTGCAAGAGGTTGGAGAGAAATCGGGTTTTGGACTATCAAAAGTGGACTTTCACGACAATTAAATCAGAATGGCTTGAAAACAACAGGATCAGCAGCCTCAATGCATGATCTAAATCCCGTAATTTGGCCAGGGGAGTCAACTGAAATACCAAGGGGCTGGGAAATTCCTACAAGTGGTAAGAGGCTTAGAGTCGGTGTGCGCATAAGTGCATATCGAGAATTTATAAAGGTATTCAAAGATCTTGTCCGAAATGCAACAAGGGTGAGTGGCCTTTCAGTTGACTTATTTGAGGAGGCAGTAAAGAGGCTACCTTTTGCACTTACTTATGACTACATAGAATTTGACACAGATGATACAGCAACTACGAGAAGCTACAATGATTTTGTCTACCAAGTCAAACTTCAGGTAAAAAATACTTTGTAAAATATATAGCTTTCAATTTCTCAATCCTCAAACTATTTATAAGTTATTAAATTAGTGCTCCACATTTACATCTACTATTTTACTGTGGCTGCTATTTCACTTCACATCAAAAAGGATGTCAACCAGAGAAGGCTCAATGCATTTTCTCAAAGAAAAATGTCTATTGCTGTATTGCATGCTAAAATATTTCCCTTTTGCTGAACAATTGAGCTTTATTGTAAATAGTGCTTTCTTTATTTCTCAAATATATAAATCTAACTAATGCAAATGTCATTTCAGAATATAGATATTGATGTTGCTGATATTACTGTGAGATACAATCGAACATTGTATGTCGACTTCACCGTGCCATACACTGAGTAAGGAGTAGGGATGATTGTTCCAGTCAAGGAAGACATGAACAAGAATATGTGGATTTTCTTGAAACCATTGACCACTGAAATGTGGTTTGGCAGCATCGCGTTCTTTATATAAATAGGAGGAGCTGTCCTTCTGGTGGAATATCTAAATGGCAATGAACATGTACATGGTCCCTTTTCACTCAGACATCTGGGGATTGCAATGTTTTTCTCCATTTTCGAAGAGAGTTGAGTAAACATTACGACTTCCCAGATCTATACACAAATTTGAACAAGTATTTTTGTTGGATAGACAAACTATGTACTGTTGCACTAGAAGGTTTATGCATGACAAATTACAACATTGATCTGACCAAACTACATCTCTATTAGTTTAGGAAAGATAAATAAATAATCTCTAGGACTCTTATTTAGTTCCTAAATAAGAAGTTATATCTGTCTATTTAACAATTCTTAACAATTGAAATATTAAGTATCAGAAAAGGAAACGAAATAATGCTATTTTTATCTGCTGAAAAAGTGTTTAAGCAGTGTGCATGTTCATCATAATTGCACTTCAGTAAACAGAAAATATATCTTGACATTCTCCTCTGTTTGCATCAGTTCAAAACTGATGGTAAGACTTCCATTTATCATCTAACCAAATAAATATTGCATATTCTTTCCAGGAAGTCCTGAAATATCGTGCATTGCAGTATCCAGCTTCAAATTTGTTTTGTGTCTTAACTATAAATTATTGTTGTTGCTGCAGAGGAGAAGCTGGAACGCTTTCTGTCTAGAATCGTTCTACTTGTATGGATGTTTATTCTTCTGGTACTTACAAGTAGCTATACAGCAAGTTTTGCATCAATGCTTACTGTACAACAACTTTTGCCGACAGTGAAAGATATTCATGAACTCCGGAGGAACGAAGAATATGTAGGGTTCCATCGTGGTTCCTATATAGATGGTCTACTGTTGGATATTGATTTTGAAAGATCAAATCAGGCCCTATGATACGCCTGACGATTTTTATGGTGCTCTTTCTAAAGGAAGCAAAAAACGGTGGCATTTCTGCGCTTATACTTGAAGTACCATACATCGAATTGTTTCTCGCAAAGCACAACAAAGGTTACACAATGATGGGGCATATTTACAAGAGTGTAGGTTTTGCATTTGTAAGTTTAACTACACCCACCAGGACCTTTATTTCTGATCTCTTGAAAAAATGAAACCAAAATTGATCTGCCTGCTAGCCAAGCATGTAAATGTCATGCTCATGTGTTTCCTTAAATTCTACATTTCCTTGTCACAATAAGATTGCTATTTACAAACTTGTAGCACATAATGGCATGGCTATATAACAACACAAAATAAATAAATGAATCTTCCAGTGGGGTGATGCAAAACAAGACAACAATTCATTTTTGTCTTTCATAATATCAATTAGTTGGGTTGCTTTTAGATATCTGGGTGCTAAGCTAGCAGTTACGTTTTCTGAATCGAACTGCATAATTTGCATTTGAAACAAATGATATGTCACTTGGAGGTCAACAACTCAATAATACTATATCTAACACCAATTTGATTTATGAAACAGAGCAATAAACTTTTCAGGACTTACTTTTTAAACAACTTGAAAATAAGACAATTAGTACAGCACAACAACCACAAACTAAGCCTAAAGCAGCCCTATGATCAGCTTAATTACTAGATTTCTGTACTATTTCAGCAACTTTAGTTGATTGTCTCAGGGTATAGTACTGCTAAATAGCATCATCACTAATATCTTCCATTATATCATGTTAGTTAAGCTTATAACAATAATATTTTTGGTGATTAGGCGCTACCCAAGAACTCGCCACTTCGAGCTGAACTATCAAGGGCAATACTCAACATAACAGGTGGAGACACTATCATTGAAATTGAAAAGAAATGGATAAATAAGAAAAGCGATCAAAATGAGGATAAAATCGATGGTTCGGGCGCTATCACTTTTAAAAGTTTTGGGGGATTATTCATCATAACTGGTATCGTGACAACATCTTCCCTTCTTGCGGCCATGCTGATGAACCGCTACAAGAAATGTGAAAAGAATGCAGGGAGCAAAGTAGATTCAGTAGAAGACCAAAATGAATGTGGACATGGGCAACAAGGAGAAAATGGAGATTCACAAGGAGATGAAAATGGGAACTGCAGTGATATAGAGAACCGAACAACATCATCAGTGCCTCTCAGTTCGAACACAAACGGTGACCAGCTACTGACTCATACTGGTTCACAAATCATTCACAGGGGGCATAGACGTGGTATGTCACTTTAAGTGGCTCAAGTAGTTCCGGGCTGAGCGAGGGGAAGCCGGCCTGACTGAACTTGTGTGTGTAAAATTTGCTAAATATATGTGTGCAAAATCAAGTATATTTTCAATATACTTTATGCTTCAGCCTTTCTTATGTATATATCATGTACTTTTACCTTGGGGAAGTCAAAGTTCACTATGAACTAGGCTATATATATACTCCTCCAACAAGATCGTGCCTTAAATACTTCTACACTTGTTTTCAAGTATTGATCATTCTGGATCCTGATCTACCCCCACTTTATTTTCACATTGTAGAAGAACTATGTTATAACAGGTGCGCATAGACCACGTACATCGACCTACAAACTCGATTGTCTTTGCTTGACGATTCCTGGTCGGCCACGTACATCGACCGGTGCATTGGGACACTTCTTATATCTTTTTCAGCAGAGAGTGGAAGCACATGCAGCAGCTAGCAAACGGTTGGACCGACGTTGACCCAACTGAGCAATTTGCACCTGCTAGCAGTCTACACTGATGTGATGCACTGGTGAGGAGTCTGCTGGAGTGAGCTTGCCCGTACCATTAATGGACTAGGCATCCCTGCACCATGGCACTGCTTATAGTAATATATCATCTGACAAATGAACATGCATGACAGTTAATGGGATGGCACTGGCAACAACAAGGTTGTCTCTCTCCGGCCGGCTCCATGTAGAGCCTTCGCAGCTACATAAATGGAGATAGCTAGCTGCGGCAGATGCAAGCTAACCAACCATGGACATGGCCAAAAACATGCGTACACCATCTACGCAAGCAGGCCAGTGGCTGTGGCGCCGCCGGCTGCAGGCGCTCGTGGTGGTCCTGGCGGCCATGGCCGCTGTGGTGGTGTCGCCGGCGAAGTGTGAAAAGCACGAGGAGGAGGCGAAGAAGGCGATGGTGACGGCGGTGATCGTGTTCGGCGACTCCATCATGGACCCCGGCAACAACAACGGCCTCCACACCGTGGTCAAGGCCAACCACCCGCCCTACGGCAAGGACTTCGCCGGACACGTCGCCACCGGCCGCTTCTCCAACGGCCTCATACCCACCGACTTCATCGGTACGTACTACATAGATATATATACGTACCTAGACTCCTTGAGCACGTATATGTTTTTCTTCTTCTTTGCTACGCCGTGCTCGCCGCTTTAACTTACCACTTCCTCCGCCATTTTTATAAGATGTTTTGTCAAGGTTTAATTAGCTTAACAAAACTTGTGCAAAACGGATGGAGGGAGTACCAATTATGTGCATGCACTGGATCAGAAGTATATATGCTATGATAATTTGGTGTGCGTGCCCATGCTCTGTCCATGTGGACATCGAGATCAAGTTTTATTTCCTCAACGCATGTGCATGCGAGTCATACATGAAAAATAGAATTGAGTAGAACTACTTCAATCTAGTGTAGGCGTCAATCAGTGTACGGTTGAGTCGTTGCTAGGAAGATTGACATTTTTTTGAAAAAAAAACAGCACAGTGGCCCTGCTTACTGATGTGAGGACATCAGCTTCAGTGTGTCGATTTTTTTTTTAATTATCTTCATAGCAAGATACACGATGTTTTCAGCGTGGATAAATTCCTAGAGGTATAACTTTGACGTATGAATATATAGCAGGGTTGCTAAAAGATAATAAATAGAACTATATATGAAACGTTGTTCTTATGGGAGCCACAACATTAGCAACAAAACGAGCGGGCGATGGCAACGCCAGGATTTCTTGCTATAGATGGCCATCGAGATTATTCCTGTCCACTTGTTCTTATTGCACTCACAAAAATTGGTTTTGCATGTGCTGGAATTCTTGCTTTTGCATATACAGTTGGGTTCCATCTTGTAGATCAGAAAAATTGGAGTACTTAGAAAACAAACAAAAAAAGTCACGAATCAATAATGGCCGACCCGCTCTCAACTATGACTCTCAACTATTTGGTTTTCTCAATTTGTCCACTGGACTAACATGAAGTACATTTAGAGTATGTAGCGCATTTAATTAGGAGGCATGTCGGCGTATATATTTAATTACTTACTGTACTACATGTGAGTGGCAGATAATTTGCAACTTTACATTTCAGAATATTTTGCATGACAGTATAACGTTGTAAAAAAAATAGTTCTCTATATACTAGATATCACACGCTTTCTAGTGAGGCGTCTATTACAAGTGGATAAGTACAATTTACTCTATTGAACAAACATAATCACAAAAGTAATTTTCATGATTAATCTAATATAACTATTTCCAACTATATTTGATAAGAGTAGTCTTTTCTTCTATATCTATACAACTAATAAAGCATCTGTCATGACTCATCAAAACATTGTAGACATGCATTCGAAAATCCGAATGGAGTTGTGTGCATCCTACCTATGAAGAATAGCCCGGGTGTAAACTATTGTGGATTGTATCCGTTTGATGTGAATGTTTAGTTTTAATAAAAGCATCCTATATCGAATAACAACGAAAGTTCGATTAGAAGCTGGAGGGGAATCACATTTTTAGATGATATTATTGCACTACATACTATACGGGATATCCAGGCATTATACATTGAAGTAAGGTGCATTGCAATCCGTTGATTTCAGTCCAGGGTCTAAACGTCAAGCAGCTACTTCCTCCATACCTCGGAGTGCAGCACACCCCTGAGGACCTCCTCACCGGCGTCAGCTTCGCGTCCGGCGCGACCGGATTCGACCCTCTCACCCCTGTCATCGTGGTAACTACCTACCTAACTACACTCACCATATTGAGTATCTATTAACTCCTCGTGGTTCTGGTCCTGATGATGTTACTCTTGGAATTCTAGGGTGTGATCTCGCTGGAGCAGCAGCTGGCGTACTTCGACGAGTACCGGAGCAAGCTGGTGGGCATCGCCGGCGAGGAGCATACGAAGCGTATCATCGACGGCGCCCTGTTCGTGGTGTGCGCCGGCACAGACGACATCGCCAACACCTACTACACCACCCCCTTGCGGAGCGCCCACTACGACGTCCCCGCCTACGTGGACCTCCTCCTCGTCGGCGTCGAGTCCTTCCTCCGCAACGTGAGTGCGCATGGGGCCAAGCGGATCGGCTTCGTTGGTCTCCCACCCATCGGATGCGTGCCGTCGCAACGGACGCTGGGCGGCGGTCCGCACCGGAGCTGCGTGCCGGAGCGCAACGCCGCCGCACAGCTCTATAACACCAAGGTCCAGCAGCTGATCGGCGAGCTGAGCAAGGACAAGGCGGCGTTCCCCACCCTCGTCTACCTCGACATCTACACCGTGATCCAGGACATGGTGGACCACGGGCAGCGGTACGGGTTCAACGAGACGACGCGCGGGTGCTGCAGCACCGGGACGGTGGAGGTGGCGGTGCTCTGCGACGCGAGGTTCGAACCGGTGTGCGACGATGTGTCGGGCCATGTGTTCTTCGACAGCTACCACCCTACTCAGCGGGCTTACAAGGTCATCGTCGATTACATCTTCGACCACTACATACAGTTCCTGAATCTTTGAAAAATTGTGAGCCAAGTGGGGCCATTATTCATTCTTTCTAAGTTGATTATTCGAGATTTTGTTTGAAGGAAATTATTCGAGATTGAGCGTTAGACCAGGGACAAATATTATGTGCGTGATGGTGTAAATCCATCTTCAGTTGTATAAGTCAAGTCGACAGGTTCTGGAAACATGATGAAATATAGTCTACTATTTAAGCATGTATTCAGTATGCTATTGGCACCATACTGTCATTCTACTGAACCTTTCTTAGCATTCCACACTGATCAACATTATTCATCCTCCAGGGTATAACAATACATGGGTGCTTGCTTGTGCTAAAATGCTGTAGTAGCAATGTTTGTTGCAGTAGCACCGTCCATTTCTTAGTGTAATTAAAAACTGTTCAGAAATCATAATCGGAAATCGGAGATAGCGGTTTTTGCATCTAACCCAATGGAGTAGTAATGCTTGATGTAATCCCTAACGAGGGTCTTCCTGTACAACGGCGGGTTCTCGTCGGACAGCAGCTCCTTGATCGGGCCGTACATCCTCGTCGAGGCCGGGTGGAAATGTGTGCTGAAGAAGCAAGCGATGGAGACCCTCGGCGCGGCGTTCTTGGCCACCACCCTATGCTCCACGCTCCTGAACCCGTCGTTGGAGATGAGCTGAACAGTTTGAACAAAACACAAACAGTTCAGAATGATCAAGATTGGTACGAGTGTGTCAAATTAAAAAAATCCAGGCATGTGCCATTGCTGAGTACCTGCAGGAGATCGCCGATGTTCACAATGAACGCTCCGGGTGTCGGCGCGACGTCGACCCACCGGTCATCATGGAGGATCTGGAGGCCACCGATTTCGTCTTGGAGGAGTATGGTCAGGAAGCCAGAGTCTGAATGCCGGCTGGTGCCGATGGCGAGTTCAGGCTGGGGGCAGGGAGGGTAGTAGTGGCAGAGTATGATCTGCCCTTGGTTACACTCGATGTCTGTCAGGTAGCTCGGTTTGAGCCCAAGAGCTTCCGAGAGCAGCTCGAACAAAGTGTTCCCCAGATCCCTCACCTGCTTCGCGTATTCAAACAAGGCACCTCTACAAAGTAATCATTTCATAGCAGGGTTTAGCTCAAGTACAGAGTAAGAGAGAGCAGCTGGAATGGCATGTGCAAACAGGAGCATATGATTGATTACGGGAGAAAGAAAGTAGGAGCCCATGCATGCATGGAGCGCCTCGTACGTGGAGCTCATGAGCACGCATTAATATTTGACGTGCACGCCATGCTATTGCTATTGCTCCTACCCCGGCGGTCAACGCACGCATTTGACCGCGCATTCAAAGCAGCCGACTCGTACGCGCGGCGCGGCGGGGCTCCTTTTTCTTCTCCCGCTCGCCCGACGGACGCGATTTTGGGCGTGCCTACTCTCCCGACGCTGCTTTTTTTTTTCTTCTTCTGATATATATGATTCCTCGCCGATCGACGTACCATGCATGCATGCAGCAGGTAAACCTGTTCATAGACCGGCGGCGCATACCTGGCAAGACCTGAACCCGCCTGAGGGAGAGGTGTGAAGTCCATTGAATCTCGGAGAACATCGTCCACCTGGGCGATGGCAAGTTTCTCGTCGCTAAGACTAGCCATAGTGCTGGTATCATAGCTAATATCATGCATGCCACGTAGGCAAAAAGATGACGTGTCACTACATTTAATGATGAAAGAGATGATGGTGGTATCATAGGTAGATACCGTAACATAACGCGTTCCAATACAAGATGAGTCTACAACATAATTAATGCAATACAATATGATACCACAAATATGTTACTACACATAGTGGAAGTAGTAACATAGACTAGTATCATATGCATGATACTAGTATATGATACTCCCCACTATGGCTAGTCTAAGGGATTCAAAGCGGAAGCCACCGGTGAGCTGGTTGCTTGTCCACACCTCTCCCGCTCGCCCGGTCATACCGGCGGCGCGCACGTCTTTATTTGTTTTACAAGTCAGTAGGCATGTTCATCCTTGATTAATCACTGTCTAACAGGAGCGGAACGCTAATAAGATATAGTCAGATAATTTAAAACAAAATGCGCGCGCAGTCGTTCGTTGACGCCTCGTCTACGCGCGCGTGATGGATCGATGGCTCGAGCATGCGTGCTTCGTTCCGTACGGTCGGGGCAGCCAGCTGGAGCGCGCTAATCAAAGAAACAAAATTAGTTAGGAGACGAGTCGAACACGTACGTGATCTCGCTCAAAATTAGGATGCTGCGTTTTTTCTTTCTTTCTCCCTCCAAACATGCATGAGTAGTGCATACGGGCGCGCGGGCGGCATTTTTTCTCTGCTTTATTATTTCATTTCATTTCCCAGAAACGAAAGCCAGCATTTATATCTGTTTTGATTATACTGTCCGGCCTTGACGTAACATGATGCGTTGCTTCAGCAAAGAGTTCGTTTGACACATCGCCGGCCGTTCCATTCCGGCCTTCCACACCAACATTCGCCTACCGGGCACCTGCCAATCGCGATGATGTGTGCGTGACCAGCCCACTCAAGAGCGGATGGGATCAAGATCTTCAAGACGACACCCACAAGGGGGTCAACGACGTGAGAACGACACCGTCGCCCGGCCCATCCGGGGCGCCATTAATTATTGTAGTCGGGAAGAATGTATGTCGGTGGCTTGTGACGCGAGTGAGGCTACAATCAACTTAGATAAGCGTGCTCCGGTTCTTTTGGTCGTCGTCCCCCTCGTGTCTACACCATCGGAGAAAAACTTATACTCCCTCCGTCCAATAATAACTGTCACAAGTTTGCCAAAAAATGAATGTATCTAGACATGAAACATGTATGGATACATCCACTTTTTGATAAACTTGAGACAGTTATTATCGGACGGAGGGAGTAGTTAGTTTGTTTTCTCGCCGGCTAGCTAATACATGAAAGTACGATAGCTAGCAGGCTGAAAAGCTATGTACAGACGTGCATGGGGATCTGATTTCATGCCAAGCAGCACTGTAGTAGGCTAGCTAGGACAGGAGAGTGCTCTCTCTTTCATTCTTAACATACACGCACCGGTCGGAGGGTGGCAACTCGATCGCCAAGATAATCGATCGTACGTGAACGGCTGAAGAGCTAGCTATTGACCACGCAGCCTGGTTCTCCGATCAAGATAATATGTGTATACATGGTTGAGTGCATGTGCATATTGATGATGGCAGTTTTCCCGCCCGTTTACGCCGGCAACATCAAATTGTTTTGTTCAGCAATTTAATTTGCCGCTCAATTTTGGGCTACAGCACACATACTTATTGAGTTTTCCCACCCGTTTTTTGCGATCGAACATTATCCAATTACGTATTATCTAGTCTATAATCATAAAATATCAAGTGTTTAAACCTGCATGAAAGACTTGTGATTTTACTGCCCATATCCATTATATAGTTGTTTTCCCGCCTGTTTTCATTTTGACAGTTTTTTCGCCCGTTTTCCACATGCTACATCAATTTTTTTTGTTTGGCAGTCCCCCCCCCCCCCCCCCACCCCAATTTCGGGGGGTACAACACACATACTTATTGCAAAAATGATTCACTGCCCATGGTGATGCGTACGCACCCCGTGTCAAATGTCGATTTAAGCCGTATAAACCCATTTTGAGCTTGCTTTCCTAGTAGAACATGGAATTCTGGTGCACAAAAGCGGTTCCGGATTTTCAACAAAAATAATTTTTCATCAAAGTCAATGACATGTTGACTTTTTGGACAAAAAGTCAAACTAGAGTTGACTTGGATGAAAAAATATTTTTTTTGAAATTCCGAAACCACTTTTGTACATCAGAATTCCACGTTCTACTAGGAAACCAAGCTAAACAATGTGGTTATACGGCTTGAATCGAAGTTAGATGAGTGCATACGCATCACCAGGGGTAGCGAATGCACTCTCTACTTATTGCATTGTGTTTTCCTGCGCGTTTTTCGTTTTGGCAGATTTCCTGCCCGTTTTTGGGGGTTACATCAAATTGTTTTGTTTGGCAGTTTTTCTGCCCGTTTTCACGGTCTACATCATCTTGTTTTGTTTAGCAGTTTTCCCGTCCATTATTTTTCACCGTTTTCGTGGGCTACATCAAATTGTTCGTTTCGACAGTTTTCTCGCCTGTTTCCGTGGGCTACGTCAAGTTGTTTTGTTTGGCAGTTTTTGCACCCGTTTTTCGTTTTGCCAGTTCTCCCGCCCGTATTTCGTGGGGTACGTAATTTTTTTGTTTGGTAGTTTTCCCGCCAATTTTTTTGTTTTGGCAGTTTTCCTGCCCGTTTTCATGGGTATAACATGCATGATGCGTGGATGTATTTTTTCACGTCACCTACTTTACAGATATAGTTATTACCTATTAATTTATGTCCCATTTTGTTGTGCGCGCTATTATTATATACATTACCTATTATTTCATGCATGAATTGATAACCTATGACCCATTATTTCATTTGTCGTATTCTAAGGTGTTGTTGTGATTTTGACGGTAAACAAAGATGTACTAACCGTTTGAATCAACTAGAATTTTTTTGTAGTGTATATTAGGGCAAACAATGCAGAAGGAGAGAGTTATTGGTTTTATACTTCACGCATGGGCCCACTAGGAGTTTGTTTTAACCCCACACCCGCACTCCATTCTCTCTCCCAACGCCTCTCGATGCCCTATATCCTAATCAAACCATGCTCTGTCGCCAGCCACCCCCTACGCCACCCCAACTCAACCATCGCCTCTTAACTTGTAGGCCATCCTAGCCCCTACACACCGCCGCCTCTGCATATAATATTGGGTGACATCGCCCTTTCTTAATCTCGTGCACCGCACCAACGCTGACCGACCCATTTCCCATCATCGTCGCTGGGCGTGAGCGTACAATAATCATAAATGAACGGCTGAGAGCTAACTATTGACCAGACAGCCTTGGTTCTCCGATCAAGCTAGTAGTTCATATATACATGGTTGAGTGCATGTGCATGTTGCTTTGATGGCACTTTTCCCGCCCGTTTATCCGGGCAACATCAAATTATTTTGTTCGGCAGTTTGCCCGCCCAATTTTGGGGCTATAACACACATAGTTATTGAGTTCTCTCGCTCAGTTTTCACGATCATACATTATCTAAGTAAGTATTATCTAATTATAATCATAAAAAATCTAGTGTTTAAACTTGCATGAAAGACTTGCAAATTTCCTGCCCATATCCTTATAGTGGTTTTCCCGCCCGTTTTTCGCGTGTTACATCAAATTGTTTTTTATCTATTTTTTGCCCAATTTCGGGGCTATAGCACCCATACTTATTGAGTTCTCCCGCCCGTTTCCCGTGATCGACCATTATCTAAATACGCATTATCTAGTCTATAATCATAAAACATCAATTATTTAAACCTGCATGAAATACTTGTAATTTTCCTGCCCATATCAATTATAGTAATTTTCCCGCTTGTTTTCGTTTTGATAGTTTTCCCGCCCGTTTTCCACCCGCTACATCAATTTTATCTTGTAATTAATGTGACATTAATTTGAACTCACATCACGCCCGACTTTGTTAACTCACATGCTAACGTAGGTGGACAATAATCGTACGTGGACGTCGGAAGAGCTAATAGCTATTGACCAGGCAGCCTCTGGTTCTCCGATCAAGCTAGTTTGTATATACATGGTTGAGTGCATGTGCATGTTGCTTTTGATCGCAAGTAGTAAACTACTAGGCTAGCCGGTTTGGTCACCGCCACCTACAACCAGACTGCCTACAACTGATATCATGCCCGAATTTGGATGCCTACGGAGGTGAATGCGCCATCATCGACTTGCTCCAAGAGTGAGTGGCTTTTCAGTTGACATATTTGAGGAGGCAGTAAAGAGGCTACCATGTATATACAAACTAGCTTTATAAAATTAGAGTGGAAAACTAGAGTGGAAAGATGGTGAGATCATCCTCACCGTCGGAGAGTTTTCATGGTCCTCACGGCATCCGATCGTGGACGACGAGATCACCATGCAAAGAACATATACAGTGAGTCTCAAAGCTATTGGTTACTGAGCTTTATAAAATTGTGAAAAAGAAAGACCAAACTATTGACAATCAAGAATAGACATTTTGAGATCACTGTTTCCATTTTTACAGTTTTCCCGCCCGTTTTAGCTGGCTACATCTAATTGTTTTGTTTGGCAGTTTTCCTGCCCGTTTTCATTTTGACAGTTTTCCCGCCTGTTTTCGTGGGCTAGATCAAATTGTTTTGTTTGACAGTTTTCCCGCCTGTTTTTCTTATGGCAGTTTTTTCGGGTTTTTCGTTTTGTGAGTTTTCACGCCCATTTTTCGTGGGCTACATCAAGTTGTTATGTTTGGCAGTTTTTCCGCCTGTTTTTGTTTTTGACATTTTTCTTGCACGTTTTCATGGGCTACGTCAAATTGTTTTGTTTGGCAATTTTCCCGTCTATTTTTTCGTTTTGGCAGTTTTCCCGCCCGTTTTCACAGGCTACATCAAATTGTTTTGTTTGGCAGTCCATTTTTCGTTTTTGGCACTTTTCCCGCCCGTTTTCACGTGTATAACGTACATGATGTGTGAATGTATTTTTCACGTGAGCCTACATTACCAGGTTTAGTTATTACCTATCAATTTATATCCCATTTTTTGTGTGTGCTATTATTTTATGCATTACCTATTATTTCATGCATGAAATGATAACATATGACCCATCAATTTACTTGTTGCTGCGGTTTTGACGGGAAAGTAGATGTACTAACTATTTGAATCAACTATAAAAAGGTTTGTAGTGTATATTAGGCCAAACAATGCAGAAGGAGAGAGTTATTGGCTCGATACAACACATATAGGCCTGCTACGAGTTGGTTTTAACCCCACCCCCGCAGTCCATTCTCTCTCCCAACGCCTCTCGATGACCTTTATCCTGATCAAATTAACCATGCCCCGCCGTCGGCCACCCCCTACGCAACCCCAACTCTATCGTCGCTTCTTAACTTGCCGGCATCCTAGCCCCTCCACCACATATATAAGATCGAGTGGCATCGCCCTTCCTTAATCTCGTGCGCCACACCAACATTGACCGGCCCATTCCCATCGCCGTCATTGGGCATGTGAGTCCAAGAGGGTGAACAATGATGTGTGCATCTCAAACGTTCAAAGGAGACTTACATATATAAATGCAAGACTAGAGCAATGGACAAGTACTCACGTGCATAGATGGTATGCACCCATGTCTTTGTACGGTGTATATATGTGCTATATTTAGAATTTTGATTTAGGGCAGATCCGAATGAGATGGCGAGAACCCGCCTACCACGGACCCGAGCAGAGCATGCATGATTTGAACCGTCCACACGCCCGCCGATCCGACCCACCAAAACGTGACCTGCCGAAAGCACAGTTCGCACACACCATCCTGATCTCCTCCTACTCGGCCCCCTTTATATGAACTATGACGAGCAATTAGCCGTTGGAGTTAGACACATCGGGTCCGCGATGTGGCATGCATGGACTCATATAGATCAAATCTATCTAATCTACAAAGGGTGGTTTGGATGCATTCACGTACACACTAGTTTTTGTTAGCGTATGAAAAGTTGTAGGAGTAGACTCAAGGGAATCTAACGTAGTACTCCATCCGATGTACAAGATTTTTCCTCCATCCGTGGAGACCGTATCGGGCCAATCCGTGGAGACTGCCGTCAATAATGTAAAAATTTACCTGCCTCCTCGTTCCGGTTATTAATCCACCTATTAATTATATACTATACTATTAGGGATGCTGACCGACGGGGAGAGAAAGGGTGTGTTCCCGAGAAATCATAGATATAAGTCCCTAAGAAAAAAAGAGTAATTATAGATAGCCAATGAGATGAGAGAAAAGTAGATCGACCCACTGACAAATCCATCTCAGCCGTCCACGGGAGAAGAGCAGTCTCTCCAGTTCCCGACGCATTCGTCGCCACCGACTGCTCTTCCCGACGCATTGCCCCTCCTCCCCCAAATCATCCCTCTCGATTCTCGATCCCAGACGCAGATTGATTCGCCGGCCGCCGCCCCTTCCCCCCCCCCCAGCCCCTCCCTGAGACAAGAGGCTCGCCACCCCCAAGTCACCCCGTTCCTCCTCGCTGCATCAGATCCCCAGCTCTGCCGACGAGCCACGGCGTTGCGGCTCGCCGGCGTGCGCGTCCGTGCTTCGACGCGCGGCGCTCCGTCGACCTGTCCGGACCGCGGCGCGCGCGTGGCAGGCCACCAGGACGGCGACGGCGGAGACCGTCGTCCACCTCGTGTTGCAGGGAGTGGTCGTCTCCGCGGAGCAGGGGACGGCGGTGTCCGCCCTTTCTCTGGCCTGGCCGTCGATCCCTGCCGCCACCTAATCGCCGGCCTCCTCAGCCGCTGATGTTCTACGGCCGACCTCTTCGCGAGGGCTGCTGCTGCCGGAGTCCTCACTTCGCTCCATGCAGGTGAGACCCTCGATCCGCATCTTCTCCTTCCTTTCAACGCCATACGTGCTAACTTCTTGCCCGAAAGAACCCATCTTGATTCGTCGCTCTACATTCTGCGCAATCTGCTCTAGCTTTGGTCCTACCTGCGTATCCATCTTGATTCGTAGCTCCACATGGCATGATGGCCTCATACATCTCAACATTGAACTGTTTTTTCATGGCTAAAAGCAAAGGCAAGAACCTGCATGCAGCGCATGAACTTGTCATTTTTTGTTGTTTTAAAAAGCAAACACGAAGATCTCATAAGGCACAATAGTATACTTGTCATGCCACTCTGATTTACATGGTCCAGTATCTCTTGTTCCCCCTATGTCAGTTAACCTTGTTATTCCCGGACCTTTTTCATGTCCAGGACCATATGATTCTGTATGAAAACCTGAATTCTTTTTCCACTTGTTAAGCTGCTAGGTCTAGACTTCGTTCTTATTATCCATAATGGCAAGCTAATTGCGGTGCTGTGCGATTTATTGTGTCACTCAACTCATACGAGTTTTGCCGCCATTAGTACAATACGCCTATTTGTTATAAGGTGCTTCCATTTTCTCTATATAGGTACATGTCATGATCCATAAGAAGGACCCCCAAAAGATTGATCTTTTTTCTTTGCCTTTGCTTTTTCAGTTTTGTTTAGTACAACCAAACCTCTAATTGATTTGTAGGTATGCAACACTGTACTTGAACCTGTGCTCGTGATATTAATTTATTTGCCTAGTACGTCGTACTTGTCTTGTTCAGCAAAGCAATGGCACCACCCATGTATTTATGTAGGTACGGACATGTGCAATTTATGCTTCTTCTATGGCTGATCAAACCATGTCTAAATAGTACTAGGCAAAATAGTAGGAGTAATAAGATTTTATAGGTAAATGTTCAGTTGAAACAATTCTTCTTTTACTTACTGTTCATCATCCTTTACTCTGCTTGCAGCGATGGAAACGGAGGACCACGTCCACGCTGGCCGCGTCGTCGAGGCACCGTAAGCTCCATGCCCATGCTGCCTCCTCTCCGCATCAACACTATCCGCATCAACACTATCATCTCATTTGCTCATTCATGCCCCTGCAGATAATGACGAGGAGATCAAGGCAGGGCCTCCTGTCGCCTGCACACCCACGACGACACACAAGGGGAGGAGGAGGAGCCTGTCCGGTTTGATCCCAAGCACTAAAAGGTCCTCTCTTTACACCCCCCTCTCTTTCCGCTGTGCTCCAAAGCCTAGTTCCCGATGATCCGTTAGGCTCTAAAGCTTCCTTTCTATTTATCTAGTATGCTCTTGGTTGTGCTACCGGTGTTACTTGCAGATGCACCTTTTCTTTTGTTATCGAATTTGCTTGAGAAAACTCTCAAACCTGAACCTCAGCTGCTTGTGTTTGTTCTGCAGGTCAATGAGTTCATTCACATCACACACAACTAGTTACTCACGGGCGGCAGACTCTCATCATCCTGCGCCAAGGCCACGGGGAGTAACAAGGAAGGAGGTAAATAATTTATAACTGAGCCTTATCAATCCCTCTTTTTCTCTCTGTTTTGATGCACATCAGATGGAGTTGTTTCATGCTTAAACATTTCCTCTTGTCCTTGTGAATGGTGAATGCAGTCGGAGAACATGGTGTTCTGCTTCGCTGCCATGGTGCTTATGCAGTATGGGCTGGTCACACTGTGCCCTACCCGCTGATGGCAGCCTCTGCTGCTTTCTACACGTTGAAGAGGAGTCCCAGCTGGGTTGAAACACTCAAGCATTAAACCGGCTTCAACGAGCTACAGGTAATGTAAGTCCTCCACTCCTCGATTTGTTCTTCTGCAGTTGGATGTGTCTGCCTGTGCTTAGCTGAATAACTTGCTTGAACTGTTTGTATATGATGGGTTCAGGGAGCCTGCCAAGGTCATTGTTATCTCGCATGCCACTGCCTGTCACAGCAAGCTGAAGGCCCTCGTCTGTTGTGCAATAGTCAACATGTTAATGCAAACTTAGAGTTTGCTACTTGCGACTACTTGTATGTATGTGTTGCCTTATTTGCTTCATCCTGTTTGTGAAATTGATTTCTAATGATTTTCTTGAATGCTTGAAGCTTAAATTAGTTATGTGCTATGTCATTATATATTTGTATTATAGCTGTGCTTATGATCAGTATATGTGTTGTGCATAATTATCCTCCTTTCTTTTCAAATATGTGAGGTGCACATGTGTATAAAAACATGTTTTTAATGCTTAAAAATTCCATAAATCACTAGATGTTTGGTTGATGTGCTGTTTAGGTTGCTTTGCTTTTTGGTTGTTTCATGAAGTGGATAAAAACATGCCTTGTATATCACTAGCTCATTAATTAGTTACTTGTTCTACTAGTACTTGGACATACATGTAAAGTTTTCATTTTAGTGGCTATGCTACATGTTTTTTATGCCATGAGTTGTTTCAGTTTGGGCAAACATACTTGCTCCTGTGATTAACATGTCACGAGCCAAGCATTTCCCTTAGTGTGGTGTAGCTCATAGGTAGCTTAATTCAAATTCTGGTTATGTTTAAGTCTACATTTTCATTGGATGGACCGTGTAGTGGATCCTTGGGGGATTTAGATCATTGGACCATGCTCTAATTGCTTCTTTGGTATATCACTATGCTGCTAGTTAGCGTTAGAATTTGCTACTGGTAGTAATATTCCCTAATCTGGTACTTTCCTTTTGTCAAATTCATGCTCTTGTGTTTTTGTTTTGCAATAGCAAACCTGTTAATCCAAAGTCGATGTATGTGTTGTCAAATTCATGATCTGGTACTTTCTGATTTTTGTCATTGAAGTCCAAACGTGGTGTATGATGCATGCAACTACTTGGATGTATGTGTTGTCTGATTTGCTCTTTCGTGATGTTCTTCTACATAAAAAAATTGGTTGAAGTCTGCTTCGTGTAGAATAAATTCTTCTTACCGACCATAGAGGTGGGTGGACATTCTCGTGCAGTAGTATTAATATGATGTGGTGGCTGTGATCTTAATACTTGATGCAAGGCCAGTTTTTTTTATGCCTGTTTTGGCTATGGACATGATTTAGCTCATATTTTAAGCCACCTTACACCGAATCGAGTTAATTTATGTTTGAGAGATCAGATTGGGCCATATTAGCCAGTGTGACCCTCGGATCTAATGGCTTGATTCATGGCTAGGTTATGCAGGATCTGGAATATTATATTCTTTTTTTGCTATCTTCTGGAACCATTAGGCTGGGTAAAGGACTTCCCTGTGTTAAGTTACAACTTGATTGGGTCTTTTGAGCTATGTAGTAGCAGGGAAGGGCTTTTGTTTGACTGTTTTGTCCGTAAAGGATCCAGGCTTGTGGAAATTCCTACCTTTAGACATCGTCTATAAAGAAATATGTATGCTGATGCAAACTTGAATCTACTCTTTTGTTACCCTGTAGTCACAAGTATCTGCACATGTGATTTGTAAATTTTGTTCTTTGGTTGGTATCACCTGGTATGTTAATTGATTATTTGATATTCAGATCTTACAGTCCTTGGCTTATGTGTCATGTTCAGCTTCCTATATTTGTTACGACTCCTTTTCTGGTCATTTAATACAAACATGCATTGATACTATGTGTTCTATTTCTGTCAGGTACTTATCAAGCGCAATTTTTCGCAACCAGATTGTGGAAGAACGAAGGGCTGATGGCGTCCCTGTGCATCTTCACTTGGATTCTCTGGCATGGCTGGATCTGTGGTGTGCCCTGGCAGCGGCGGGGGCGAGGGCTCAGTCGCAGTGATGACTGTATGGATGTGTGCCCTCTGGTTGCTCCGGCCAGCCATGGGCTAGATGGCTGGACATGCTAGGCTTGTATATGTAGGCTCAGGACTGGTTTGATTTCCTTTTTGTTTGGTTTGGAATGATTGGTTATTCCAATTCTTGTTGAAATACTCAAGTATCCGAACACAATTTTTTGCAAGGCAACAAATAATTAGTGTCGTGCTATTTATTATACGCAGGGCTGTTACTCCCAAGCGGGTACCACCAGTATTCGGTGTTGGGGAGATGACGTCAAGGAAATGCAGTGTGGGGTTGACCGGACAATGCTGCACGGTGGCTGGACGTCGGCTGGAGCGGGCATGGAAGGCCCTCTCGGCTACCTCTTGTTTCTTTGGTTGGTGCCTAGCCGCTTGTGTCGTGCCTGAACCGCGGTGCACTGGCATCGCCTCCACCCTGGTGAGTTATATGTGCCTCCTCTCTCCTATGTTGTTTCTATTTTGCTCCGCGGACATGGTTGTCGGTTGGCTCCAACAAGGCCATTTAAACTGCTGCTCTGTCCCGGCCATCGAGCCAATTATGACGTGCTAATTTTTGGTCATTGAATTTTGGTCATTTACTTTGTTTGCTGGTGGTTGTTCTATTTCAACCTGATAGCTAGTTTGAAGTTAATAGTTTGATAATCAACTGATTGGTGTGGATACATGTTTTGATAATCAACCTGATTATGCTCGGCTCATCTAGAGTCATGTGGTTACTGTCCCGGTCCATTACCTAGAACCCTAGATTTCACTATGTCCATTTTTTAAAATTTTAGGCTTCTATCTAGTTCATTGGATCCATGTGTACATTTTTTTTTGAGGTAGGATCCGTGAGTACATTGATGTGAATTTGTATGATCATTTCCCTCTAGTCTTTACTCCTTTAGAAAGAAACCTTTTTTGATGGATGATCCTGGGATTATGCATGCTTGTATACTTGTGGCTGGCTTTGCCGTTGCAGCATTTTTTTGCTTGCTATTTGGAAGTCATAGATGCTAGTCATGCCAGACTTGTATATGTATGTTCATGACTGGTTTGGTTTCCTTTTTGATTTGTGTGTAACGATTGATTATTCTGATATCTGTTGATATACTCAAGTGTCCAAACACCATTCTTTGCAAGGCGAGAAAAACAGTGTCGTGCTTAGTATTTATTTTTGCTCCCAAACGGGGCCTTAATGGAGTTTCTATACCCTTGTATTTGAGCAGCAGATTATGCATGTGTGTGTGTGTGTGAATTTTGTGAACTTGCTTTATCTAAAGCGAGATGATTTCTATGCAACCAATGATCGTATCAGTGATAATAAACATGTTAATAATTGCGTCTTCTTCTGTGATGTGCAGATTCTACCGTTCGGTCTGGTGCAGCAAGCTAGGTTCACGTGGCATGGCCTCCCTCTCTGACAGGCTGATTTGGTCCCTTGTACGTGTCAATGCTTGCTCCTCTGTTGAGTAATGCATTGTTTCGTGAACCTTTCTTTGCTTATGTTCGTGCAGGAGCTTGCTGTGGTTGGGCGTGAGGGTGGAGCGGCAGATTGCTGGTCATGAAGTGGAGAGGCTAGGAGGCGGAGCCATGGCTATCGGATCCGGCCTGGCATCGTATCGTCGTTTATTTTCGTTTCTTCAAGTGATGTTGGCATCCGGCCTGGCTACTGAGAATGGGTGACCGAAAGGGTTAGTTGTGCTTGTTGTAGAATTGAGCTCATGGAAAACACTGCTGTACCACTCGAAGAAAAAACACTGCTGTGATGATTTGATTTTCTTTAATCCTATTTTTAGACCAATATATCTTGTATGTGTGGCTGAATGACTTGAGATAAACGGAGTTGATCTACACTCAATGACAGCGTATATTTTTCTGTGTTTTTTGGAGACATAAATTGGGGTCGTATTTTAATTTTGTGTCTTTCAGCTGGGACTGGGAGCATATGTTACCTCTCTGTCTGACTCCTGATACGTACAGCTGGCTTAATTAATTTTGACATCCTGCAAGCAGCTGAGAGGACTAGCTGGTGCTTTTAAAATGCATTCTATGAAAAGATTTGCCAAGAGTTCAGAGTTTGTCCAACAAAACCAATGTATTTCACGCCCACCTTAAGTATACATACCAGGTATGACCCAACAAGGTACAAGTAGTTTCGCCGGCTTCGGAATACTAACTGATTATTCCTAGCATCCGCCAGCGAAAGGATAAGAACAATAGTTAACAGAACGGTCTAAACATGTGCTAAAAAAGTGCGAAAGGATAAGAACAATAGTTAACAGAACGGTCAAAACATAGAAAAGTAGGCATGAACGGCCCCTCGTATGTTACGCGGTAATTAAATGTCCTGCGGCGGGCCGTTCGTATGTCACGCCTAATTAAATGCTCTGTTTGGATGGTGTTTAATTGGTTTCCTTGAAACCCCTCCATGTCACCGATCCGCAACAACTCACATCTCAGCCACACATCTATCATCTCTCTCAATCGATCCAGATAATCAACGAAAGAGCTGAGAGTGCCCCTGTGAGCTTTCTTCCCCATGGTGTCTTCCATCTCTCACACCCTCCTCTATATATACGAGCTCATCGTCACCGACCGCGTGCGGGTTGCGCGTGCGTGACTTGTGACTTTGGACTTTGGCGAGGCGAGAGCGAGTTGGAGCTGCCGAGGCGGGAGAGTACGTGGAGGGGGCGCACCGGGACGCCGCTGGCAGGCTCCCCTGGACGCCCTAGAACGCAATTCTGAGTGCAATTCTGTCCCCTGCACCCGCCGTTTGCCCACAGCTCGACTGTCTCAGCAGGTTAGCAGGCTATGTCAAATTTGAGCGAGTTTTGATCACCTTTTGTAAGCTCGCGAGCCCCATTTGAGTGCATGGAGAACCTTTGTTGGACCATGATCGCCGGTCACGGGGAAGAAGAAGAAGATACCTCTTGGACGATTACAAATTATCAAACAATTTTTATGTTGATAGCTAATACTATTGCGTATTTCCATTGAGTTGTAGGAACAAGGCCGGGTCGTAATCATTGGTCTAATACCGCGGTAAATTTGTAGCCACCCCTGATGGTGAGGATTTAGCATTTGCACGTAAGTCATTAGTTTAAATATCTCCTTTTCTATTATCGCGACAATATTTTAACAAGGATTTTACTTAATCTTTATTTACTTATATTGGAAAACTCATGTGACATACCCTGTACCCATCATTTGCTTATGATGAACTAAAGAATGTTTTACGAGGTAGTGTGCAATCCTTACTTTTCTTGTATCAGAACTTCTCTTCGGCAGAGATTGGGAGTCAAATTCACTTATGGATCCTCCATGGGGTCCGGGACCCTAGATGTCAGTGTAACAACTAATATGTACACATAAGAAACCAAATCTTTGTCCACCGATCCACGTCCTCCACTTATTCCCTCCATCAAGCTGGCTTGGCTCCCGACCACACAAAAAACCGCCTCCCAACTCGCATAGATGGAGCACACATACACGCAATAGCGCAACCATCCCTGTCCATTCCAGGTTGGTTAGCGTCCACATCATTCGTAATCTTCATCTGACGCGACCACGTAGGGAGCGAGCCGACCTCAATCTCGACGGAGAGGAGGAGCAAGAAATTGCCGCGTCGAGACGAGGAGGTGACGCCATCACCTCAAAGCTCTCCGCGGAGTTCTCGTCTTTTTTGGTTTAGCGTGGTCCCATGCTTTTTCTAAGATAACGCATTTTAATTTAATTTATGTAAGAAGGTACTTGTATACATTAGCGCATGTGGCGAGGTTGCAGCTACAGTGAAATCACATAGGACTCCGAAAGAGCCCGCGGAAAAAAGAAATAGTCCAATATATCCATGGACTGCGATCCACCACCAATCGTGCGGAGCCAATGGTATGGCTAGAACCGGTGTACCCACGGATCGAATCATCTGCACACCACCCGAGCCGCCCATCTCTATTGTCCCCGCGCCGAACTCCAATCACATGCGAATCGCCCGCCCGGCGAAGAGCGCGAAAAGCTCCGAAATTTTAGATGTAGCCGCCGAAAGTTTCAGAAGAGCGCGATTTATTTTTGAAATTTGGGGATAAGCCAGTAAGATGTGGTAGGTAGCCCAACACTCCCCGCAGACCACAGAAGCCTCTGGTTCCCCTCCCACTCGCACTCCCAGCCATACAACATCTCGATCGCCTTTGCCGCCGCGCCCGTCGTCGGCCAACTCCGGCGATGCCGACCACCACCCAGGAACCAGATCTTCCTCCTCTCCCGATTTCCTGGCTGGCACTAGCAGAATTTTGGTATAATACAACATGGCACAGTGCCCTGGGGAAGTCACCATTCAGAGTCCTCTACGGACATGAACCTCGACACTGGGGAATTGAAGCAGCCACAGCAACGCCAGTAACCGATTTGAACATCTGGCTCACTGAAAGACAGGAGATGACAGACTTGATCCGGCTTCATCTGCTGCGTGCACGAGACAGAATGAAGCTTCAGGCTGATAAGGGACGCTCAGAGCGCTCTTTTGCAGTAGGAGATGCTGTCTACATCAAGCTGCAGCCCTATGTACAGAGTTCAGTAGCTCGCCGTGCCTGTCACAAACTGTCTTTCCGATACTTTGGCCCCTTCACTATCACCAAGCGCATTGGGCAAGTGGCGTATCGTGTGGCTTTACCAGAGACATCCACAATTCATCCGGTCTTCCACGTTTCCTTGCTTCGCAAAGCTCTCAAGCCAGACGTTCAGGTATCGCTTGACCTTCCTGATGATACTAACCAGTTCATGACTCCTGTGCAAGTTCTGGATCGCCGTCACAAGACCAAGGCGAATCGTGTGGTGGATCAAGTACTGGTACGTTGGTCTGCTGCAAATGTACCAGACACCTGGGAGGATACTGATGAGCTCCATTCAAGATTTCCTTGCGTGGCGGCTTGGGGGCAAGCCGCATCTGAAGAAAGGGGGGATGTTAGCACTGCTACTACTACGGGGCCACCATCAGATCCCAGCCCAAGGCCCATCAGGACACGCAAGCTGAATCCACGCAACGCAGGGGCCGAGTGGACCAAGTGAACATGTATAAGAAGACGCGTGACCCCAGGAGCGAGGTATCGAAGTTCGATCAGGCAAAGGCGGCGGCGGCGATTTCCTCTCCCATCTGGCTCTGAATCCTAATCCCCTTCTTGCTGTTTCCTTTTGACACACTTGTGTCTGTATCCAGATTCGAACTACTCGTGTAATCGAACCTAAGCAGAGTGCTAGCGAGTGAATCCTGAATCCCAGTTCGAGTAACTAACATCGCCGGACACGTCGCCACCGGCCGCTTCTCCAACGGCCTCATACCCACCGACTTCATCGGTACGTAGTACGTCGTCGGGAACGTATGTGTTTTTTTCTTCTTTGCTACACCGTGCTCACAGTTTAAATTACTGCTTCATCTGCCCTTTTTATATAAGACGTTTTGTCAAGCTAAATTAGCTTATCAAAACGTCTTACAAAACAGGATGGAGGGAGTACCAATTATGTGCATGCACTGGAGGAGTGTAGGCTATGATAGTTTTGTGTGCATGTGGACATCGAGATCAAGTTTTATTTCCTTCATGCATGTGCATGCGAGTCACACATGAAAAATGGAATTGGATAGAACTACTTCAATCAAGTGTATTGTTGAGTCGTTGCTAGGACGATTGACCTTTCTTTGAAACAAAAAAAAAACAGCACAGAGCCACGGAGGCTCTGTCGATTTGTTTTTAATTTTTTTCTTCATTGCAAGATACATGTTGTTTTTAGGCGTGGCTAAATTCCTAGAGGTATAACTTTGATTTGACGTATGAATATATAACAGAGTTGCTAAAAGATAATAAAATAGAACTATATATCAAACGTTCTTCTTATGAAAAATCTAGTTTCGGAGTGACCATTTTATGTAGTCATATGTGGAGCCACAACGAAACGAACAGGCAATCTCAACGCCAGGAATTATTTCTATATATGGATAGCCATAGAAATTATTCCAGACCACTAGTTCTTATTGCACTCACAAAAATTGGATTGAGCCATGGCGCCGGCGGCTGCCCAGAGGTTGCAGGCAAGAAAAGAAGCCCAAACGAGTGTCTTTGCTGCAAGCCCACCAGAGTATTGCTGCTGCCTAACATGGTAAAGTTTTAGCTGGCCAACGGGCCGGCCCAGCCCGCTCATATACAGGCATGTCGTGTCACGACCCCTGGTGCCCCATTTATAAGCGGACACTGCTGTGCCAGCCCGTGGGTCCGGAAAAATCAAAAATATGAACAAAGTGTAATATGGGATAAATATTGAGCTTTATTGGTAGCTACCTCATTAAAGCCGTCCATCACTTAAGAAAAAAGAGTACATCTTGCTTTAAACGTGTAAAATACTCCCTCCGTTCTTGAATGTAAGGCGTATAGTTTTTTGTACGAATATTAAGACGTGTGAATTTTGCCTACGGTGGACTCATTTTACTATGAATTTTTGTTGGAGAGAGGAGTCGCTAAAAAACGCAAATTGAAAACAATCCTTTAATTATGGATTGAAACTATTTTTTGATGTGTAAAATTATCCATAAATCGTAATAGACCCTATATTTTGGAATTTTTCTCAAAAAACTATACGCCTTACATTACGGAACGGAGGGAGTATAAAAATACGAAAGGAAAAGAAAAGTTATAAAGATTACAACTATTTTTTTTGCTTCTTCTTCGTGAATGGGCATATTTTGGAACAAAGATGACAGTTCTAGCTATGTATTGGCAGTTTGTTGGGCTCTCCGTCTAGCTAGTTTCCCATATTTTTTGAACATTAGGTTTAAATCCTAATTTGATATGCCAATTAAACCCGTATTTGATTCGCTTTCCTCTGCTTACTTAGATTTGTTTTCTCCCAAATTAGCGATGGTATTAGACAAGTGAAAATAATCAATCATACATCAAATGGCTTGGTAAATTCCAGTTGGTCGGATTGGTTGATTTTGTTGACCGTAATGTACATTTTTTTCTCAACCAGCTGACATGGAAAGATTGTAATTTTTACGTCTTATCCATACAACTACTATAAAATAGCCACTGCTGTGGGTTAAAAGCTAAATGGCACGGCGCTTGTTGTCACTTACGAATAGTTGGGTGCCCGACGCCTTCTTTACATTCTTCTGAACCTGACAAATCGAAAACCTCCACATAGAAGATATAAAAAAACCTAAAGAAACACATCAAACATATACGACATGTGTCGACTATGTCGATGTATCTAATTCCGATTTGTAGATCGAAGGATAAAGCAAATGTAAAATTGTTTTCTGTACATATACAATGAATTCCGCATTTTTTTTTGCACATTATTAGAAGTTCATCATTTTTTACATCTAAGGGCTTTTATACTTTTTGAAACTTACAAATGCCCTTTTTGAATATATTTTTTTATAGGAAATGGCTCCCTAAAACTTGGCCTCCAAAAACGCCGCACTCCGAGGGTATCGACACCCCACTGTATGCTACCCAAATCAACTAACCTTCCAAATAGAACTATAGAAGTACCAGTAAATTTACTATTCAGAGGCATTCATGGAGAGCTTGGGATGGGGCGTCCCAATTATGTAATTAGACAGAAAGTAACAACATGTTAATTTGTAGCACGTTTCTGTCAGGCATCACGCATTTTTTTTTGTACAAGGGGTGGGGTCGAAAGACCCCAGTGCTGCTATTTCATATATCCACGTGGCAGGTGCAACTTACAGAAAAGCCCTTTACAATTTTTGCCCTAAAAGACCTAAAATTCGAAGAAAGGGCCTTCGATTTTACAAAAAGCACCCTAGAACAAGAAATAGGAACGCAATCAGGTCCTTGGGTACCTCCGCCACCTCTCGCCAGCGATCTCCAGACGTAAACGCCGAGATCATCGGAGCTCTGATGCTCAGGCTCTCCCTTCCGGCGAGCAACCACAAGCGCCAGCAAACGAGAGGCTGCCGGGGACGAACCACTTGACAGCTTCACGTCGCCGAGCACTGACGCTTGATTGAAAAGGCCTCCGCCATGGAGGTTGAACTTCGGCCACCGTCTTGGCCACGGATACGCGGCGGCGAACTCGTCCACCGCGTGAGGAACTCCAGGATGCAGCACGAACCACTTCACCGAGCAGTAGATCTTCTTCCTCTCCTCGTCGCCACGGCCGGCCAGAGGAAGACGAATCCACTCCACCGCGAGATGGGCGATACGGTGTGCGGATTTATTGAACTCGCCCTGCCCTTCCTCCGATCTGCAAGAGATCCGCCACAGATCCAACCTGCAGGAGAGAAAGGAGCCGCCTCCGGCGCCGCTGCGAGTCACCGGAACGCAGGCGAGGAGAAGGAAGAAAGAAGCCATAAAGGCTAACATCAGCACAGAGGCTAAACGAAAAGATCTACCACTACTATGTACAGATCCTAATCCGGCGCCGTTCCTAGTCCATCTCTGGCCAGCTAATTTGGCGGGGAGGACGGCGGGAAGGCCCGAGGCGGCGGAGACGACTCTCAACGGGGTGGGTGGGGGCGGAGCTAGCAAGGAGAGAAAAAGTCGCAACCAGACACAACCTACGGGCCGTTGCCTTTCTTTCCTTTTTTCACATCACGCATGAAATGGCCATTACTTAATGCCCACAAAAGTATGTTTTTTTTTTTTTTGAGAATCCCACAAAAGTAGTTGGTGAGACATGTATGGCCTTGAGTTCTCGATTCGGTGCATACTACTTGAGTATTTTCCAACTCCCGATTGTCTTTTCCACAACTCCTGATGGACGATTCCTGGCCGTCCACGTACATCGACCGCTGCTTTGGGACACTTCTTATATCTTTTTCAGCAGACTGGAAGCACATGCAGCAGCTAGCAAACGGTTGTACCGACGTTGACCCAACTGAGCAGTTTAATTTGCACCTGCTAGCAGTCTACACCGATGTGATGCACTGGTGAGGAGTCAGCTGGAGTGAGCTTGCCCGTACCATTAATGGATCACTACGCATCAACGCCATGATATGTTCTCCGTCCTGCATCCTGCACCATGACACTGCTTATAGTAATATATCATCTGACAAATGAACATGCATGACAGTTAATGGGATGGCACTGGCAACAACAAGGTTGTCTCTAGGAAGCTCCATAAATATGGAGATACTAGCTAACTAGCCATGAAGCTGCAGATGCATGCAAGATAACCATGGCCGGACGAAACCAAAAACATCTATGAGGAGGGGGACGGCGGCGACGGCCGGCCAGTGGCGCCGGCTGAGGGCGCTTGCAGTGGTGGCCTTGGCAATGGCGGCTGTGGCAGCGAGGTGCGAAGCACGCAAGGAGGAGGAGGGGAAGAAGGCGATGGTGACGGCGGTGATCGTGTTCGGCGACTCCATCATGGACCCGGGCAACAACAACGGCCTCCACACGGTGGTCAAGGCCAACCACCCGCCCTACGGCAAGGACTTCGCCGGACACGTCGCCACCGGCCGCTTCTCCAACGGCCTCATACCCACCGACTTCATCGGTACGTAGTACGTCGTCGGGAACGTATGTGTTTTTTCTTCTTTGCTACACCGTGCTCACAGTTTAAATTACTGCTTCATCTGCCCTTTTTATATAAGACGTTTTGTCAAGCTTAATTAGCTTATCAAAACGTCTTACAAAACAGGATGGAGGGAGTACCAATTATGTGCATGCACTGGAGAAGTGTAGGCTATGATAGTTTTGTGTGCATGTGGACATCGAGATCAAGTTTTATTTCCTTCATGCATGTGCATGCGAGTCACACATGAAAAATGTAATTGGATAGAACTACTTCAATCAAGGAAAGTGTATTGTTGAGTCGTTGCTAGGACGATTGACCTTTCTTTGAAAAAAAAAAAAAACAGCACAGAGCCACGGAGGCTCTGTCGATTTGTTTTTAATTTTTTTCTTCATTGCAAGATACATGTTGTTTTTAGGCGTGGCTAAATTCCTAGAGGTATAACTTTGATTTGACGTATGAATATATAACAGAGTTGCTAAAAGATAATAAAATAGAACTATATATCAAACGTTGTTCTTATGAAAAATCTAGTTTCGGAGTGACCATTTTATGTAGTCATATGTCGAGCCACAACGAAACGAACAGGCAATCCCAACGCCAGGAATTCTTGCTATAGATGGCCATAGAGATTATTCCGGTCCACTTGTTCTTATTGCACTCACAAAAATTGGTTTTGCATGTGCTGGAATTCTTGCTTTTGCATATACAGTTGGGTTCCATCTTGTAGATCAGAAAAATTGGAGTACTTAGAAAACAAAAAAGAAAGTCACAAATCAATAATGGCCGACACGCTCTCAGTTATGACTCTCAACTACTTGTTTTTCTCAATTTGTCCACTGGACTAACATGAAGTACATTTAGAGTATGTAGAATATTTAATTAGGAGGCATGTCGGCGTATATATTTCATTACTTACTGTACTACATGTGAGTAGCAGAAAATTTGCAACTTTACATTTCAGAATATTTTGCAAGAGAGTATAACGTTGTCAAACAAAATATAGTTCTTTATATACTAGATGTCACACGCTTTCTAGTGAGGCGTCTATTACAAATGGATAAGTACAATTTACTCTATTGAATACAAACACATAATCACAAAAGTAATGTTCATGATTAATCTAATAGAACTATTTCCAACTATATTAGTAAGAGTAGTCTTTTCTTCTATATCTAGACAACTAATAAAGTATCTGTCATGACTCATGAGTTGATCAAAACATCGTAGACATGCAGTTTGATGTGAATGTTCAGGTTTAATAAAAGCGTCCTATATCAAACAACAACACATCGCCAAAGTTTGATTAGAAGCTGGAGGGCGAATCACATTTTTAGATGATATTATTGCACTACATACTATACGGGATATCCAGGCATTATACATTGAATTAATTATTAAGGTCCATTGCAATCCGTTGATTTCAGCCCAGGGTCTAAACGTCAAGCAGCTACTTCCTCCATACCTCGGAGTGCAACACACCCCTGAGGACCTCCTCACCGGAGTCAGCTTCGCGTCCGGTGCCACCGGATTCGACCCTCTCACCCCTGTCATCGTGGTAACTAGCTACCTAACTACACGCACTATAATTGAGTATCTGTTAACTCGTCGGGGTTCTGGTCTTGATGATGTTACTCTTGGATTCTAGGGTGTGATCTCGCTGGAGAAGCAGCTGGCGTACTTTGACGAATACCGGAGCAAGCTGGTGGGCATCGCCGGCGAGGAGCACACGAAGCGGATAATCGACGGTGCATTGTTTGTCGTGTGCGCCGGCACGGACGACATCGCCAACACCTACTACACGACCCCCTTACGGAGCGCCGAGTATGACATCCCCGCCTATGTCGACCTCCTCCTCGTCGGCGTCGAGTCATTCCTCCGCAACGTGAGCGCGCGTGGCGCCAAGCGGATCGGCTTCGTGGGTTTACCCCCGATCGGCTGCGTGCCGTCGCAGCGGACCCTGGGCGGCGGCCCTCACCGGAGCTGCGTACCGGAGCGCAACGCCGCCGCACAGCTCTATAACACCAAGGTCCAGGAGCTGATCCACGAGCTGAGCAAGGACAAGGCCGGGTTCCCCACCCTCGTCTACCTCGACATCTACACTGTGATCCAGGACATGGTGGACCACGGGGAGCGGTACGGGTTCAACGAGACGACGCGTGGATGCTGCAACACCGGGACGGTGGAGGTGGCGGTGCTCTGCGACGCGAGGTTCGAACCGGTGTGCGACGATGTGTCGGGCCATGTGTTCTTCGACAGCTACCACCCTACTCAGCGGGCTTACAAGGTCATCGTCGATTACATCTTCGACCACTACATACAGTTCCTGAATCTTTGAAAAATTGTGAGCCAAGTGGGGCCATTATTCATTCTTTCTAAGTTGATTATTCGAGATTTTGTTTGAAGGAAATTATTCGAGATTGAGCGTTAGACCAGGGACAAATATTATGTGCGTGATGGTGTAAATCCATCTTCAGTTGTATAAGTCATGTCGACAGGTTCTGGAAACATGATGAAATATAGTCTACTATTTAAGCATGTATTCAGTATGCTATTGGCACTATACTGTCATTCTACTGAACCTTTCTTAGCATTCCACACTGATCAACATTATTCATCCTCCAGGGTATAACAATACATGGGTGCTTGCTTGTGCTAAAATGCTGTAGTAGCAATGTTTGTTGCAGTAGCACCGTCCATTTCTTAGTGTAATTAAAAACTGTTCAGAAATCATAATCGGAAATCGGAGATAGCGGTTTTTGCATCTAACCCAATGGAGTAGTAATGCTTGATGTAATCCCTAACGAGGGTCTTCCTGTACAACGGCGGGTTCTCGTCGGACAGCAGCTCCTTGATCGGGCCGTACATCCTCGTCGAGGCCGGGTGGAAATGTGTGCTGAAGAAGCAAGCGATGGAGACCCTCGGCGCGGCGTTCTTGGCCACCACCCTATGCTCCACGCTCCTGAACCCGTCGTTGGAGATGAGCTGAACAGTTTGAACAAAACACAAACAGTTCAGAATGATCAAGATTGGTACGAGTGTGTCAAATTAAAAAAATCCAGGCATGTGCCATTGCTGAGTACCTGCAGGAGATCGCCGATGTTCACAATGAACGCTCCGGGTGTCGGCGCGACGTCGACCCACCGGTCATCATGGAGGATCTGGAGGCCACCGATTTCGTCTTGGAGGAGTATGGTCAGGAAGCCAGAGTCTGAATGCCGGCTGGTGCCGATGGCGAGTTCAGGCTGGGGGCAGGGAGGGTAGTAGTGGCAGAGTATGATCTGCCCTTGGTTACACTCGATGTCTGTCAGGTAGCTCGGTTTGAGCCCAAGAGCTTCCGAGAGCAGCTCGAACAAAGTGTTCCCCAGATCCCTCACCTGCTTCGCGTATTCAAACAAGGCACCTCTACAAAGTAATCATTTCATAGCAGGGTTTAGCTCAAGTACAGAGTAAGAGAGAGCAGCTGGAATGGCATGTGCAAACAGGAGCATATGATTGATTACGGGAGAAAGAAAGTAGGAGCCCATGCATGCATGGAGCGCCTCGTACGTGGAGCTCATGAGCACGCATTAATATTTGACGTGCACGCCATGCTATTGCTATTGCTCCTACCCCGGCGGTCAACGCACGCATTTGACCGCGCATTCAAAGCAGCCGACTCGTACGCGCGGCGCGGCGGGGCTCCTTTTTCTTCTCCCGCTCGCCCGACGGACGCGATTTTGGGCGTGCCTACTCTCCCGACGCTGCTTTTTTTTTTTCTTCTTCTGATATATATGATTCCTCGCCGATCGACGTACCATGCATGCATGCAGCAGGTAAACCTGTTCATAGACCGGCGGCGCATACCTGGCAAGACCTGAACCCGCCTGAGGGAGAGGTGTGAAGTCCATTGAATCTCGGAGAACATCGTCCACCTGGGCGATGGCAAGTTTCTCGTCGCTAAGACTAGCCATAGTGCTGGTATCATAGCTAATATCATGCATGCCACGTAGGCAAAAAGATGACGTGTCACTACATTTAATGATGAAAGAGATGATGGTGGTATCATAGGTAGATACCGTAACATAACGCGTTCCAATACAAGATGAGTCTACAACATAATTAATGCAATACAATATGATACCACAAATATGTTACTACACATAGTGGAAGTAGTAACATAGACTAGTATCATATGCATGATACTAGTATATGATACTCCCCACTATGGCTAGTCTAAGGGATTCAAAGCGGAAGCCACCGGTGAGCTGGTTGCTTGTCCACACCTCTCCCGCTCGCCCGGTCATACCGGCGGCGCGCACGTCTTTATTTGTTTTACAAGTCAGTAGGCATGTTCATCCTTGATTAATCACTGTCTAACAGGAGCGGAACGCTAATAAGATATAGTCAGATAATTTAAAACAAAATGCGCGCGCAGTCGTTCGTTGACGCCTCGTCTACGCGCGCGTGATGGATCGATGGCTCGAGCATGCGTGCTTCGTTCCGTACGGTCGGGGCAGCCAGCTGGAGCGCGCTAATCAAAGAAACAAAATTAGTTAGGAGACGAGTCGAACACGTACGTGATCTCGCTCAAAATTAGGATGCTGCGTTTTTTCTTTCTTTCTCCCTCCAAACATGCATGAGTAGTGCATACGGGCGCGCGGGCGGCATTTTTTCTCTGCTTTATTATTTCATTTCATTTCCCAGAAACGAAAGCCAGCATTTATATCTGTTTTGATTATACTGTCCGGCCTTGACGTAACATGATGCGTTGCTTCAGCAAAGAGTTCGTTTGACACATCGCCGGCCGTTCCATTCCGGCCTTCCACACCAACATTCGCCTACCGGGCACCTGCCAATCGCGATGATGTGTGCGTGACCAGCCCACTCAAGAGCGGATGGGATCAAGATCTTCAAGACGACACCCACAAGGGGGTCAACGACGTGAGAACGACACCGTCGCCCGGCCCATCCGGGGCGCCATTAATTATTGTAGTCGGGAAGAATGTATGTCGGTGGCTTGTGACGCGAGTGAGGCTACAATCAACTTAGATAAGCGTGCTCCGGTTCTTTTGGTCGTCGTCCCCCTCGTGTCTACACCATCGGAGAAAAACTTATACTCCCTCCGTCCAATAATAACTGTCACAAGTTTGCCAAAAAATGAATGTATCTAGACATGAAACATGTATAGATACATCCACTTTTTGATAAACTTGTGACAGTTATTATCGGACGGAGGGGGTAGTTAGTTTGTTTTCTCGCCGGCTAGCTAATACATGAAAGTACGATAGCTAGCAGGCTGAAAAGCTATGTACAGACGTGCATGGGGATCTGATTTCATGCCAAGCAGCACTGTAGTAGGCTAGCTAGGACACGAGAGTGCTCTCTCTTTCATTCTTAACATACACGCACCGGTCGGAGGGTGGCAACTCGATCGCCACGTTCACTCAAGTACTGAATTGACATCACGCCTACTTGTTAACTCGTAAGATAATCGATCGTACGTGAACGGCTGAAGAGCTAGCTATTGACCACGCAGCCTGGTTCTCCGATCAAGATAATATGTGTATACATGGTTGAGTGCATGTGCATATTGATGATGGCAGTTTTCCCGCCCGTTTACGCCGGCAACATCAAATTGTTTTGTTCAGCAATTTAATTTGCCGCTCAATTTTGGGCTATAGCACACATACTTATTGAGTTTTCCCACCCGTTTTTTGCGATCGAACATTATCCAATTACGTATTATCTAGTCTATAATCATAAAATATCAAGTGTTTAAACCTGCATGAAAGACTTGTGATTTTACTGCCCATATCCATTATATAGTTGTTTTCCCGCCTGTTTTCATTTTGACAGTTTTTTCGCCCGTTTTCCCATGCTACATCAATTTTTTTTGTTTGGCAGTCCCCCCCCCCCCCCACCCCAATTTCGGGGGGTACAACACACATACTTATTGCAAAAATGATTCACTGCCCATGGTGATGCGTACGCACCCCGTGTCAAATGTCGATTTAAGCCGTATAAACCCATTTTGAGCTTGCTTTCCTAGTAGAACATGGAATTCTGGTGCACAAAAGCGGTTCCGGATTTTCAACAAAAATAATTTTTCATCAAAGTCAATGACATGTTGACTTTTTGGACAAAAAGTCCAACTAGAGTTGACTTGGATGAAAAAATATTTTTTTGAAATTCCGAAACCACTTTTGTACATCAGAATTCCACGTTCTACTAGGAAACCAAGCTAAACAATGTGGTTATATGGCTTGAATCGAAGTTAGATGAGTGCGTACGCATCACCAGGGGTAGCGAATGCACTCTCTACTTATTGCATTGTGTTTTCCTGCGCGTTTTTCGTTTTGGCGGATTTCCTGCCCGTTTTCGGGGGTTACATCAAATTGTTTTGTTTGGCAGTTTTTCTGCCCGTTTTCACGGTCTACATCATCTTGTTTTGTTTAGCAGTTTTCCCGTCCATTATTTTTCACCGTTTTCGTGGGCTACATCAAATTGTTCGTTTCGACAGTTTTCTCGCCTGTTTCCGCGGGCTACGTCAAGTTGTTTTGTTTGGCAGTTTTTGCACCCGTTTTTCGTTTTGCCAGTTCTCCCGCCCGTATTTCGTGGGGTACGTAATTTTTTTGTTTGGTAGTTTTCCCGCCAATTTTTTTGTTTTCGCAGTTTTCCTGCCCGTTTTCATGGGTATAACATGCATGATGCGTGGATGTATTTTTTCACGTCACCTACTTTACAGATATAGTTATTACCTATTAATTTATGTCCCATTTTGTTGTGCGCGCTATTATTATATACATTACCTATTATTTCATGCATGAATTGATAACCTATGACCCATTATTTCATTTGTCGTATTCTAAGGTGTTGTTGTGATTTTGACGGTAAACAAAGATGTACTAACCGTTTGAATCAACTAGAATTTTTTTGTAGTGTATATTAGGGCAAACAATGCAGAAGGAGAGAGTTATTGGTTTTATACTTCACGCATGGGCCCACTAGGAGTTTGTTTTAACCCCACACCCGCACTCCATTCTCTCTCCCAACGCCTCTCGATGCCCTATATCCTAATCAAACCATGCTCTGTCGCCAGCCACCCCCTATGCCACCCCAACTCAACCATCGCCTCTTAACTTGTAGGCCATCCTAGCCCCTACACACCGCCGCCTCTGCATATAATATTGGGTGACATCGCCCTTTCTTAATCTCATGCACCGCACCAACGCTGACCGACCCATTTCCCATCATCGTCGCTGGGCGTGAGCGTACAATAATCATAAATGAACGGCTGAGAGCTAACTATTGACCAGACAGCCTTGGTTCTCCGATCAAGCTAGTAGTTCATATATACATGGTTGAGTGCATGTGCATGTTGCTTTGATGGCACTTTTCCCGCCCGTTTATCCGGGCAACATCAAATTATTTTGTTCGGCAGTTTGCCCGCCCAATTTTGGGGCTATAACACACATAGTTATTGAGTTCTCTCGCTCTGTTTTCACGATCATATATTATCTAAGTAAGTATTATCTAATTATAATCATAAAAAATCTAGTGTTTAAACTTGCATGAAAGACTTGCAAATTTCCTGCCCATATCCTTATAGTGGTTTTCCCGCCCGTTTTTCGCGTGTTACATCAAATTGTTTTTTATCTATTTTTTGCCCAATTTCGGGGCTATAGCACCCATACTTATTGAGTTCTCCCGCCCGTTTCCCGTGATCGACCATTATCTAAATACGCATTATCTAGTCTATAATCATAAAACATCAATTATTTAAACCTGCATGAAATACTTGTAATTTTCCTGCCCATATCAATTATAGTAATTTTCCCGCTTGTTTTCGTTTTGATAGTTTTCCCGCCCGTTTTCCACCCGCTACATCAATTTTATCTTGTAATTAATGTGACATTAATTTGAACTCACATCACGCCCGACTTTGTTAACTCACATGCTAACGTAGGTGGACAATAATCGTACGTGGACGTCGGAAGAGCTAATAGCTATTGACCAGGCAGCCTCTGGTTCTCCGATCAAGCTAGTTTGTATATACATGGTTGAGTGCATGTGCATGTTGCTTTTGATCGCAAGTAGTAAACTACTAGGCTAGCCGGTTTGGTCACCGCCACCTACAACCAGACTGCCTACAACTGATATCATGCCCGAATTTGGATGCCTACGGAGGTGAATGCGCCATCATCGACTTGCTCCAAGAGTGAGTGGCTTTTCAGTTGACATATTTGAGGAGGCAGTAAAGAGGCTACCATGTATATACAAACTAGCTTTATAAAATTAGAGTGGAAAACTAGAGTGGAAAGATGGTGAGATCATCCTCACCGTCGGAGAGTTTTCATGGTCCTCACGGCATCCGATCGTGGACGACGAGATCACCATGCAAAGAACATATACAGTGAGTCTCAAAGCTATTGGTTACTGAGCTTTATAAAATTGTGAAAAAGAAAGACCAAACTATTGACAATCAAGAATAGACATTTTGAGATCACTGTTTCCATTTTTACAGTTTTCCCGCCCGTTTTAGCTGGCTACATCTAATTGTTTTGTTTGGCAGTTTTCCTGCCCGTTTTCATTTTGACAGTTTTCCCGCCTGTTTTCGTGGGCTAGATCAAATTGTTTTGTTTGACAGTTTTCCCGCCTGTTTTTCTTATGGCAGTTTTTTCGGGTTTTTCGTTTTGTGAGTTTTCACGCCCATTTTTCGTGGGCTACATCAAGTTGTTATGTTTGGCAGTTTTTCCGCCTGTTTTTGTTTTTGACATTTTTCTTGCACGTTTTCATGGGCTACGTCAAATTGTTTTGTTTGGCAATTTTCCCGTCTATTTTTTCGTTTTGGCAGTTTTCCCGCCCGTTTTCACAGGCTACATCAAATTGTTTTGTTTGGCAGTCCATTTTTCGTTTTTGGCACTTTTCCCGCCCGTTTTCACGTGTATAACGTACATGATGTGTGAATGTATTTTTCACGTGAGCCTACATTACCAGGTTTAGTTATTACCTATCAATTTATATCCCATTTTTTGTGTGTGCTATTATTTTATGCATTACCTATTATTTCATGCATGAAATGATAACATATGACCCATCAATTTACTTGTTGCTGCGGTTTTGACGGGAAAGTAGATGTACTAACTATTTGAATCAACTATAAAAAGGTTTGTAGTGTATATTAGGCCAAACAATGCAGAAGGAGAGAGTTATTGGCTCGATACAACACATATAGGCCTGCTACGAGTTGGTTTTAACCCCACCCCCGCAGTCCATTCTCTCTCCCAACGCCTCTCGATGACCTTTATCCTGATCAAATTAACCATGCCCCGCCGTCGGCCACCCCCTACGCAACCCCAACTCTATCGTCGCTTCTTAACTTGCCGGCATCCTAGCCCCTCCACCACATATATAAGATCGAGTGGCATCGCCCTTCCTTAATCTCGTGCGCCACACCAACATTGACCGGCCCATTCCCATCGCCGTCATTGGGCATGTGAGTCCAAGAGGGTGAACAATGATGTGTGCATCTCAAACGTTCAAAGGAGACTTACATATATAAATGCAAGACTAGAGCAATGGACAAGTACTCACGTGCATAGATGGTATGCACCCATGTCTTTGTACGGTGTATATATGTGCTATATTTAGAATTTTGATTTAGGGCAGATCCGAATGAGATGGCGAGAACCCGCCTACCACGGACCCGAGCAGAGCATGCATGATTTGAACCGTCCACACGCCCGCCGATCCGACCCACCAAAACGTGACCTGCCGAAAGCACAGTTCGCACACACCATCCTGATCTCCTCCTACTCGGCCCCCTTTATATGAACTATGACGAGCAATTAGCCGTTGGAGTTAGACACATCGGGTCCGCGATGTGGCATGCATGGACTCATATAGATCAAATCTATCTAATCTACAAAGGGTGGTTTGGATGCATTCACGTACACACTAGTTTTTGTTAGCGTATGAAAAGTTGTAGGAGTAGACTCAAGGGAATCTAACGTAGTACTCCATCCGATGTACAAGATTTTTCCTCCATCCGTGGAGACCGTATCGGGCCAATCCGTGGAGACTGCCGTCAATAATGTAAAAATTTACCTGCCTCCTCGTTCCGGTTATTAATCCACCTATTAATTATATACTATACTATTAGGGATGCTGACCGACGGGGAGAGAAAGGGTGTGTTCCCGAGAAATCATAGATATAAGTCCCTAAGAAAAAAAGAGTAATTATAGATAGCCAATGAGATGAGAGAAAAGTAGATCGACCCACTGACAAATCCATCTCAGCCGTCCACGGGAGAAGAGCAGTCTCTCCAGTTCCCGACGCATTCGTCGCCACCGACTGCTCTTCCCGACGCATTGCCCCTCCTCCCCCAAATCATCCCTCTCGATTCTCGATCCCAGACGCAGATTGATTCGCCGGCCGCCGCCCCTTCCCCCCCAGCCCCTCCCTGAGACAAGAGGCTCGCCACCCCCAAGTCACCCCGTTCCTCCTCGCTGCATCAGATCCCCAGCTCTGCCGACGAGCCACGGCGTTGCGGCTCGCCGGCGTGCGCGTCCGTGCTTCGACGCGCGGCGCTCCGTCGACCTGTCCGGACCGCGGCGCGCGCGTGGCAGGCCACCAGGACGGCGACGGCGGAGACCGTCGTCCACCTTGTGTTGCAGGGAGTGGTCGTCTCCGCGGAGCAGGGGACGGCGGTGTCCGCCCTTTCTCTGGCCTGGCCGTCGATCCCTGCCGCCACCTAATCGCCGGCCTCCTCAGCCGCTGATGTTCTACGGCCGACCTCTTCGCGAGGGCTGCTGCTGCCGGAGTCTCACTTCGCTCCATGCAGGTGAGACCCTCGATCCGCATCTTCTCCTTCCTTTCAACGCCATACGTGCTAACTTCTTGCCCGAAAGAACCCATCTTGATTCGTCGCTCTACATTCTGCGCAATCTGCTCTAGCTTTGGTCCTACCTGCGTATCCATCTTGATTCGTAGCTCCACATGGCATGATGGCCTCATACATCTCAACATTGAACTGTTTTTTCATGGCTAAAAGCAAAGGCAAGAACCTGCATGCAGCGCATGAACTTGTCATTTTTTGTTGTTTTAAAAAGCAAACACGAAGATCTCATAAGGCACAATAGTATACTTGTCATGCCACTCTGATTTACATGGTCCAGTATCTCTTGTTCCCCCTATGTCAGTTAACCTTGTTATTCCCGGACCTTTTTCATGTCCAGGACCATATGATTCTGTATGAAAACCTGAATTCTTTTTCCACTTGTTAAGCTGCTAGGTCTAGACTTCGTTCTTATTATCCATAATGGCAAGCTAATTGCGGTGCTGTGCGATTTATTGTGTCACTCAACTCATACGAGTTTTGCCGCCATTAGTACAATACGCCTATTTGTTATAAGGTGCTTCCATTTTCTCTATATAGGTACATGTCATGATCCATAAGAAGGACCCCCAAAAGATTGATCTTTTTTCTTTGCCTTTGCTTTTTCAGTTTTGTTTAGTACAACCAAACCTCTAATTGATTTGTAGGTATGCAACACTGTACTTGAACCTGTGCTCGTGATATTAATTTATTTGCCTAGTACGTCGTACTTGTCTTGTTCAGCAAAGCAATGGCACCACCCATGTATTTATGTAGGTACGGACATGTGCAATTTATGCTTCTTCTATGGCTGATCAAACCATGTCTAAATAGTACTAGGCAAAATAGTAGGAGTAATAAGATTTTATAGGTAAATGTTCAGTTGAAACAATTCTTCTTTTACTTACTGTTCATCATCCTTTACTCTGCTTGCAGCGATGGAAACGGAGGACCACGTCCACGCTGGCCGCGTCGTCGAGGCACCGTAAGCTCCATGCCCATGCTGCCTCCTCTCCGCATCAACACTATCCGCATCAACACTATCATCTCATTTGCTCATTCATGCCCCTGCAGATAATGACGAGGAGATCAAGGCAGGGCCTCCTGTCGCCTGCACACCCACGACGACACACAAGGGGAGAGGAGGAGCCTGTCCGGTTTGATCCCAAGCACTAAAAGGTCCTCTCTTTACACCCCCCTCTCTTTCCGCTGTGCTCCAAAGCCTAGTTCCCGATGATCCGTTAGGCTCTAAAGCTTCCTTTCTATTTATCTAGTATGCTCTTGGTTGTGCTACCGGTGTTACTTGCAGATGCACCTTTTCTTTTGTTATCGAATTTGCTTGAGAAAACTCTCAAACCTGAACCTCAGCTGCTTGTGTTTGTTCTGCAGGTCAATGAGTTCATTCACATCACACACAACTAGTTACTCACGGGCGGCAGACTCTCATCATCCTGCGCCAAGGCCGCGGGGAGTAACAAGGAAGGAGGTAAATAATTTATAACTGAGCCTTATCAATCCCTCTTTTTCTCTCTGTTTTGATGCACATCAGATGGAGTTGTTTCATGCTTAAACATTTCCTCTTGTCCTGTGAATGGTGAATGCAGTCGGAGAACATGGTGTTCTGCTTCGCTGCCATGGTGCTTATGCAGTATGGGCTGGTCACACTGTGCCCTACCCGCTGATGGCAGCCTCTGCTGCTTTCTACACGTTGAAGAGGAGTCCCAGCTGGGTTGAAACACTCAAGCATTAAACCGGCTTCAACGAGCTACAGGTAATGTAAGTCCTCCACTCCTCGATTTGTTCTTCTGCAGTTGGATGTGTCTGCCTGTGCTTAGCTGAATAACTTGCTTGAACTGTTTGTATATGATGGGTTCAGGGAGCCTGCCAAGGTCATTGTTATCTCGCATGCCACTGCCTGTCACAGCAAGCTGAAGGCCCTCGTCTGTTGTGCAATAGTCAACATGTTAATGCAAACTTAGAGTTTGCTACTTGCGACTACTTGTATGTATGTGTTGCCTTATTTGCTTCATCCTGTTTGTGAAATTGATTTCTAATGATTTTCTTGAATGCTTGAAGCTTAAATTAGTTATGTGCTATGTCATTATATATTTGTATTATAGCTGTGCTTATGATCAGTATATGTGTTGTGCATAATTATCCTCCTTTCTTTTCAAATATGTGAGGTGCACATGTGTATAAAAACATGTTTTTAATGCTTAAAAATTCCATAAATCACTAGATGTTTGGTTGATGTGCTGTTTAGGTTGCTTTGCTTTTTGGTTGTTTCATGAAGTGGATAAAAACATGCCTTGTATATCACTAGCTCATTAATTAGTTACTTGTTCTACTAGTACTTGGACATACATGTAAAGTTTTCATTTTAGTGGCTATGCTACATGTTTTTTATGCCATGAGTTGTTTCAGTTTGGGCAAACATACTTGCTCCTGTGATTAACATGTCACGAGCCAAGCATTTCCCTTAGTGTGGTGTAGCTCATAGGTAGCTTAATTCAAATTCTGGTTATGTTTAAGTCTACATTTTCATTGGATGGACCGTGTAGTGGATCCTTGGGGGATTTAGATCATTGGACCATGCTCTAATTGCTTCTTTGGTATATCACTATGCTGCTAGTTAGCGTTAGAATTTGCTACTGGTAGTAATATTCCCTAATCTGGTACTTTCCTTTTGTCAAATTCATGCTCTTGTGTTTTTGTTTTGCAATAGCAAACCTGTTAATCCAAAGTCGATGTATGTGTTGTCAAATTCATGATCTGGTACTTTCTGATTTTTGTCATTGAAGTCCAAACGTGGTGTATGATGCATGCAACTACTTGGATGTATGTGTTGTCTGATTTGCTCTTTCGTGATGTTCTTCTACATAAAAAAATTGGTTGAAGTCTGCTTCGTGTAGAATAAATTCTTCTTACCGACCATAGAGGTGGGTGGACATTCTCGTGCAGTAGTATTAATATGATGTGGTGGCTGTGATCTTAATACTTGATGCAAGGCCAGTTTTTTTTATGCCTGTTTTGGCTATGGACATGATTTAGCTCATATTTTAAGCCACCTTACACCGAATCGAGTTAATTTATGTTTGAGAGATCAGATTGGGCCATATTAGCCAGTGTGACCCTCGGATCTAATGGCTTGATTCATGGCTAGGTTATGCAGGATCTGGAATATTATATTCTTTTTTTGCTATCTTCTGGAACCATTAGGCTGGGTAAAGGACTTCCCTGTGTTAAGTTACAACTTGATTGGGTCTTTTGAGCTATGTAGTAGCAGGGAAGGGCTTTTGTTTGACTGTTTTGTCCGTAAAGGATCCAGGCTTGTGGAAATTCCTACCTTTAGACATCGTCTATAAAGAAATATGTATGCTGATGCAAACTTGAATCTACTCTTTTGTTACCCTGTAGTCACAAGTATCTGCACATGTGATTTGTAAATTTTGTTCTTTGGTTGGTATCACCTGGTATGTTAATTGATTATTTGATATTCAGATCTTACAGTCCTTGGCTTATGTGTCATGTTCAGCTTCCTATATTTGTTACGACTCCTTTTCTGGTCATTTAATACAAACATGCATTGATACTATGTGTTCTATTTCTGTCAGGTACTTATCAAGCGCAATTTTTCGCAACCAGATTGTGGAAGAACGAAGGGCTGATGGCGTCCCTGTGCATCTTCACTTGGATTCTCTGGCATGGCTGGATCTGTGGTGTGCCCTGGCAGCGGCGGGGGCGAGGGCTCAGTCGCAGTGATGACTGTATGGATGTGTGCCCTCTGGTTGCTCCGGCCAGCCATGGGCTAGATGGCTGGACATGCTAGGCTTGTATATGTAGGCTCAGGACTGGTTTGATTTCCTTTTTGTTTGGTTTGGAATGATTGGTTATTCCAATTCTTGTTGAAATACTCAAGTATCCGAACACAATTTTTTGCAAGGCAACAAATAATTAGTGTCGTGCTATTTATTATACGCAGGGCTGTTACTCCCAAGCGGGTACCACCAGTATTCGGTGTTGGGGAGATGACGTCAAGGAAATGCAGTGTGGGGTTGACCGGACAATGCTGCACGGTGGCTGGACGTCGGCTGGAGCGGGCATGGAAGGCCCTCTCGGCTACCTCTTGTTTCTTTGGTTGGTGCCTAGCCGCTTGTGTCGTGCCTGAACCGCGGTGCACTGGCATCGCCTCCACCCTGGTGAGTTATATGTGCCTCCTCTCTCCTATGTTGTTTCTATTTTGCTCCGCGGACATGGTTGTCGGTTGGCTCCAACAAGGCCATTTAAACTGCTGCTCTGTCCCGGCCATCGAGCCAATTATGACGTGCTAATTTTTGGTCATTGAATTTTGGTCATTTACTTTGTTTGCTGGTGTTGTTCTATTTCAACCTGATAGCTAGTTTGAAGTTAATAGTTTGATAATCAACTGATTGGTGTGGATACATGTTTTGATAATCAACCTGATTATGCTCGGCTCATCTAGAGTCATGTGGTTACTGTCCCGGTCCATTACCTAGAACCCTAGATTTCACTATGTCCATTTTTTAAAATTTTAGGCTTCTATCTAGTTCATTGGATCCATGTGTACATTTTTTTTTGAGGTAGGATCCGTGAGTACATTGATGTGAATTTGTATGATCATTTCCCTCTAGTCTTTACTCCTTTAGAAAGAAACCTTTTTTGATGGATGATCCTGGGATTATGCATGCTTGTATACTTGTGGCTGGCTTTGCCGTTGCAGCATTTTTTTGCTTGCTATTTGGAAGTCATAGATGCTAGTCATGCCAGACTTGTATATGTATGTTCATGACTGGTTTGGTTTCCTTTTTGATTTGTGTGTAACGATTGATTATTCTGATATCTGTTGATATACTCAAGTGTCCAAACACCATTCTTTGCAAGGCGAGAAAAACAGTGTCGTGCTTAGTATTTATTTTTGCTCCCAAACGGGGCCTTAATGGAGTTTCTATACCCTTGTATTGAGCAGCAGATTATGCATGTGTGTGTGTGTGTGAATTTTGTGAACTTGCTTTATCTAAAGCGAGATGATTTCTATGCAACCAATGATCGTATCAGTGATAATAAACATGTTAATAATTGCGTCTTCTTCTGTGATGTGCAGATTCTACCGTTCGGTCTGGTGCAGCAAGCTAGGTTCACGTGGCATGGCCTCCCTCTCTGACAGGCTGATTTGGTCCCTTGTACGTGTCAATGCTTGCTCCTCTGTTGAGTAATGCATTGTTTCGTGAACCTTTCTTTGCTTATGTTCGTGCAGGAGCTTGCTGTGGTTGGGCGTGAGGGTGGAGCGGCAGATTGCTGGTCATGAAGTGGAGAGGCTAGGAGGCGGAGCCATGGCTATCGGATCCGGCCTGGCATCGTATCGTCGTTTATTTTCGTTTCTTCAAGTGATGTTGGCATCCGGCCTGGCTACTGAGAATGGGTGACCGAAAGGGTTAGTTGTGCTTGTTGTAGAATTGAGCTCATGGAAAACACTGCTGTACCACTCGAAGAAAAAACACTGCTGTGATGATTTGATTTTCTTTAATCCTATTTTTAGACCAATATATCTTGTATGTGTGGCTGAATGACTTGAGATAAACGGAGTTGATCTACACTCAATGACAGCGTATATTTTTCTGTGTTTTTTGGAGACATAAATTGGGGTCGTATTTTAATTTTGTGTCTTTCAGCTGGGACTGGGAGCATATGTTACCTCTCTGTCTGACTCCTGATACGTACAGCTGGCTTAATTAATTTTGACATCCTGCAAGCAGCTGAGAGGACTAGCTGGTGCTTTTAAAATGCATTCTATGAAAAGATTTGCCAAGAGTTCAGAGTTTGTCCAACAAAACCAATGTATTTCACGCCCACCTTAAGTATACATACCAGGTATGACCCAACAAGGTACAAGTAGTTTCGCCGGCTTCGGAATACTAACTGATTATTCCTAGCATCCGCCAGCGAAAGGATAAGAACAATAGTTAACAGAACGGTCAAAACATGTGCTAAAAAAGTGCGAAAGGATAAGAACAATAGTTAACAGAACGGTCAAAACATAGAAAAGTAGGCATGAACGGCCCCTCGTATGTTACGCGGTAATTAAATGTCCTGCGGCGGGCCGTTCGTATGTCACGCCTAATTAAATGCTCTGTTTGGATGGTGTTTAATTGGTTTCCTTGAAACCCCTCCATGTCACCGATCCGCAACAACTCACATCTCAGCCACACATCTATCATCTCTCTCAATCGATCCAGATAATCAACGAAAGAGCTGAGAGTGCCCCTGTGAGCTTTCTTCCCCATGGTGTCTTCCATCTCTCACACCCTCCTCTATATATACGAGCTCATCGTCACCGACCGCGTGCGGGTTGCGCGTGCGTGACTTGTGACTTTGGACTTTGGCGAGGCGAGAGCGAGTTGGAGCTGCCGAGGCGGGAGAGTACGTGGAGGGGGCGCACCGGGACGCCGCTGGCAGGCTCCCCTGGACGCCCTAGAACGCAATTCTGAGTGCAATTCTGTCCCCTGCACCCGCCGTTTGCCCACAGCTCGACTGTCTCAGCAGGTTAGCAGGCTATGTCAAATTTGAGCGAGTTTTGATCACCTTTTGTAAGCTCGCGAGCCCCATTTGAGTGCATGGAGAACCTTTGTTGGACCATGATCGCCGGTCACGGGGAAGAAGAAGAAGATACCTCTTGGACGATTACAAATTATCAAACAATTTTTATGTTGATAGCTAATACTATTGCGTATTTCCATTGAGTTGTAGGAACAAGGCCGGGTCGTAATCATTGGTCTAATACCGCGGTAAATTTGTAGCCACCCCTGATGGTGAGGATTTAGCATTTGCACGTAAGTCATTAGTTTAAATATCTCCTTTTCTATTATCGCGACAATATTTTAACAAGGATTTTACTTAATCTTTATTTACTTATATTGGAAAACTCATGTGACATACCCTGTACCCATCATTTGCTTATGATGAACTAAAGAATGTTTTACGAGGTAGTGTGCAATCCTTACTTTTCTTGTATCAGAACTTCTCTTCGGCAGAGATTGGGAGTCAAATTCACTTATGGATCCTCCATGGGGTCCGGGACCCTAGATGTCAGTGTAACAACTAATATGTACACATAAGAAACCAAATCTTTGTCCACCGATCCACGTCCTCCACTTATTCCCTCCATCAAGCTGGCTTGGCTCCCGACCACACAAAAAACCGCCTCCCAACTCGCATAGATGGAGCACACATACACGCAATAGCGCAACCATCCCTGTCCATTCCAGGTTGGTTAGCGTCCACATCATTCGTAATCTTCATCTGACGCGACCACGTAGGGAGCGAGCCGACCTCAATCTCGACGGAGAGGAGGAGCAAGAAATTGCCGCGTCGAGACGAGGAGGTGACGCCATCACCTCAAAGCTCTCCGCGGAGTTCTCGTCTTTTTTGGTTTAGCGTGGTCCCATGCTTTTTCTAAGATAACGCATTTTAATTTAATTTATGTAAGAAGGTACTTGTATACATTAGCGCATGTGGCGAGGTTGCAGCTACAGTGAAATCACATAGGACTCCGAAAGAGCCCGCGGAAAAAAGAAATAGTCCAATATATCCATGGACTGCGATCCACCACCAATCGTGCGGAGCCAATGGTATGGCTAGAACCGGTGTACCCACGGATCGAATCATCTGCACACCACCCGAGCCGCCCATCTCTATTGTCCCCGCGCCGAACTCCAATCACATGCGAATCGCCCGCCCGGCGAAGAGCGCGAAAAGCTCCGAAATTTTAGATGTAGCCGCCGAAAGTTTCAGAAGAGCGCGATTTATTTTTGAAATTTGGGGATAAGCCAGTAAGATGTGGTAGGTAGCCCAACACTCCCCGCAGACCACAGAAGCCTCTGGTTCCCCTCCCACTCGCACTCCCAGCCATACAACATCTCGATCGCCTTTGCCGCCGCGCCCGTCGTCGGCCAACTCCGGCGATGCCGACCACCACCCAGGAACCAGATCTTCCTCCTCTCCCGATTTCCTGGCTGGCACTAGCAGAATTTTGGTATAATACAACATGGCACAGTGCCCTGGGGAAGTCACCATTCAGAGTCCTCTACGGACATGAACCTCGACACTGGGGAATTGAAGCAGCCACAGCAACGCCAGTAACCGATTTGAACATCTGGCTCACTGAAAGACAGGAGATGACAGACTTGATCCGGCTTCATCTGCTGCGTGCACGAGACAGAATGAAGCTTCAGGCTGATAAGGGACGCTCAGAGCGCTCTTTTGCAGTAGGAGATGCTGTCTACATCAAGCTGCAGCCCTATGTACAGAGTTCAGTAGCTCGCCGTGCCTGTCACAAACTGTCTTTCCGATACTTTGGCCCCTTCACTATCACCAAGCGCATTGGGCAAGTGGCGTATCGTGTGGCTTTACCAGAGACATCCACAATTCATCCGGTCTTCCACGTTTCCTTGCTTCGCAAAGCTCTCAAGCCAGACGTTCAGGTATCGCTTGACCTTCCTGATGATACTAACCAGTTCATGACTCCTGTGCAAGTTCTGGATCGCCGTCACAAGACCAAGGCGAATCGTGTGGTGGATCAAGTACTGGTACGTTGGTCTGCTGCAAATGTACCAGACACCTGGGAGGATACTGATGAGCTCCATTCAAGATTTCCTTGCGTGGCGGCTTGGGGGCAAGCCGCATCTGAAGAAAGGGGGGATGTTAGCACTGCTACTACTACGGGGCCACCATCAGATCCCAGCCCAAGGCCCATCAGGACACGCAAGCTGAATCCACGCAACGCAGGGGCCGAGTGGACCAAGTGAACATGTATAAGAAGACGCGTGACCCCAGGAGCGAGGTATCGAAGTTCGATCAGGCAAAGGCGGCGGCGGCGATTTCCTCTCCCATCTGGCTCTGAATCCTAATCCCCTTCTTGCTGTTTCCTTTTGACACACTTGTGTCTGTATCCAGATTCGAACTACTCGTGTAATCGAACCTAAGCAGAGTGCTAGCGAGTGAATCCTGAATCCCAGTTCGAGTAACTAACATCGCCGGACACGTCGCCACCGGCCGCTTCTCCAACGGCCTCATACCCACCGACTTCATCGGTACGTAGTACGTCGTCGGGAACGTATGTGTTTTTTTCTTCTTTGCTACACCGTGCTCACAGTTTAAATTACTGCTTCATCTGCCCTTTTTATATAAGACGTTTTGTCAAGCTAAATTAGCTTATCAAAACGTCTTACAAAACAGGATGGAGGGAGTACCAATTATGTGCATGCACTGGAGGAGTGTAGGCTATGATAGTTTTGTGTGCATGTGGACATCGAGATCAAGTTTTATTTCCTTCATGCATGTGCATGCGAGTCACACATGAAAAATGGAATTGGATAGAACTACTTCAATCAAGTGTATTGTTGAGTCGTTGCTAGGACGATTGACCTTTCTTTGAAACAAAAAAAAAACAGCACAGAGCCACGGAGGCTCTGTCGATTTGTTTTTAATTTTTTTCTTCATTGCAAGATACATGTTGTTTTTAGGCGTGGCTAAATTCCTAGAGGTATAACTTTGATTTGACGTATGAATATATAACAGAGTTGCTAAAAGATAATAAAATAGAACTATATATCAAACGTTCTTCTTATGAAAAATCTAGTTTCGGAGTGACCATTTTATGTAGTCATATGTGGAGCCACAACGAAACGAACAGGCAATCTCAACGCCAGGAATTATTTCTATATATGGATAGCCATAGAAATTATTCCAGACCACTAGTTCTTATTGCACTCACAAAAATTGGATTGAGCCATGGCGCCGGCGGCTGCCCAGAGGTTGCAGGCAAGAAAAGAAGCCCAAACGAGTGTCTTTGCTGCAAGCCCACCAGAGTATTGCTGCTGCCTAACATGGTAAAGTTTTAGCTGGCCAACGGGCCGGCCCAGCCCGCTCATATACAGGCATGTCGTGTCACGACCCCTGGTGCCCCATTTATAAGCGGACACTGCTGTGCCAGCCCGTGGGTCCGGAAAAATCAAAAATATGAACAAAGTGTAATATGGGATAAATATTGAGCTTTATTGGTAGCTACCTCATTAAAGCCGTCCATCACTTAAGAAAAAAGAGTACATCTTGCTTTAAACGTGTAAAATACTCCCTCCGTTCTTGAATGTAAGGCGTATAGTTTTTTGTACGAATATTAAGACGTGTGAATTTTGCCTACGGTGGACTCATTTTACTATGAATTTTTGTTGGAGAGAGGAGTCGCTAAAAAACGCAAATTGAAAACAATCCTTTAATTATGGATTGAAACTATTTTTTGATGTGTAAAATTATCCATAAATCGTAATAGACCCTATATTTTGGAATTTTTCTCAAAAAACTATACGCCTTACATTACGGAACGGAGGGAGTATAAAAATACGAAAGGAAAAGAAAAGTTATAAAGATTACAACTATTTTTTTTGCTTCTTCTTCGTGAATGGGCATATTTTGGAACAAAGATGACAGTTCTAGCTATGTATTGGCAGTTTGTTGGGCTCTCCGTCTAGCTAGTTTCCCATATTTTTTGAACATTAGGTTTAAATCCTAATTTGATATGCCAATTAAACCCGTATTTGATTCGCTTTCCTCTGCTTACTTAGATTTGTTTTCTCCCAAATTAGCGATGGTATTAGACAAGTGAAAATAATCAATCATACATCAAATGGCTTGGTAAATTCCAGTTGGTCGGATTGGTTGATTTTGTTGACCGTAATGTACATTTTTTTCTCAACCAGCTGACATGGAAAGATTGTAATTTTTACGTCTTATCCATACAACTACTATAAAATAGCCACTGCTGTGGGTTAAAAGCTAAATGGCACGGCGCTTGTTGTCACTTACGAATAGTTGGGTGCCCGACGCCTTCTTTACATTCTTCTGAACCTGACAAATCGAAAACCTCCACATAGAAGATATAAAAAAACCTAAAGAAACACATCAAACATATACGACATGTGTCGACTATGTCGATGTATCTAATTCCGATTTGTAGATCGAAGGATAAAGCAAATGTAAAATTGTTTTCTGTACATATACAATGAATTCCGCATTTTTTTTTGCACATTATTAGAAGTTCATCATTTTTTACATCTAAGGGCTTTTATACTTTTTGAAACTTACAAATGCCCTTTTTGAATATATTTTTTTATAGGAAATGGCTCCCTAAAACTTGGCCTCCAAAAACGCCGCACTCCGAGGGTATCGACACCCCACTGTATGCTACCCAAATCAACTAACCTTCCAAATAGAACTATAGAAGTACCAGTAAATTTACTATTCAGAGGCATTCATGGAGAGCTTGGGATGGGGCGTCCCAATTATGTAATTAGACAGAAAGTAACATGTTAATTTGTAGCACGTTTCTGTCAGGCATCACGCATTTTTTTTTGTACAAGGGGTGGGGTCGAAAGACCCCAGTGCTGCTATTTCATATATCCACGTGGCAGGTGCAACTTACAGAAAAGCCCTTTACAATTTTTGCCCTAAAAGACCTAAAATTCGAAGAAAGGGCCTTCGATTTTACAAAAAGCACCCTAGAACAAGAAATAGGAACGCAATCAGGTCCTTGGGTACCTCCGCCACCTCTCGCCAGCGATCTCCAGACGTAAACGCCGAGATCATCGGAGCTCTGATGCTCAGGCTCTCCCTTCCGGCGAGCAACCACAAGCGCCAGCAAACGAGAGGCTGCCGGGGACGAACCACTTGACAGCTTCACGTCGCCGAGCACTGACGCTTGATTGAAAAGGCCTCCGCCATGGAGGTTGAACTTCGGCCACCGTCTTGGCCACGGATACGCGGCGGCGAACTCGTCCACCGCGTGAGGAACTCCAGGATGCAGCACGAACCACTTCACCGAGCAGTAGATCTTCTTCCTCTCCTCGTCGCCACGGCCGGCCAGAGGAAGACGAATCCACTCCACCGCGAGATGGGCGATACGGTGTGCGGATTTATTGAACTCGCCCTGCCCTTCCTCCGATCTGCAAGAGATCCGCCACAGATCCAACCTGCAGGAGAGAAAGGAGCCGCCTCCGGCGCCGCTGCGAGTCACCGGAACGCAGGCGAGGAGAAGGAAGAAAGAAGCCATAAAGGCTAACATCAGCACAGAGGCTAAACGAAAAGATCTACCACTACTATGTACAGATCCTAATCCGGCGCCGTTCCTAGTCCATCTCTGGCCAGCTAATTTGGCGGGGAGGACGGCGGGAAGGCCCGAGGCGGCGGAGACGACTCTCAACGGGGTGGGTGGGGGCGGAGCTAGCAAGGAGAGAAAAAGTCGCAACCAGACACAACCTACGGGCCGTTGCCTTTCTTTCCTTTTTTCACATCACGCATGAAATGGCCATTACTTAATGCCCACAAAAGTATGTTTTTTTTTTTTTTTGAGAATCCCACAAAAGTAGTTGGTGAGACATGTATGGCCTTGAGTTCTCGATTCGGTGCATACTACTTGAGTATTTTCCAACTCCCGATTGTCTTTTCCACAACTCCTGATGGACGATTCCTGGCCGTCCACGTACATCGACCGCTGCTTTGGGACACTTCTTATATCTTTTTCAGCAGACTGGAAGCACATGCAGCAGCTAGCAAACGGTTGTACCGACGTTGACCCAACTGAGCAGTTTAATTTGCACCTGCTAGCAGTCTACACCGATGTGATGCACTGGTGAGGAGTCAGCTGGAGTGAGCTTGCCCGTACCATTAATGGATCACTACGCATCAACGCCATGATATGTTCTCCGTCCTGCATCCTGCACCATGACACTGCTTATAGTAATATATCATCTGACAAATGAACATGCATGACAGTTAATGGGATGGCACTGGCAACAACAAGGTTGTCTCTAGGAAGCTCCATAAATATGGAGATACTAGCTAACTAGCCATGAAGCTGCAGATGCATGCAAGATAACCATCCACGGCCGGACGAAACCAAAAACATCTATGAGGAGGGGGACGACGGCGACGGCCGGCCAGTGGCGCCGGCTGAGGGCGCTTGCAGTGGTGGCCTTGGCAATGGCGGCTGTGGCAGCGAGGTGCGAAGCACGCAAGGAGGAGGAGGGGAAGAAGGCGATGGTGACGGCGGTGATCGTGTTCGGCGACTCCATCATGGACCCGGGCAACAACAACGGCCTCCACACGGTGGTCAAGGCCAACCACCCGCCCTACGGCAAGGACTTCGCCGGACACGTCGCCACCGGCCGCTTCTCCAACAGCCTCATACCCACCGACTTCATCGGTACGTAGTACGTCGTCGGGAACGTATGTGTTTTTTCTTCTTTGCTACACCGTGCTCACAGTTTAAATTACTGCTTCATCTGCCCTTTTTATATAAGACGTTTTGTCAAGCTTAATTAGCTTATCAAAACGTCTTACAAAACAGGATGGAGGGAGTACCAATTATGTGCATGCACTGGAGAAGTGTAGGCTATGATAGTTTTGTGTGCATGTGGACATCGAGATCAAGTTTTATTTCCTTCATGCATGTGCATGCGAGTCACACATGAAAAATGTAATTGGATAGAACTACTTCAATCAAGGAAAGTGTATTGTTGAGTCGTTGCTAGGACGATTGACCTTTCTTTGAAAAAAAAAAAAACAGCACAGAGCCACGGAGGCTCTGTCGATTTGTTTTTAATTTTTTTCTTCATTGCAAGATACATGTTGTTTTTAGGCGTGGCTAAATTCCTAGAGGTATAACTTTGATTTGACGTATGAATATATAACAGAGTTGCTAAAAGATAATAAAATAGAACTATATATCAAACGTTGTTCTTATGAAAAATCTAGTTTCGGAGTGACCATTTTATGTAGTCATATGTCGAGCCACAACGAAACGAACAGGCAATCCCAACGCCAGGAATTCTTGCTATAGATGGCCATAGAGATTATTCCGGTCCACTTGTTCTTATTGCACTCACAAAAATTGGTTTTGCATGTGCTGGAATTCTTGCTTTTGCATATACAGTTGGGTTCCATCTTGTAGATCAGAAAAATTGGAGTACTTAGAAAACAAAAAAGAAAGTCACAAATCAATAATGGCCGACACGCTCTCAGTTATGACTCTCAACTACTTGTTTTTCTCAATTTGTCCACTGGACTAACATGAAGTACATTTAGAGTATGTAGAATATTTAATTAGGAGGCATGTCGGCGTATATATTTCATTACTTACTGTACTACATGTGAGTAGCAGAAAATTTGCAACTTTACATTTCAGAATATTTTGCAAGAGAGTATAACGTTGTCAAACAAAATATAGTTCTTTATATACTAGATGTCACACGCTTTCTAGTGAGGCGTCTATTACAAATGGATAAGTACAATTTACTCTATTGAATACAAACACATAATCACAAAAGTAATGTTCATGATTAATCTAATAGAACTATTTCCAACTATATTAGTAAGAGTAGTCTTTTCTTCTATATCTAGACAACTAATAAAGTATCTGTCATGACTCATGAGTTGATCAAAACATCGTAGACATGCAGTTTGATGTGAATGTTCAGGTTTAATAAAAGCGTCCTATATCAAACAACAACACATCGCCAAAGTTTGATTAGAAGCTGGAGGGCGAATCACATTTTTAGATGATATTATTGCACTACATACTATACGGGATATCCAGGCATTATACATTGAATTAATTATTAAGGTCCATTGCAATCCGTTGATTTCAGCCCAGGGTCTAAACGTCAAGCAGCTACTTCCTCCATACCTCGGAGTGCAACACACCCCTGAGGACCTCCTCACCGGAGTCAGCTTCGCGTCCGGTGCCACCGGATTCGACCCTCTCACCCCTGTCATCGTGGTAACTAGCTACCTAACTACACGCACTATAATTGAGTATCTGTTAACTCGTCGGGGTTCTGGTCTTGATGATGTTACTCTTGGATTCTAGGGTGTGATCTCGCTGGAGAAGCAGCTGGCGTACTTTGACGAATACCGGAGCAAGCTGGTGGGCATCGCCGGCGAGGAGCACACGAAGCGGATAATCGACGGTGCATTGTTTGTCGTGTGCGCCGGCACGGACGACATCGCCAACACCTACTACACGACCCCCTTACAGAGCGCCGAGTATGACATCCCCGCCTATGTCGACCTCCTCCTCGTCGGCGTCGAGTCATTCCTCCGCAACGTGAGCGCGCGTGGCGCCAAGCGGATCGGCTTCGTGGGTTTACCCCCGATCGGCTGCGTGCCGTCGCAGCGGACCCTGGGCGGCGGCCCTCACCGGAGCTGCGTACCGGAGCGCAACGCCGCCGCACAGCTCTATAACACCAAGGTCCAGGAGCTGATCCACGAGCTGAGCAAGGACAAGGCCGGGTTCCCCACCCTCGTCTACCTCGACATCTACACTGTGATCCAGGACATGGTGGACCACGGGGAGCGGTACGGGTTCAACGAGACGACGCGTGGATGCTGCAACACCGGGACGGTGGAGGTGGCGGTGCTCTGCGACGCGAGGTTCGAACCGGTGTGCGACGATGTGTCGGGCCATGTGTTCTTCGACAGCTACCACCCTACTCAGCGGGCTTACAAGGTCATCGTCGATTACATCTTCGACCACTACATACAGTTCCTGAATCTTTGAAAAATTGTGAGCCAAGTGGGGCCATTATTCATTCTTTCTAAGTTGATTATTCGAGATTTTGTTTGAAGGAAATTATTCGAGATTGAGCGTTAGACCAGGGACAAATATTATGTGCGTGATGGTGTAAATCCATCTTCAGTTGTATAAGTCAAGTCGACAGGTTCTGGAAACATGATGAAATATAGTCTACTATTTAAGCATGTATTCAGTATGCTATTGGCACTATACTGTCATTCTACTGAACCTTTCTTAGCATTCCACACTGATCAACATTATTCATCCTCCAGGGTATAACAATACATGGGTGCTTGCTTGTGCTAAAATGCTGTAGTAGCAATGTTTGTTGCAGTAGCACCGTCCATTTCTTAGTGTAATTAAAAACTGTTCAGAAATCATAATCGGAAATCGGAGATAGCGGTTTTTGCATCTAACCCAATGGAGTAGTAATGCTTGATGTAATCCCTAACGAGGGTCTTCCTGTACAACGGCGGGTTCTCGTCGGACAGCAGCTCCTTGATCGGGCCGTACATCCTCGTCGAGGCCGGGTGGAAATGTGTGCTGAAGAAGCAAGCGATCGAGACCCTCGGCGCGGCGTTCTTGGCCACCACCCTATGCTCCACGCTCCTGAACCCGTCGTTGGAGATGAGCTGAACAGTTTGAACAAAACACAAACAATTCAGAATGATCAAGATTGGTACGAGTGTGTCAAATTAAAAAAATCCAGGCATGTGCCATTGCTGAGTACCTGCAGGAGATGTTCACAATGAACGCTCCGGGTGTCGGCGTGACATCGACCCACCGGTCATCATGGAGGATCTGGAGGCCACCGATTTCGTCTTGGAGGAGTATGGTGAGGAAGCCAGAGTCTGAATGCCGGCTCGTGCCGATGGCGAGGTCAGGCTGGGGGCAGGGAGGGTAGTAGTGGCAGAGTATGATCTGCCCTTGGTTACACTCGATGTCTGTCAGGTAGCTCGGGTCAAGTCCAAGAGCTTCCGAGAGCAGCTCGAACAACGTGTTCCCCAGATTCTTCGCGTATTCAAACAACGCAACCCTACAAAGTAATAATTTCATAGCAGAATTTAGCTCAAGTACACAGTAAGAGAGCCACTGGAATGGCATCTGCTGCTGTAGGAGGAGAACATTTGCACACAGGAACATTTGAATCGCTCGCGTTCCCGTGCCGTCGCGCTGCCAGCTGTGTTGGATCGCTCGCGTTCCCGTGCCGTACGTCGTGCGCGCGTTCGGACAAAAACGGAATCGATGCACGCGCTTTTTGGGCCCGACCCGATGCTAAACGGGGAGCTTGCACCAATCAGCTCGATCAGCTGGTCTTTCGGTTTAAACTAGTCTAATCTATTATTACAGCTGGTCTACACGACGACCATGAAAGCTGTACGTACATCGGTACATGTACTAGCCGTGTCTTGTAGTTGTGGGCCCACGTGGGATGGGATCGATTACTCATGCATGCATGCATGCAACGGCCGGCCAGGGTACGTACGTACAGGGCTAATTGGGGAGTATATATCATTAGCTAGCTCGTGAGCATACTAGCTAATTAATCTGAGAGCATAAAATACATAGCCTTTCAACATTCACGAGGCCCTGGGAAGTTTGTCCCGATATCAATTATGGCAGCTTCCAAGCGAGTCTTTAGGGCTAATTGGGGAGTATATATCATTAGCTAGCTCGTGAGCATACTTGGATCCGTCGTGATTTTAATCCCTAAAACCCACATACATTTTGGATTTTCGCTCGTGAGCATACTTGGATCCGTCGTGATTTTAATCCCTAAAACCCACATACATTTTGGATTTTCATCTCTACAACATACAATCCCACTAGAATTCCTGAGCTATGGAGCATCACACGTGTCAATGTGTATGTGGTGGATGCATCTTACCATGGTCAATGAAACTAAGTCGGTTTGCTGAGTATTGGGCGAGACGCTTCGCTTCGTCCTCTTGACAAATGAAGAAGCGACCAATCCCCTCCTCCTCCTCCTACTCCTCGAGCCGCTGCCCCTCACCCCCACGCCCGCCGCCGCCATGGCCGATCCGCGTCCGTACCCGTCGGGATCCGTCCTGCGCTGCGAGGACGACGCCACCATGGATGACTCCGGCCGCCAGCTCTAGAACCCGTACCAGGACCTCAACATCCTCGAGGCCGCCAGGGGTGCCGAGCTGGCTCACACCGCCAAGATCCAAGCCAACCGTGTCCTCAACTCTTGCAGCGCCAACGGCCGCCGCGTCGGAAACAGGCTCGGCGTCATCAGCCTCCTCTACGTCGGGATGGAGAGCGGCATGGTCACCGCGACGGACGCATCAACAACGTCATCGTGGGCCTCGGCACTGGCGCGCTCTGCAAGGCCGCCAACAGGCCCAGGTACCGGCGCCGTCTTTGTTCGTCAGGTCATAGTGTAGTTAGGCACCGTGGAATCCTGAAGGGAAGGGAGGTGTTGGCTTGTCCTGCTGCATCCATATCCCGGATCTGTGCTGCAACCCAGGAGGCAGATCAGATATGGTACTTCTCCTCATGCGTTAGCGGTTTCAGCTCCGTCCGGCTCCTCCCGAACCTTCTTCCCAGCGCTCGCTAGCGTGGTGCCCCGGATCTGTGCTCCATGTGCGGCTCCCTCTCTCTTCTCCGTTCACAGCCAACAGTGGAGAAAAATGATTTCGGCAAGCACACCGGTTGTTTGATTCGTTGAGACTTTACTCCAGGGACATACAGGTTGATTGATTTGGTGAGGCACTCAGCGATTCCCCAACATTCTCTTGTTACCTAATTGTTCTTTGATTGTTTTGGCATCTCTAGCTTGATGCGATTTATGTTGTGGCTTGTTGTTAATGTGTATAGCATGCAAGATAGTCTAACTAAATTTTTTCTCATATGCAACATTAAATATGTACTAATCTTCCCTAAGAATGTATTAATCTGATTCCTATAATTGAGATATTCTGTTATCGAAAGATTTAAATTTGCATATTCAATCTGATTTGGAAATTTGTAGGAGAGGAGGATTATGCCTTTCCTTAGCACTGCATGTATTTAGTCTGTTCTTTTTGATGGATGAATGGATCGATGAGTGGTGCTTAAGGAAAATATGAGACGATGCTTGCTATATGTATGACACCATAATGTGAAATATTTTTGGGGGTTATGGTTTGTTGCCCTGTTGAGATGACACCATGATATTTAGACAAATTAAGGCAACTGGATATATAGAAGCATGAGTTTTCGCCTCAGCTGTTGTAGATAACAACCATGAGCTCTTGGTTAGTCTTTCATTGGTCATTGTGTATTAAGTAAGGTTCACACTTGCCAGGTAGTTCATCACCAAATATGCACAACGTCTTAGCATGCATTAGATACACTGAAGTTCCTTTACATTGACAGTCATATCCTTGTCTGAAAATTTGGGACAGCACGATCCATTCTCCAATTTTTTTTGGTAATTGACATTAAATGCAAGTTAATGTATAGATCATCGGTCTTAGCATGCATTAGATACACTGAAGTTCCTTTACATTGACAGTCATATCCTTGTCTGAAAATTTGGGACAGCACGATCCATTCTCCAATTTCTTTTGGTGATTGACATTAAATGCAAGTTAATGTATAGATCATCGATGGACTATTATAGTTCAAGTATTCTTAAATTAGCTAAACTAGACACCACCGGATGAGTTCACACGCGCCTGCACGGAACGGTGGCCTTTCATGGTCCATTTTTTTTTTACTTATTTGCTGCTTAGTAGCACTAGACAAGTTAGTCCTCCTGCCATTGTTACTGAAATGAATTTTTTGTCGCACTTACTGGATTATCCGATTCTATATATGATATGTCCCCTCTTATATATCTGACTAAGATCAGATATGTTATTTGCAATCTGTCATTTTACTACTGAATTGCTCTCATGTAGTAGTATGACAGGTCGTAGCGTGAAAATTGTAATCTGTATCTAGCTACTATTGTCATGAGAGGAATCAGATTAACTCTGTGAATTTTTCTATTGACCATCATAACTTGGTAGTTTTCACAAATAACATTCAGATCTCGACCATTTTGTATACTATCCTCACAATATTTTTATTGGGAAATTTAGATGTGCGAAACATAAGAGTGCTTGGTAGGGTACATAGATGGCAAGGGCTCATGTTTTATAGGTACATGAAGTTTCAGGCCTGCCCCTTAGTTATAAACTGAATGATCTGTAGCACCAGCTTTCTGAGGAATTTTACAATCTCAAGAGTTAGGTATGAGTAGAGCAAGCAATATATCGGCTACATATTCATTCTTTGATATGTTTGTTTGCTAATAAACATAGAGGTGTCAAAAAGATTTAATATTGCCTGCTTGTTTATTTCCCCTAGGACTGAAGAAGCCTGACAGTAAGCAGCTCCCATGAAAAAATACTATGTAACTTCATATTCATGTTCTTCCTTCTTTATCATTTAGTCAGGTACAACCGTCCATATATGCAAAGCGGCATTTAGGCAATGAAAAATGAAACAGACCATATACTTTGGTCATCAATCGCTTACTTGACATATCAATGTAGTCTACATTATACCATGTCGTCTCTGTTTACAATCTTTCGAATTTCTATGTCTGTGTGCATATTGGTCTGTTTGAGCGTCTTCTGATTTCGTCTTTTTGGAATCCCTGTTTCTGGCCGGTCATGGGATGCTTGGTTTGCTACTAGATATCATACAAGTTGATTTTGAAACTCTCCAGTCAAATTGTTTTCTTCTAATAAAAGATTTGAGTAGGTGAGCACTTTTAGGCAGAGATACATGAATTGGACCCCATCTCGGGCCCTCCTTTAGCAGGCCTGGCTGCAGTGGAGCACTAGGTGCCTAATGAGAGAACAAGAAAATGAACCTAACTAAGCAATCTCCTCCGACAAAAAGTGGGACGTTGTGATATTTATGATTATCGTAAACATCAGGTTGTTTGTATCTTCCTTATGCTTTTTCAGTGTTACTGTTGGTTATTATACTGACACTATTGCTTAGATTAGGCTCATATTTGAAACATGGGAAACTAATTTTGTCTGCCCTTAGTCCGTACCAGTATTCATACGCAGGCTTGTTGATTTTATCATGTTTTATCAAGCTGACCCAAGATACTCATCGCTTAATCATATTCTAATGATTTCTCTTTTGCAGACGCATTCCTAATGTTGTGAGGGCAATTCTTAGGACTCTAGGGGAAATCCTTGCAACCACTAAGCTTCCTAGGAATCATGGGCACTGGTAGCTCCTCCGGCTGATCCAATCAAGTGTTGCCACATTTGCTCTGCTATGTTGCTTTCCTTTCGATATTGCCTTTTTCCTGGTCTCTAGAATGACTGTTTCCCCCGATTCATGGGTAAAAATATGGTCTCTTCAGGCTTGACAAGACAATTAATTTAGATTTTTGTAGCAAGTTCAGAATTAAAAAATTAGCTCTAGCATGTCAATTGATGACCATATAGAATTTTATCAAAACCTTCATTTTGGAGTTCTGTATAAATTTTCCATATGTTAAGCCATCTTAATCGTATTTGAGAACAAATGTGTTTCAGTTTTACATGGATGATGAATAGTCAACCCATGGCCATTAGCCTTGTATAGCTTATGTATTCGCAGTAGCAAGTTCCATATACATTTCCTATGTTTAACCCTGTTAACTATATTCCACTGAATAAGGCCTAAGTAGGCGCATGCATTAGTTTGATAACTTTACAAGTATAGAAATTGGATATAGAAATAGGGTAATCGTTTTGTAAATACAGTTTTTTGGATCACGTTTTAAACTGAGCTTGGCTACTGATAGGTAAATATCCTTGCCTTACATATTTCTTATGCATTTGTTCACTGGTAGCACAGTTTGAATCTAGCCTTTCATCTGATTTTCATTATTGTTCTCAATTGTGATATGCTATATTTGCATGGCCTACTGAGTACATTTTTACTAGCTTGGCAGATGCTTGACTTCCTGATTTTTACTAGCTTTGAGATAGTCGAATGGTATGCTGCACTAATGGTTACAAAATACGCTGATATTTATTTATCATTTGAGATGGCTGACAATCCCTGGAACAGGGACACTCTATTTGAGAATAAAAAACGAATGTATTTTTAGGTAGCATGTGTGTTGTCTTTCTCGCTTGTTGTCTTTCTGCTAGATTATGATATTAGAGCTATTATGTGTTGGCACGCTGGAACTGTTGTGGCTCAACGTGAAAGAGAAACACAGGTTCGTAGAGCTTTTGTGTTATTTCATTGTTACATTTCTTCCCTACGTCTCCTTCAGTTGAGAGGCATAACAAACCAAGACCTAATCAATTGTAAACTAATCTTATACCCTCGCAGCATTTTTTTTAATATTGAGGGTGTCTAACCGTAACAACTAAACTAGGACAACAATCAACTCGAGGTAGGGGATTATATTTTGTGGGAGGTGCCTGGAACGCAGTTTGTAGTATTGGCCCTACGCTGTAATATTAGTCACTGCTATGCTTTAGAGGGAATTTAATGATAAATATCTGTTTTCGATTTACATGAAAAAAGAAAATGCACTCATTCATTTCAGTAGTCAATATTCGACCACTCCATGGCTGTTACCTCGCCAAGTTTTGCTAGCCCTGTTCAATTAGTTTGAGTTTTTTGTTCAGTTCAGTGATACTATCGACTTTGTAGGCCTTTGTAGGACGATGAGGCAATAATTTACTTATTTCATCACATCATACACTTTTCGAAAACTCTAAATGCTGCTCTATTTATTTTTGTACATCTTTGTGCTGATTCATTAAAATCTTCACTAATATAATGCATTACAGGTTAGAAATCCAAATCAGACGAATGTGTTAAGGTATTGGTGAATTGCAAGAGCAGATTATGAAAACAGTATGTTGCTGATAGGCTGACAAGAGATCATTAGTATGGCAAATGTAATTTCTAAAAGCAACATTGCTTTCGTGATTCCATCAATATTTCTTGCTTTGCTTTGTTTGAGTAGATAGGATTTTATTATTTTTAGCAGCTTCGTAAACTTGTTCAAGCTTCGACATTGTCTGGTTCTCTCTTCATCATTGATTTTCATGTTCAGAGCTTATAGATACTAGAGTTCCAGTGTATGATTACATCCGGAGTCTTTAATCTTTGGAATGTCATGCCGAATGTGTTGGTGCTATAAATATATTTTTTTCCAGATGATGGTGCTCTCCAGACCTATGCAGTTTGCCTTTTCTAGACTAGAATATTGAGCCATGGTTATGCTGCTGAAGTCGACCGCCATTAATAAGTAGTGGTGTTTTGCTTTGCTTGAATGCAATATAAATACAGGGAAGGGAAATCACCCTGCTGGAGAAGCCTTTTGAATATGCATCATCTGAATATGGCATACTGTTATACTCTATGATAACGACATCTTTCCCTATTATGACATTTTCTACCTGCTAAAGAAATTACATGCCTAATATACTGGGAATTCGTCATCGAATAAGATTTGGTTAATTTCACTCTTCTGCTGAATATAACAGTGGTAAGAGCCACCCCACTCCATGTTTCCATGCAACCCGAAGGGGAAGCGTAGTAGAAAAAAAATGCATGTATAATAAAAAATAAACAAATGGGCGCAGCAAAGCGCGCCTTTTCCTTCTAGTACTGCCTAACTTACCAAGCATCCGCAGGCCATAACTTTTGCATACGAGTTATGGTTATGGCGCTGCTGGAGATGTTAGAAAATCTTAATGGGAGTTGGAAATTATCATGACTTGTACTTTCACGATCTGGCCAAAAGCGATAATACACATACTTTTTTGGGTGGAAACTTTTTCTGACTAGTGATCTAAGTGAACGCTATTAGTTTATAAGCATACAATATTGATCCTCTCAAACCCATCCGGAGCTCGTATAAAAAAATTATGGATCATGAAAAAAAAAATATGGTTATCTACACGATCGGGGGGAACCTAAGGGGTGACGCTCGAAACAACCATGACCAAACAACCGGAAGGAGACCTCGAAAACAAGTGTTTAAAGGCAAAACGATGTCTCTTTGTTTCTCCACTGTCTTTCGAGACATAGCATAAAACAACGACCATGAAAAAAGGTGAAAAAAGACATGTAAAATGACAGGTAATAGGTATCTACTAGCATAAAATAAGGACACTAATAACGCACACCAAACTAGATAACGCTTATCTAGCTAATCATCAGCAATAAATATTTCACGACAAAACTACGAAAGTATGTGTGTTATAGTATCATGAAAACATTGCGAAACTAAAATAATGTGATGTTTGCATCATTATTCCGGTTATTAATTTACGCTAGTAGATGATTATTACCTACCATTTCATTTTCACATGACCTTGTCGTGAGTTACCGAGTTAATTATTTTATGCTATGAGATGATTATTACCTATCATTTCATGTGCCCATGCTAGGGTCATTATGTTATTCTACATACATTCCTGGTAAGATATGTGCCTGATGCCCCAATATTCATGCTCTAGCTCGATGGAGCTAAACAACCACGGTTGTCGTCTCATTCAACGACTGGTGCTGCCCAACTCAATAATGTCGATGGAGCTAAACAACCACTGTCGAGGCCGCCTCACTGACGGACGCATCCGTCGTGATTTTAATCCCTAAAACTCAACAATACTTGGATCTCGAGCCAATGAGACTGTAAGAACCGACCTCCAACGGACACGTGAAATATTTCAACACCTATGTATCCTAACACGTTGTGCCATGAGGATGATATAGTAGCTCATTCCCTACACAAAAATTGGATACATTCCAAATGGAAAGGGATTCCGCAATTCGTCGTGTGCTTTCATGCATCACTAGTCCCCCGGCCCCAAAACATCAATCATCCAACGTAGTGATTTCATGTGGCTTTCCTATTTGCTAGAGTTAAATGAAGTAATATTAAGATATAAACCCAAAAGATCCCATGTTGTTAAAAAAAGTTGGTTTGATTAGGACCCACTATAACTCGAAAATCTTTATCTGGATAATTCTTTTTGTGAATTAAGTGCTACTTTAAGGGTCTGTGTTGACCTTTACTCTTGAAACTCCTTATATACAAATATTAGGACCCAATTCCAAAGGGGAAGGGCTTCTTACCCTTCATCGCGTGATTTCATATGCCCCCTATAAATAGGGCCCCCGAACGACAACATCTAACTTTTCATCCAAGGTGGTGAAGTCATGTGACTTTTCTTTGCAAGTATTAAATAATCCACCGTAATATGAAAAAACCCAAAAGAGTCCAAATTCTTACAAAAGTTGGTTCGGTTCCCTCATAAGTGGGAGTATTCTGTCATAAGTTCAGAATCTTCATGTGGGAAAGTCCAATTTGCGAGGCACTGGTATTTGAAATATTTGAATGCGGTTTTCCTATTTTCACCAACCTCATATACTAACTCTCTCCATTCAAAATTTAAGTGTCGCCACTTGTACTAAATATGCGAGTACATTTTTACGCCATGCAAAAGTTGAAGAGTTTCCAACCCTTTGTCGCATGATTTCATGCGTTGCATAAAAAATGGTAATTTTATGTGACTTTCCTCTTTGATAGTGTTTAACTAAGTTATAGATGCATGAAAATCCGAAACGACCATGTTCATACAAAAGGTTTGTCTGGTTCCCTTAGGGTCAAAGTTTTCCAATATAAGCGCATAATATTCCTATAGGATAGTCGTGCTTGCGAAAGAAGTCCCATTCCAAATTTATGTATTTGCTTTTCCGATTAACACCACCCTTTTGTACTTGTATTTTCCTCCATTCGAAATGGGTGTTTTTTTTTGGCCTTTTTCACGTGATTTCATGCATCCCCTAGCATGTGGCACTTCAGCACGCAAGGTTTTCAACCACCGTGGTGATTTCATGTGAATTTTCTTTTGCCTAGTCTTAAAATAAGTAATATCAACATGAAAAGCGCAAAAAAGAGGTAGAGTTCAAACAAAAGGTTGTTCATTTAACTCGAGGTGAGAGCTTTCACTATAAGTTCTTCATGTGTGAAGGCGGTTACACTTAGAAGTTTGTATCCTTATATACCTATATTTTGACCATGTACAAAAGGGAAGGTTTTTTTCCCTTAGTGCATGATTTCATGTATACCCCAGTCGCGCTGGCCTAGGATGTATAAACAATAGATTTTCATTCGAAATGGAGATTTCATGTTATTTTCCTCTTTAATTGTTTAAACTAAGCCATACTAACATTACAAACTTAAAAATACGCCAGGTTTTCACAAAAGTTGGATTCTCTCAAAGAGGAAGTATTCCACTATTAGTGGAGAATCTTCTCGCGGGTAGTCCTGTTGGTGAAGGTAGTGCTACTTCAAAGTTGTGTATTTCATGTGTCGTCTCATATACCCATATTAGTACCACATGCCAAAGGTGAAGGGTTTCATTACCTTCGTCGTGTGATTTCATGTGTCGTCTCGTTGTCGAACTTTATCATGTCTCTTTTCTTAGACTGAAACCACTTCACGCGTTGTCTTATTCTTGGGAGTTTCTATTTTATGTAGAATGATAGCATCACGCCAACTTTGCTGCATTGTTTTGGTAATCCACATTCTAGGCGATATCACACAGTTTTTTCACACTATTTCCATTGTTTTTTGGTCTGCTGGTTTTCCCGGCCATTTTTTCACATAGTTTAAGCACACACACTTTTAGGGTTCCCGTCCAATTTTATTGACGGGTGATTATGTAACCAGACATTATCTAGTTTGTACGTGTACGTTTTTGTTTGGTAGTTTTTCCTTGATAAACACACATAAGTCTCAAATTTCCCCGCCCAATTTTCACGACCAATGATTATTGAACTATGCATTATCCAATTACACCCCTTGTTTACCAGCATGACAATAAATATTATTTCACACATCCTTATTTTACGCATATAATGGTATATATTACGTACATATCAAAAAATGGTAGGCCAATGTTTTTCGCTGGCCGTGACATATGCAACGAGCTTGTCCAAGATGATTTTGGTGGTGCTGGAAAGCTATTGGGAAATTATTTTCTCCATGGCATTGTGACCCTCTCTCCATGAGCACGCATGCGCATATCTTTTTCACTCTCCTAGCATAGAATTAGTATCCTAGTAAAACGTGACAATCAAACATAACATGGAATAGTGGGTAATAATAATAATCTTCTAGCATAAAACAAGTAACCTAGTAGCATAGAGACAAAATGGCGCATGAAATGACCGGTAATAATGGTCTGGTAGCTTATGTAAGTTTAATATAAGCCTGCTGACATTCATGGTCCACTGTGTGTCCGGCGGTGGTTACCCTACAACACCATGCGCGAAGGGCTATGTCAAATTTGAGCGGGTTTTGATCACCTTTTGTAAGCTCGCGAGCCCCATTTGAGTGCATGGAGAACCTTTGTTGGACCATGATCGCCGGTCACGGGGAAGAAGAAGATACCTCTTGGACGATTACAAATTATCAAACAATTTTTATGTTGATAGCTAATACTATTGCGTATTTCCATTGAGTTGTAGGAACAAGGCCGGGTCGTAATCATTGGTCTAATACCGCGGTAAATTTGTAGCCACCCCTCATGGTGAGGATTTAGCATTTGCACGTAAGCCATTTGTTTAAATATCTCCTTTTCTATTATCGCGACAATATTTTAACAAGGATTTTACTTAATCTTTATTTACTTATATTGGAAAACTCATGTGACATACCCTGTACCCATCATTTGCTTATGATGAACTAAAGAATGTTTTACGAGGTAGTGTGCAATCCTTACTTTTCTTGTATCAGAACTTCTCTTCGGCAGAGATTGGGAGTCAAATTCACTTATGGATCCTCCATGGGGTCCGGGACCCTAGATGTCAGTGTAACAACTAATATGTACACATAAGAAACCAAATCTTTGTCCACCGATCCACGTCCTCCACTTATTCCCTCCATCAAGCTGGCTTGGCTCCCGACCACACAAAAAACCGCCTCCCAACTCGCATAGATGGAGCACACATACACGCAATAGCGCAGCCATCCCTGTCCATTCCAGGTTGGTTAGCGTCCACATCATTCGTAATCTTCATCTGACGCGACCACGTAGGGAGCGAGCCGACCTCAATCTCGACGGAGAGGAGGAGCAAGAAATTGCCGCGTCGAGACGAGGAGGTGACGCCATCACCTCAAAGCTCTCCGCGGAGTTCTCGTCTTTTTTGGTTTAGCGTGGTCCCAGGCTTTTTCTAAGATAACGCATTTTAATTTAATTTATGTAAGAAGGTACTTGTATACATTAGCGCATGTGGCGAGGTTGCAGCTACAGTGAAATCACATAGGACTCCGAAAGAGCCCGCGGAAAAAAGAAATAGTCCAATATATCCATGGACTGCGATCCACCACCAATCGTGCGGAGCCAATGGTATGGCTAGAACCGGTGTACCCACGGATCGAATCATCTGCACACCATCCGAGCCGCCCATCTCTACTGTCCCCGCACTGAACTCCAATCACATGCGAATCGCCCGCCCGGCGAAGAGTGCGAAAAGCTCCGAAATTTTAGATGTAGCCGCCGAAAGTTTCAGAAGAGCGCGATTTATTTTTGAAATTTGGGGATAAGCCAGGAAGATGTGGTAGGTAGCCCAACACTCCCAGCCATACAACATCTCGATCCCCTTTGCCGCCGCGCCCGTCGCCGGCCAACTCCGGCGATGCCGACCACCACCCAGGAACCAGATCTTCCTCCTCTCCCGATTTCATGGCTTGGAACCGCCGAATCGAAGCCCCCACCACAAACCCTAACTCGGATGTCAGGGGCGGTGACGGCTGAGATCTGAAATCGGGGGAGGAGACCGTCGGCGTCCAGATCGTCGGGCTCGCCGTCGCACTCTGTTCTCCATGAACCCCGATGCAGGCCTCCTCTCCCGCAGCAGCAGCACCTCCGCCGGCCGGACGGCCGGCACACGACGAGGAGAACGTGGTGCAGCTCATCTTTTCCCCTCCTGGGCTGCGACGGCTCAGGCTCAGGCTCAGGCTCAGGCTCCTCTACTTACTGCTGCTCTGTTCCCCGTCCACAATCATCTTTCCCATCAGATTCGTTTTTTGTGTATGTGCTGCTCTCTCCCCTCCCCAATCTTCTTTTCCATCAGATACGTCTTTTGTTTGCTTCACCATCTTTTGTTGGGCCAGAAATCCATCAGATTAGATAACATCTATTCCGCTCGTCTTTTTTGTGGTTCGTTCCCGATTGGATCTGAAATTTTATTTTAATTATCGCTGGAGCAGAAAACTACCAGTGCAAAGATATAAGGCCTAGCACCGGGAAGATTTATTATTTACCATGATAATCTGTAGGATGTAGCACGTGTTTTCTCGCTAGGCCATTGATTTCCTATAGATTTGTAATATGTTTGGGATTATCACAGTCAACAGCAACCATCTGTGATATATGTTGTGATGACTTATATATGTTCTAATGAGCTCCAACCTGGGTTTCTTTTTGTTGATTTAACATGTTTACATAGTAGTATAGTAGCCACTAAGATTGCATTTTGGACTTGGTTTGTATTTGCCCTTTGAAAAGTGTAGTTGCTGATTAGATTCGTTGCATACACATAGCATTTATGTTATGCTTACGGAAGGACAACATCTATGCTAGCCAACAGCTTGGTTGTTTGAATGCCACAATTACTCATCACTCCTCTGCGTGCAGTTGGAATATCCTACGTTTGTTGCTCTATTGTTAAAGTTTGAATCTACTGGAATTGAACTGATTGCATCCTTGTACAACATTGTAGTAATTTCTGGCATGTCACTGGATTGGTATATGACCTGAAGTAATTTTAGCTTTGGCAGGCACCCCCAATCCTCCCTGACAACCGGACTCCACCGCCACCGTGTGGGGACGGGCTGCACAACTCCGGTGACCACGGAAAGCTCCCTCAACTTCAACCTCCTTCTAGCAGCAAGGTCAGGCCATCTCCTCCATCTCCCTCTATTTCCTTTTTTTTTCATAAGATCAATTTCTATTGTCTGTTAAGTTCCACGTTACATTTGTGTTTGTGTATGCATGCTTGGAGATGCATGATAAATTTTCTGTCCATATTGGGTGCGTGATTTTGATATAATGTACAGATTGAGTCACTCAATTGTCTAAATTTTTTTGCATACATGTAGAGTGGATTGGTTCAGAAATGATTGAGCTTTATTTAACTATAGTGATGCAAGCCTGTAACACTTGTTCCTTTTTTCACAGGGTTTGATCAGCATCCAGTAGGTAGTTATTTTTTTCCACGGAAAAGATTATTTGGGGTTAAATGAAAACTTTACGTGTTCATAGAAGGTCTATACATTTGGCATCTCTAGCTTGATGCGATTTATGTTGTGGCTTGTTGTTAATGTGTATAGCATGCAAGATAGTCTAACAATTTTTTCTCATATGCAACATTAAATATGTACTAATCTTCCCTAAGAATGTATTAATCTGATTCCTATAATTGAGATATTCTGTTATCGAAAGATTTAAATTTGCATATTCAATCTGATTTGGAAATTTGTAGGAGAGGAGGATTATGCCTTTCCTTAGCACTGCATGTATTTAGTCTGTTCTTTTTGATGGATGAATGGATCGATGAGTGGTGCTTAAGGAAAATATGAGACGATGCTTGCTATATGTATGACACCATAATGTGAAATATTTTTGGGGGTTATGGTTTGTTGCCCTGTTGAGATGACACCATGATATTTAGACAAATTAAGGCAACTGGATATATAGAAGCATGAGTTTTCGCCTCAGCTGTTGTAGATAACAACCATGAGCTCTTGGTTAGTCTTTCATTGGTCATTGTGTATTAAGTAAGGTTCACACTTGCCAGGTAGTTCATCACCAAATATGCACAACGTCTTAGCATGCATTAGATACACTGAAGTTCCTTTACATTGACAGTCATATCCTTGTCTGAAAATTTGGGACAGCACGATCCATTCTCCAATTTTTTTTGGTAATTGACATTAAATGCAAGTTAATGTATAGATCATCGGTCTTAGCATGCATTAGATACACTGAAGTTCCTTTACATTGACAGTCATATCCTTGTCTGAAAATTTGGGACAGCACGATCCATTCTCCAATTTCTTTTGGTGATTGACATTAAATGCAAGTTAATGTATAGATCATCGATGGACTATTATAGTTCAAGTATTCTTAAATTAGCTAAACTAGACACCACCGGATGAGTTCACACGCGCCTGCACGGAACGGTGGCCTTTCATGGTCCATTTTTTTTTTACTTATTTGCTGCTTAGTAGCACTAGACAAGTTAGTCCTCCTGCCATTGTTACTGAAATGAATTTTTTGTCGCACTTACTGGATTATCCGATTCTATATATGATATGTCCCCTCTTATATATCTGACTAAGATCAGATATGTTATTTGCAATCTGTCATTTTACTACTGAATTGCTCTCATGTAGTAGTATGACAGGTCGTAGCGTGAAAATTGTAATCTGTATCTAGCTACTATTGTCATGAGAGGAATCAGATTAACTCTGTGAATTTTTCTATTGACCATCATAACTTGGTAGTTTTCACAAATAACATTCAGATCTCGACCATTTTGTATACTATCCTCACAATATTTTTATTGGGAAATTTAGATGTGCGAAACATAAGAGTGCTTGGTAGGGTACATAGATGGCAAGGGCTCATGTTTTATAGGTACATGAAGTTTCAGGCCTGCCCCTTAGTTATAAACTGAATGATCTGTAGCACCAGCTTTCTGAGGAATTTTACAATCTCAAGAGTTAGGTATGAGTAGAGCAAGCAATATATCGGCTACATATTCATTCTTTGATATGTTTGTTTGCTAATAAACATAGAGGTGTCAAAAAGATTTAATATTGCCTGCTTGTTTATTTCCCCTAGGACTGAAGAAGCCTGACAGTAAGCAGCTCCCATGAAAAAATACTATGTAACTTCATATTCATGTTCTTCCTTCTTTATCATTTAGTCAGGTACAACCGTCCATATATGCAAAGCGGCATTTAGGCAATGAAAAATGAAACAGACCATATACTTTGGTCATCAATCGCTTACTTGACATATCAATGTAGTCTACATTATACCATGTCGTCTCTGTTTACAATCTTTCGAATTTCTATGTCTGTGTGCATATTGGTCTGTTTGAGCGTCTTCTGATTTCGTCTTTTTGGAATCCCTGTTTCTGGCCGGTCATGGGATGCTTGGTTTGCTACTAGATATCATACAAGTTGATTTTGAAACTCTCCAGTCAAATTGTTTTCTTCTAATAAAAGATTTGAGTAGGTGAGCACTTTTAGGCAGAGATACATGAATTGGACCCCATCTCGGGCCCTCCTTTAGCAGGCCTGGCTGCAGTGGAGCACTAGGTGCCTAATGAGAGAACAAGAAAATGAACCTAACTAAGCAATCTCCTCCGACAAAAAGTGGGACGTTGTGATATTTATGATTATCGTAAACATCAGGTTGTTTGTATCTTCCTTATGCTTTTTCAGTGTTACTGTTGGTTATTATACTGACACTATTGCTTAGATTAGGCTCATATTTGAAACATGGGAAACTAATTTTGTCTGCCCTTAGTCCGTACCAGTATTCATACGCAGGCTTGTTGATTTTATCATGTTTTATCAAGCTGACCCAAGATACTCATCGCTTAATCATATTCTAATGATTTCTCTTTTGCAGACGCATTCCTAATGTTGTGAGGGCAATTCTTAGGACTCTAGGGGAAATCCTTGCAACCACTAAGCTTCCTAGGAATCATGGGCACTGGTAGCTCCTCCGGCTGATCCAATCAAGTGTTGCCACATTTGCTCTGCTATGTTGCTTTCCTTTCGATATTGCCTTTTTCCTGGTCTCTAGAATGACTGTTTCCCCCGATTCATGGGTAAAAATATGGTCTCTTCAGGCTTGACAAGACAATTAATTTAGATTTTTGTAGCAAGTTCAGAATTAAAAAATTAGCTCTAGCATGTCAATTGATGACCATATAGAATTTTATCAAAACCTTCATTTTGGAGTTCTGTATAAATTTTCCATATGTTAAGCCATCTTAATCGTATTTGAGAACAAATGTGTTTCAGTTTTACATGGATGATGAATAGTCAACCCATGGCCATTAGCCTTGTATAGCTTATGTATTCGCAGTAGCAAGTTCCATATACATTTCCTATGTTTAACCCTGTTAACTATATTCCACTGAATAAGGCCTAAGTAGGCGCATGCATTAGTTTGATAACTTTACAAGTATAGAAATTGGATATAGAAATAGGGTAATCGTTTTGTAAATACAGTTTTTTGGATCACGTTTTAAACTGAGCTTGGCTACTGATAGGTAAATATCCTTGCCTTACATATTTCTTATGCATTTGTTCACTGGTAGCACAGTTTGAATCTAGCCTTTCATCTGATTTTCATTATTGTTCTCAATTGTGATATGCTATATTTGCATGGCCTACTGAGTACATTTTTACTAGCTTGGCAGATGCTTGACTTCCTGATTTTTACTAGCTTTGAGATAGTCGAATGGTATGCTGCACTAATGGTTACAAAATACGCTGATATTTATTTATCATTTGAGATGGCTGACAATCCCTGGAACAGGGACACTCTATTTGAGAATAAAAAACGAATGTATTTTTAGGTAGCATGTGTGTTGTCTTTCTCGCTTGTTGTCTTTCTGCTAGATTATGATATTAGAGCTATTATGTGTTGGCACGCTGGAACTGTTGTGGCTCAACGTGAAAGAGAAACACAGGTTCGTAGAGCTTTTGTGTTATTTCATTGTTACATTTCTTCCCTACGTCTCCTTCAGTTGAGAGGCATAACAAACCAAGACCTAATCAATTGTAAACTAATCTTATACCCTCGCAGCATTTTTTTTAATATTGAGGGTGTCTAACCGTAACAACTAAACTAGGACAACAATCAACTCGAGGTAGGGGATTATATTTTGTGGGAGGTGCCTGGAACGCAGTTTGTAGTATTGGCCCTACGCTGTAATATTAGTCACTGCTATGCTTTAGAGGGAATTTAATGATAAATATCTGTTTTCGATTTACATGAAAAAAGAAAATGCACTCATTCATTTCAGTAGTCAATATTCGACCACTCCATGGCTGTTACCTCGCCAAGTTTTGCTAGCCCTGTTCAATTAGTTTGAGTTTTTTGTTCAGTTCAGTGATACTATCGACTTTGTAGGCCTTTGTAGGACGATGAGGCAATAATTTACTTATTTCATCACATCATACACTTTTCGAAAACTCTAAATGCTGCTCTATTTATTTTTGTACATCTTTGTGCTGATTCATTAAAATCTTCACTAATATAATGCATTACAGGTTAGAAATCCAAATCAGACGAATGTGTTAAGGTATTGGTGAATTGCAAGAGCAGATTATGAAAACAGTATGTTGCTGATAGGCTGACAAGAGATCATTAGTATGGCAAATGTAATTTCTAAAAGCAACATTGCTTTCGTGATTCCATCAATATTTCTTGCTTTGCTTTGTTTGAGTAGATAGGATTTTATTATTTTTAGCAGCTTCGTAAACTTGTTCAAGCTTCGACATTGTCTGGTTCTCTCTTCATCATTGATTTTCATGTTCAGAGCTTATAGATACTAGAGTTCCAGTGTATGATTACATCCGGAGTCTTTAATCTTTGGAATGTCATGCCGAATGTGTTGGTGCTATAAATATATTTTTTTCCAGATGATGGTGCTCTCCAGACCTATGCAGTTTGCCTTTTCTAGACTAGAATATTGAGCCATGGTTATGCTGCTGAAGTCGACCGCCATTAATAAGTAGTGGTGTTTTGCTTTGCTTGAATGCAATATAAATACAGGGAAGGGAAATCACCCTGCTGGAGAAGCCTTTTGAATATGCATCATCTGAATATGGCATACTGTTATACTCTATGATAACGACATCTTTCCCTATTATGACATTTTCTACCTGCTAAAGAAATTACATGCCTAATATACTGGGAATTCGTCATCGAATAAGATTTGGTTAATTTCACTCTTCTGCTGAATATAACAGTGGTAAGAGCCACCCCACTCCATGTTTCCATGCAACCCGAAGGGGAAGCGTAGTAGAAAAAAAATGCATGTATAATAAAAAATAAACAAATGGGCGCAGCAAAGCGCGCCTTTTCCTTCTAGTACTGCCTAACTTACCAAGCATCCGCAGGCCATAACTTTTGCATACGAGTTATGGTTATGGCGCTGCTGGAGATGTTAGAAAATCTTAATGGGAGTTGGAAATTATCATGACTTGTACTTTCACGATCTGGCCAAAAGCGATAATACACATACTTTTTTGGGTGGAAACTTTTTCTGACTAGTGATCTAAGTGAACGCTATTAGTTTATAAGCATACAATATTGATCCTCTCAAACCCATCCGGAGCTCGTATAAAAAAATTATGGATCATGAAAAAAAAAATATGGTTATCTACACGATCGGGGGGAACCTAAGGGGTGACGCTCGAAACAACCATGACCAAACAACCGGAAGGAGACCTCGAAAACAAGTGTTTAAAGGCAAAACGATGTCTCTTTGTTTCTCCACTGTCTTTCGAGACATAGCATAAAACAACGACCATGAAAAAAGGTGAAAAAAGACATGTAAAATGACAGGTAATAGGTATCTACTAGCATAAAATAAGGACACTAATAACGCACACCAAACTAGATAACGCTTATCTAGCTAATCATCAGCAATAAATATTTCACGACAAAACTACGAAAGTATGTGTGTTATAGTATCATGAAAACATTGCGAAACTAAAATAATGTGATGTTTGCATCATTATTCCGGTTATTAATTTACGCTAGTAGATGATTATTACCTACCATTTCATTTTCACATGACCTTGTCGTGAGTTACCGAGTTAATTATTTTATGCTATGAGATGATTATTACCTATCATTTCATGTGCCCATGCTAGGGTCATTATGTTATTCTACATACATTCCTGGTAAGATATGTGCCTGATGCCCCAATATTCATGCTCTAGCTCGATGGAGCTAAACAACCACGGTTGTCGTCTCATTCAACGACTGGTGCTGCCCAACTCAATAATGTCGATGGAGCTAAACAACCACTGTCGAGGCCGCCTCACTGACGGACGCATCCGTCGTGATTTTAATCCCTAAAACTCAACAATACTTGGATCTCGAGCCAATGAGACTGTAAGAACCGACCTCCAACGGACACGTGAAATATTTCAACACCTATGTATCCTAACACGTTGTGCCATGAGGATGATATAGTAGCTCATTCCCTACACAAAAATTGGATACATTCCAAATGGAAAGGGATTCCGCAATTCGTCGTGTGCTTTCATGCATCACTAGTCCCCCGGCCCCAAAACATCAATCATCCAACGTAGTGATTTCATGTGGCTTTCCTATTTGCTAGAGTTAAATGAAGTAATATTAAGATATAAACCCAAAAGATCCCATGTTGTTAAAAAAAGTTGGTTTGATTAGGACCCACTATAACTCGAAAATCTTTATCTGGATAATTCTTTTTGTGAATTAAGTGCTACTTTAAGGGTCTGTGTTGACCTTTACTCTTGAAACTCCTTATATACAAATATTAGGACCCAATTCCAAAGGGGAAGGGCTTCTTACCCTTCATCGCGTGATTTCATATGCCCCCTATAAATAGGGCCCCCGAACGACAACATCTAACTTTTCATCCAAGGTGGTGAAGTCATGTGACTTTTCTTTGCAAGTATTAAATAATCCACCGTAATATGAAAAAACCCAAAAGAGTCCAAATTCTTACAAAAGTTGGTTCGGTTCCCTCATAAGTGGGAGTATTCTGTCATAAGTTCAGAATCTTCATGTGGGAAAGTCCAATTTGCGAGGCACTGGTATTTGAAATATTTGAATGCGGTTTTCCTATTTTCACCAACCTCATATACTAACTCTCTCCATTCAAAATTTAAGTGTCGCCACTTGTACTAAATATGCGAGTACATTTTTACGCCATGCAAAAGTTGAAGAGTTTCCAACCCTTTGTCGCATGATTTCATGCGTTGCATAAAAAATGGTAATTTTATGTGACTTTCCTCTTTGATAGTGTTTAACTAAGTTATAGATGCATGAAAATCCGAAACGACCATGTTCATACAAAAGGTTTGTCTGGTTCCCTTAGGGTCAAAGTTTTCCAATATAAGCGCATAATATTCCTATAGGATAGTCGTGCTTGCGAAAGAAGTCCCATTCCAAATTTATGTATTTGCTTTTCCGATTAACACCACCCTTTTGTACTTGTATTTTCCTCCATTCGAAATGGGTGTTTTTTTTTGGCCTTTTTCACGTGATTTCATGCATCCCCTAGCATGTGGCACTTCAGCACGCAAGGTTTTCAACCACCGTGGTGATTTCATGTGAATTTTCTTTTGCCTAGTCTTAAAATAAGTAATATCAACATGAAAAGCGCAAAAAAGAGGTAGAGTTCAAACAAAAGGTTGTTCATTTAACTCGAGGTGAGAGCTTTCACTATAAGTTCTTCATGTGTGAAGGCGGTTACACTTAGAAGTTTGTATCCTTATATACCTATATTTTGACCATGTACAAAAGGGAAGGTTTTTTTCCCTTAGTGCATGATTTCATGTATACCCCAGTCGCGCTGGCCTAGGATGTATAAACAATAGATTTTCATTCGAAATGGAGATTTCATGTTATTTTCCTCTTTAATTGTTTAAACTAAGCCATACTAACATTACAAACTTAAAAATACGCCAGGTTTTCACAAAAGTTGGATTCTCTCAAAGAGGAAGTATTCCACTATTAGTGGAGAATCTTCTCGCGGGTAGTCCTGTTGGTGAAGGTAGTGCTACTTCAAAGTTGTGTATTTCATGTGTCGTCTCATATACCCATATTAGTACCACATGCCAAAGGTGAAGGGTTTCATTACCTTCGTCGTGTGATTTCATGTGTCGTCTCGTTGTCGAACTTTATCATGTCTCTTTTCTTAGACTGAAACCACTTCACGCGTTGTCTTATTCTTGGGAGTTTCTATTTTATGTAGAATGATAGCATCACGCCAACTTTGCTGCATTGTTTTGGTAATCCACATTCTAGGCGATATCACACAGTTTTTTCACACTATTTCCATTGTTTTTTGGTCTGCTGGTTTTCCCGGCCATTTTTTCACATAGTTTAAGCACACACACTTTTAGGGTTCCCGTCCAATTTTATTGACGGGTGATTATGTAACCAGACATTATCTAGTTTGTACGTGTACGTTTTTGTTTGGTAGTTTTTCCTTGATAAACACACATAAGTCTCAAATTTCCCCGCCCAATTTTCACGACCAATGATTATTGAACTATGCATTATCCAATTACACCCCTTGTTTACCAGCATGACAATAAATATTATTTCACACATCCTTATTTTACGCATATAATGGTATATATTACGTACATATCAAAAAATGGTAGGCCAATGTTTTTCGCTGGCCGTGACATATGCAACGAGCTTGTCCAAGATGATTTTGGTGGTGCTGGAAAGCTATTGGGAAATTATTTTCTCCATGGCATTGTGACCCTCTCTCCATGAGCACGCATGCGCATATCTTTTTCACTCTCCTAGCATAGAATTAGTATCCTAGTAAAACGTGACAATCAAACATAACATGGAATAGTGGGTAATAATAATAATCTTCTAGCATAAAACAAGTAACCTAGTAGCATAGAGACAAAATGGCGCATGAAATGACCGGTAATAATGGTCTGGTAGCTTATGTAAGTTTAATATAAGCCTGCTGACATTCATGGTCCACTGTGTGTCCGGCGGTGGTTACCCTACAACACCATGCGCGAAGGGCTATGTCAAATTTGAGCGGGTTTTGATCACCTTTTGTAAGCTCGCGAGCCCCATTTGAGTGCATGGAGAACCTTTGTTGGACCATGATCGCCGGTCACGGGGAAGAAGAAGATACCTCTTGGACGATTACAAATTATCAAACAATTTTTATGTTGATAGCTAATACTATTGCGTATTTCCATTGAGTTGTAGGAACAAGGCCGGGTCGTAATCATTGGTCTAATACCGCGGTAAATTTGTAGCCACCCCTCATGGTGAGGATTTAGCATTTGCACGTAAGCCATTTGTTTAAATATCTCCTTTTCTATTATCGCGACAATATTTTAACAAGGATTTTACTTAATCTTTATTTACTTATATTGGAAAACTCATGTGACATACCCTGTACCCATCATTTGCTTATGATGAACTAAAGAATGTTTTACGAGGTAGTGTGCAATCCTTACTTTTCTTGTATCAGAACTTCTCTTCGGCAGAGATTGGGAGTCAAATTCACTTATGGATCCTCCATGGGGTCCGGGACCCTAGATGTCAGTGTAACAACTAATATGTACACATAAGAAACCAAATCTTTGTCCACCGATCCACGTCCTCCACTTATTCCCTCCATCAAGCTGGCTTGGCTCCCGACCACACAAAAAACCGCCTCCCAACTCGCATAGATGGAGCACACATACACGCAATAGCGCAGCCATCCCTGTCCATTCCAGGTTGGTTAGCGTCCACATCATTCGTAATCTTCATCTGACGCGACCACGTAGGGAGCGAGCCGACCTCAATCTCGACGGAGAGGAGGAGCAAGAAATTGCCGCGTCGAGACGAGGAGGTGACGCCATCACCTCAAAGCTCTCCGCGGAGTTCTCGTCTTTTTTGGTTTAGCGTGGTCCCAGGCTTTTTCTAAGATAACGCATTTTAATTTAATTTATGTAAGAAGGTACTTGTATACATTAGCGCATGTGGCGAGGTTGCAGCTACAGTGAAATCACATAGGACTCCGAAAGAGCCCGCGGAAAAAAGAAATAGTCCAATATATCCATGGACTGCGATCCACCACCAATCGTGCGGAGCCAATGGTATGGCTAGAACCGGTGTACCCACGGATCGAATCATCTGCACACCATCCGAGCCGCCCATCTCTACTGTCCCCGCACTGAACTCCAATCACATGCGAATCGCCCGCCCGGCGAAGAGTGCGAAAAGCTCCGAAATTTTAGATGTAGCCGCCGAAAGTTTCAGAAGAGCGCGATTTATTTTTGAAATTTGGGGATAAGCCAGGAAGATGTGGTAGGTAGCCCAACACTCCCAGCCATACAACATCTCGATCCCCTTTGCCGCCGCGCCCGTCGCCGGCCAACTCCGGCGATGCCGACCACCACCCAGGAACCAGATCTTCCTCCTCTCCCGATTTCATGGCTTGGAACCGCCGAATCGAAGCCCCCACCACAAACCCTAACTCGGATGTCAGGGGCGGTGACGGCTGAGATCTGAAATCGGGGGAGGAGACCGTCGGCGTCCAGATCGTCGGGCTCGCCGTCGCACTCTGTTCTCCATGAACCCCGATGCAGGCCTCCTCTCCCGCAGCAGCAGCACCTCCGCCGGCCGGACGGCCGGCACACGACGAGGAGAACGTGGTGCAGCTCATCTTTTCCCCTCCTGGGCTGCGACGGCTCAGGCTCAGGCTCAGGCTCAGGCTCCTCTACTTACTGCTGCTCTGTTCCCCGTCCACAATCATCTTTCCCATCAGATTCGTTTTTTGTGTATGTGCTGCTCTCTCCCCTCCCCAATCTTCTTTTCCATCAGATACGTCTTTTGTTTGCTTCACCATCTTTTGTTGGGCCAGAAATCCATCAGATTAGATAACATCTATTCCGCTCGTCTTTTTTGTGGTTCGTTCCCGATTGGATCTGAAATTTTATTTTAATTATCGCTGGAGCAGAAAACTACCAGTGCAAAGATATAAGGCCTAGCACCGGGAAGATTTATTATTTACCATGATAATCTGTAGGATGTAGCACGTGTTTTCTCGCTAGGCCATTGATTTCCTATAGATTTGTAATATGTTTGGGATTATCACAGTCAACAGCAACCATCTGTGATATATGTTGTGATGACTTATATATGTTCTAATGAGCTCCAACCTGGGTTTCTTTTTGTTGATTTAACATGTTTACATAGTAGTATAGTAGCCACTAAGATTGCATTTTGGACTTGGTTTGTATTTGCCCTTTGAAAAGTGTAGTTGCTGATTAGATTCGTTGCATACACATAGCATTTATGTTATGCTTACGGAAGGACAACATCTATGCTAGCCAACAGCTTGGTTGTTTGAATGCCACAATTACTCATCACTCCTCTGCGTGCAGTTGGAATATCCTACGTTTGTTGCTCTATTGTTAAAGTTTGAATCTACTGGAATTGAACTGATTGCATCCTTGTACAACATTGTAGTAATTTCTGGCATGTCACTGGATTGGTATATGACCTGAAGTAATTTTAGCTTTGGCAGGCACCCCCAATCCTCCCTGACAACCGGACTCCACCGCCACCGTGTGGGGACGGGCTGCACAACTCCGGTGACCACGGAAAGCTCCCTCAACTTCAACCTCCTTCTAGCAGCAAGGTCAGGCCATCTCCTCCATCTCCCTCTATTTCCTTTTTTTTTCATAAGATCAATTTCTATTGTCTGTTAAGTTCCACGTTACATTTGTGTTTGTGTATGCATGCTTGGAGATGCATGATAAATTTTCTGTCCATATTGGGTGCGTGATTTTGATATAATGTACAGATTGAGTCACTCAATTGTCTAAATTTTTTTGCATACATGTAGAGTGGATTGGTTCAGAAATGATTGAGCTTTATTTAACTATAGTGATGCAAGCCTGTAACACTTGTTCCTTTTTTCACAGGGTTTGATCAGCATCCAGTAGGTAGTTATTTTTTTCCACGGAAAAGATTATTTGGGGTTAAATGAAAACTTTACGTGTTCATAGAAGGTCTATACATGTATATTTTCCATACATGGTTGCAGATCAATCTGAATATTGTGCATACCTGTATAGCTACTGTTTCTAGTTGTTGCACGAGTGAGTGCAGTTCTTAGTGAGATTGAAGTTGTAGCTGATCAGTGAGTTCATTTGTTACGTTGACGGTTGTGAAATGATCTTGTTGCTGAGATGCTTTCCACATTTGTGTTCATACTTTAGGTGCGGTGAATGGATCCTTTATCCTGTATGTTTTCTTTTTTAGGTTGCATCCATCGGCTGTATTGACTTACCTGTTGTAAAATTTGGGCGAGTTGTCCAGTCTGTAGCATGAATTTGATTGGAAAAAATGAGGCATCGTAGAAGGGGCAGCACTTGGTTTTGCTTTGGTCCTAGCTAGCAATAAATCCATAGTGGTATCTTAGTGTGTAGCATGCTTGGAGATGCACGATCAAGTTTCTGTCCATATTTGGTACGTGATTTTGATATAATGTATGGATTGAGTCCATCCATTGTCTAAACTTTTTGCATACATGTTGAGTGGCTAGGTTCAGAAATGATTGAGCTTTATTTAGCTATAGTGATGCAAGCCTGTAACACGTGTTCCTTTTCTTAACAGTTTGATCAGTATCCACAGTAAGTAGATATTGTTTTCCACGGAAAAGATTACTTGGGGTTAAATCCAAAGTTTGGATTTGCCATCATTTGTATGGTGTAGTTTATGTAACCTGAGTGTGGTCTTGTTGATTAACCATCTGTAAGTAGTAATACTGCAGCCTCATTTCAGTGTCTACATGCTGGATGATGCTCCTGTTGGGTGCTACAAGAACATGATGTTGTTTTGTTCGATTATAAGTGACTTTGTCCTGTTGGATACTTGTTTCAAGAAGAATGTATGATGAGTAGTAATGTGTGCATGCATTTGTCTTGCTATGGCGATTTACCTTAACCTGATTGTTAAACGAATTCAGGTCAGACCTTTGAGTTGTCTTCATGGATTTGTGACAAACTGCACTTGGTTTGTGGCTCTGGCAGTGATGGAGTCCTCCCTGAGTCGAGGGTGGCGTTTGGAACTTCCAGCGGCTGCCAGGTATATTGTTTTTGTCCTGGAATGGTCTGGTCTGGTCTGGTGTTGTAAATAGCGGTAAGCTGGTAATTGCTACGAGGAGGAGGGGACGTCCGGCAAGTAATGTTGTGTACATGCATTTGTTTGAAATAACTTGCACACCTGCTGTGCTGCGTTGGGGTTTCCAAGTTGAGAATTGTCCATTGATAGCACACGCATGCATACTGCCGAAAATCTCGACTAGTTAAGGATATCATGTGGTATTATCTAATTTAGTGTACGCCATTACAGCTGGAAATTCTCCAGGAAACCTGACTCTTATTGCTAGTATTATGCTTCATGCCTTGATGGGCGGTGTTTGTTTTGCATCTGCAAATTTCCACTATTTTGGTATTTTAGCCATTATTTGCCTACTGGTTATGTTCTATTTCTGTTGACTGCCATGAAAATTCAGACAACTTGAGACCAATGGGACTTAAAAAACGAAACTAGAAAAACGGAAGCTTTTTGTCAACTTTTGCCATGACATGAAAATTAACTTCACAAAACAGCTCTGCTATGGAAGACTTGCTTCTTGTCCGAATCTATATTCCCAGTCCGGTCAAATATTACAGTGTTCAAATGTTCTATTTTTTTTACATGCAAGTGGTGGTCATACTGAAGCCTTCGGTTTGTAGTGCTGGACAGTTACTTCTCCTTGTATTATCTTCTTAGAAGCTAAATTGACAGTTCCATATACCCATCTTGTGCAGACCAGTGTGCGCCGACGATTCGGTCCGGCATGACCTGGCCATTCCGGCTTCGGTGATGCTGCTGTTGCTGGTCCTGCAGCTTAATGCATCAGACTTGTAAAAACACTGGAAGACACGGGGGACAAGGAGATGTCGCAACCGAGGTTTCAGATTTGGAAGAATTTTTGTAGCACCGCTTGTGCTTGTGTTGTATGTAATCGTCCCAAGATCGAGTTTCCATTGCAGAGCATCAAGTTTCAGTGTAGTGGAGCATGAACTGTACAATGGCCTAGTTCCGCCCAGCTTTGCCGTAGTGAAAAAGATTCCTGACATATTTGCTATAAAGGCTACATTGCCCTGCCGTGGTGGAGCAGTTTTGTTCAATTATTATTTCTCTCTTGTTTCATTTCAATGGAACATTCAATATTGCTAGAATTTGCAACGTGATCTGAAAAATTGAGAACTAGGATGCGGGAGTCCTGCCGAAATTTCTCAGACATTAGCTGCGGTCGATATCCTGTTCTTCACGCGTCCCTGATTAGCACTAGTTGCCAGACTACGGTCAACTAAGAAGGAAACTGGGAGGTAATTCTTCCAAAAAAAGGAAGCAAGGAACCCTCCGTTAACAGTGCGACACCACCGGATGTTTCCGGTTTACAAATAACTAACATAATTAACCAGGATGTTTAGGGAGGTGAATATATAATTGATTTTCCTCCAAAAAAGGAAGGAAGCCCCAGATCGGTCCCTCGTTAATTTGCACGACATACAATCAGGTGCAGGAGAGTGGCAGTTTTAGTCCACGTCACCGATCCAGGAGAGTAGCAGTCTAGTCCACGTCACCGATCCACCCCACAGATGCATCCTAGCGCTTCATCCTCTCTATCAAGCAACGAACAAGATGAGAACCGCCGCGACTCCAACCTCCACTGTGCTATATACTAGCACCTACTCACGAGAGACGCGAGTTGTGCGCGGACTTGGGACTTGGGGACTTTGGGCGCGGGCGGCGTCCCGGCAAGGTCAGTCTCGCAAGGTCAGACTCCGGCCGGCTCCATGTCGTCGAGCCTTAGAGCAGCTACATAAATGGAGATGGAAGCTGCGGCAGATGCAAGCTAACCAGCCATGGACATGACCAGAAACATGCGTTCATCATCTACGCACGCCGGCCAGTGGCGCCGCCGGCTGCAGGCGCTCGTGCTGGTCTCGCTAGGATCCAAACGGCGGCAGAGCAGATCGCCGTGTTGGATCGCTCGCGTTCCCCCGCCGGCCCCCGCCCCTCCCCGCCCCCACCCTGCTCCGCCCGGCCAGCCCACGGCGTGGCGCCCGCCGGCCACCGCCCCTCCCTGCCCGCACGGCGACCTCCACGTCCCGCGCCGCGCCTCATCTCCCCGCCCGCACGGCGACCTCCATGCCCCGCCCCCATCTGCTTGCTCTCTGTGACTCTGTGTCTGTGAAGTGTGAACTGTGATGGATTCCGACGAAGAAAGGGAGTGGGTAGAGATGCAAGCCGAGGAGGACGAAGCTGCAGCAGCCTTGGCTCTAGCTCGGCAAGAAGAATCTGCAGCGATTTCCAGAAACCTCAAGAGGTTACGCCAGGTTAGGTGAAAGATTGATTTCAATTTCTATGTCTATTGTCTATTGTTGATGATGTCTATTGTCTAGTGACCAGCAGTGTGTAGGAGATGTTGCTGAAAGATTGATTTCAATTTTTGTGTTGCAGGATACTCAACAATCAAATGCTGCTGAAATCAAATGCTGCTGAAACCGATGTGATGCACTGGTGAGGAGTCAGCTGGAGTGAGCTTGCCCGTACCATTAATGGATCACTACGCATCAACGCCATGATATGTTCTCCGTCCTGCATCCTGCACCATGACACTGCTTATAGTAATATATCATCTGACAAATGAACATGCATGACAGTTAATGGGATGGCACTGGCAACAACAAGGTTGTCTCTAGGAAGCTCCATAAATATGGAGATACTAGCTAACTAGCCATGAAGCTGCAGATGCATGCAAGATAACCATCCACGGCCGGACGAAACCAAAAACATCTATGAGGAGGGGGACGACGGCGACGGCCGGCCAGTGGCGCCGGCTGAGGGCGCTTGCAGTGGTGGCCTTGGCAATGGCGGCTGTGGCAGCGAGGTGCGAAGCACGCAAGGAGGAGGAGGGGAAGAAGGCGATGGTGACGGCGGTGATCGTGTTCGGCGACTCCATCATGGACCCGGGCAACAACAACGGCCTCCACACGGTGGTCAAGGCCAACCACCCGCCCTACGGCAAGGACTTCGCCGGACACGTCGCCACCGGCCGCTTCTCCAACAGCCTCATACCCACCGACTTCATCGGTACGTAGTACGTCGTCGGGAACGTATGTGTTTTTTCTTCTTTGCTACACCGTGCTCACAGTTTAAATTACTGCTTCATCTGCCCTTTTTATATAAGACGTTTTGTCAAGCTTAATTAGCTTATCAAAACGTCTTACAAAACAGGATGGAGGGAGTACCAATTATGTGCATGCACTGGAGAAGTGTAGGCTATGATAGTTTTGTGTGCATGTGGACATCGAGATCAAGTTTTATTTCCTTCATGCATGTGCATGCGAGTCACACATGAAAAATGTAATTGGATAGAACTACTTCAATCAAGGAAAGTGTATTGTTGAGTCGTTGCTAGGACGATTGACCTTTCTTTGAAAAAAAAAAAAACAGCACAGAGCCACGGAGGCTCTGTCGATTTGTTTTTAATTTTTTTCTTCATTGCAAGATACATGTTGTTTTTAGGCGTGGCTAAATTCCTAGAGGTATAACTTTGATTTGACGTATGAATATATAACAGAGTTGCTAAAAGATAATAAAATAGAACTATATATCAAACGTTGTTCTTATGAAAAATCTAGTTTCGGAGTGACCATTTTATGTAGTCATATGTCGAGCCACAACGAAACGAACAGGCAATCCCAACGCCAGGAATTCTTGCTATAGATGGCCATAGAGATTATTCCGGTCCACTTGTTCTTATTGCACTCACAAAAATTGGTTTTGCATGTGCTGGAATTCTTGCTTTTGCATATACAGTTGGGTTCCATCTTGTAGATCAGAAAAATTGGAGTACTTAGAAAACAAAAAAGAAAGTCACAAATCAATAATGGCCGACACGCTCTCAGTTATGACTCTCAACTACTTGTTTTTCTCAATTTGTCCACTGGACTAACATGAAGTACATTTAGAGTATGTAGAATATTTAATTAGGAGGCATGTCGGCGTATATATTTCATTACTTACTGTACTACATGTGAGTAGCAGAAAATTTGCAACTTTACATTTCAGAATATTTTGCAAGAGAGTATAACGTTGTCAAACAAAATATAGTTCTTTATATACTAGATGTCACACGCTTTCTAGTGAGGCGTCTATTACAAATGGATAAGTACAATTTACTCTATTGAATACAAACACATAATCACAAAAGTAATGTTCATGATTAATCTAATAGAACTATTTCCAACTATATTAGTAAGAGTAGTCTTTTCTTCTATATCTAGACAACTAATAAAGTATCTGTCATGACTCATGAGTTGATCAAAACATCGTAGACATGCAGTTTGATGTGAATGTTCAGGTTTAATAAAAGCGTCCTATATCAAACAACAACACATCGCCAAAGTTTGATTAGAAGCTGGAGGGCGAATCACATTTTTAGATGATATTATTGCACTACATACTATACGGGATATCCAGGCATTATACATTGAATTAATTATTAAGGTCCATTGCAATCCGTTGATTTCAGCCCAGGGTCTAAACGTCAAGCAGCTACTTCCTCCATACCTCGGAGTGCAACACACCCCTGAGGACCTCCTCACCGGAGTCAGCTTCGCGTCCGGTGCCACCGGATTCGACCCTCTCACCCCTGTCATCGTGGTAACTAGCTACCTAACTACACGCACTATAATTGAGTATCTGTTAACTCGTCGGGGTTCTGGTCTTGATGATGTTACTCTTGGATTCTAGGGTGTGATCTCGCTGGAGAAGCAGCTGGCGTACTTTGACGAATACCGGAGCAAGCTGGTGGGCATCGCCGGCGAGGAGCACACGAAGCGGATAATCGACGGTGCATTGTTTGTCGTGTGCGCCGGCACGGACGACATCGCCAACACCTACTACACGACCCCCTTACAGAGCGCCGAGTATGACATCCCCGCCTATGTCGACCTCCTCCTCGTCGGCGTCGAGTCATTCCTCCGCAACGTGAGCGCGCGTGGCGCCAAGCGGATCGGCTTCGTGGGTTTACCCCCGATCGGCTGCGTGCCGTCGCAGCGGACCCTGGGCGGCGGCCCTCACCGGAGCTGCGTACCGGAGCGCAACGCCGCCGCACAGCTCTATAACACCAAGGTCCAGGAGCTGATCCACGAGCTGAGCAAGGACAAGGCCGGGTTCCCCACCCTCGTCTACCTCGACATCTACACTGTGATCCAGGACATGGTGGACCACGGGGAGCGGTACGGGTTCAACGAGACGACGCGTGGATGCTGCAACACCGGGACGGTGGAGGTGGCGGTGCTCTGCGACGCGAGGTTCGAACCGGTGTGCGACGATGTGTCGGGCCATGTGTTCTTCGACAGCTACCACCCTACTCAGCGGGCTTACAAGGTCATCGTCGATTACATCTTCGACCACTACATACAGTTCCTGAATCTTTGAAAAATTGTGAGCCAAGTGGGGCCATTATTCATTCTTTCTAAGTTGATTATTCGAGATTTTGTTTGAAGGAAATTATTCGAGATTGAGCGTTAGACCAGGGACAAATATTATGTGCGTGATGGTGTAAATCCATCTTCAGTTGTATAAGTCAAGTCGACAGGTTCTGGAAACATGATGAAATATAGTCTACTATTTAAGCATGTATTCAGTATGCTATTGGCACTATACTGTCATTCTACTGAACCTTTCTTAGCATTCCACACTGATCAACATTATTCATCCTCCAGGGTATAACAATACATGGGTGCTTGCTTGTGCTAAAATGCTGTAGTAGCAATGTTTGTTGCAGTAGCACCGTCCATTTCTTAGTGTAATTAAAAACTGTTCAGAAATCATAATCGGAAATCGGAGATAGCGGTTTTTGCATCTAACCCAATGGAGTAGTAATGCTTGATGTAATCCCTAACGAGGGTCTTCCTGTACAACGGCGGGTTCTCGTCGGACAGCAGCTCCTTGATCGGGCCGTACATCCTCGTCGAGGCCGGGTGGAAATGTGTGCTGAAGAAGCAAGCGATCGAGACCCTCGGCGCGGCGTTCTTGGCCACCACCCTATGCTCCACGCTCCTGAACCCGTCGTTGGAGATGAGCTGAACAGTTTGAACAAAACACAAACAATTCAGAATGATCAAGATTGGTACGAGTGTGTCAAATTAAAAAAATCCAGGCATGTGCCATTGCTGAGTACCTGCAGGAGATGTTCACAATGAACGCTCCGGGTGTCGGCGTGACATCGACCCACCGGTCATCATGGAGGATCTGGAGGCCACCGATTTCGTCTTGGAGGAGTATGGTGAGGAAGCCAGAGTCTGAATGCCGGCTCGTGCCGATGGCGAGGTCAGGCTGGGGGCAGGGAGGGTAGTAGTGGCAGAGTATGATCTGCCCTTGGTTACACTCGATGTCTGTCAGGTAGCTCGGGTCAAGTCCAAGAGCTTCCGAGAGCAGCTCGAACAACGTGTTCCCCAGATTCTTCGCGTATTCAAACAACGCAACCCTACAAAGTAATAATTTCATAGCAGAATTTAGCTCAAGTACACAGTAAGAGAGCCACTGGAATGGCATCTGCTGCTGTAGGAGGAGAACATTTGCACACAGGAACATTTGAATCGCTCGCGTTCCCGTGCCGTCGCGCTGCCAGCTGTGTTGGATCGCTCGCGTTCCCGTGCCGTACGTCGTGCGCGCGTTCGGACAAAAACGGAATCGATGCACGCGCTTTTTGGGCCCGACCCGATGCTAAACGGGGAGCTTGCACCAATCAGCTCGATCAGCTGGTCTTTCGGTTTAAACTAGTCTAATCTATTATTACAGCTGGTCTACACGACGACCATGAAAGCTGTACGTACATCGGTACATGTACTAGCCGTGTCTTGTAGTTGTGGGCCCACGTGGGATGGGATCGATTACTCATGCATGCATGCATGCAACGGCCGGCCAGGGTACGTACGTACAGGGCTAATTGGGGAGTATATATCATTAGCTAGCTCGTGAGCATACTAGCTAATTAATCTGAGAGCATAAAATACATAGCCTTTCAACATTCACGAGGCCCTGGGAAGTTTGTCCCGATATCAATTATGGCAGCTTCCAAGCGAGTCTTTAGGGCTAATTGGGGAGTATATATCATTAGCTAGCTCGTGAGCATACTTGGATCCGTCGTGATTTTAATCCCTAAAACCCACATACATTTTGGATTTTCGCTCGTGAGCATACTTGGATCCGTCGTGATTTTAATCCCTAAAACCCACATACATTTTGGATTTTCATCTCTACAACATACAATCCCACTAGAATTCCTGAGCTATGGAGCATCACACGTGTCAATGTGTATGTGGTGGATGCATCTTACCATGGTCAATGAAACTAAGTCGGTTTGCTGAGTATTGGGCGAGACGCTTCGCTTCGTCCTCTTGACAAATGAAGAAGCGACCAATCCCCTCCTCCTCCTCCTACTCCTCGAGCCGCTGCCCCTCACCCCCACGCCCGCCGCCGCCATGGCCGATCCGCGTCCGTACCCGTCGGGATCCGTCCTGCGCTGCGAGGACGACGCCACCATGGATGACTCCGGCCGCCAGCTCTAGAACCCGTACCAGGACCTCAACATCCTCGAGGCCGCCAGGGGTGCCGAGCTGGCTCACACCGCCAAGATCCAAGCCAACCGTGTCCTCAACTCTTGCAGCGCCAACGGCCGCCGCGTCGGAAACAGGCTCGGCGTCATCAGCCTCCTCTACGTCGGGATGGAGAGCGGCATGGTCACCGCGACGGACGCATCAACAACGTCATCGTGGGCCTCGGCACTGGCGCGCTCTGCAAGGCCGCCAACAGGCCCAGGTACCGGCGCCGTCTTTGTTCGTCAGGTCATAGTGTAGTTAGGCACCGTGGAATCCTGAAGGGAAGGGAGGTGTTGGCTTGTCCTGCTGCATCCATATCCCGGATCTGTGCTGCAACCCAGGAGGCAGATCAGATATGGTACTTCTCCTCATGCGTTAGCGGTTTCAGCTCCGTCCGGCTCCTCCCGAACCTTCTTCCCAGCGCTCGCTAGCGTGGTGCCCCGGATCTGTGCTCCATGTGCGGCTCCCTCTCTCTTCTCCGTTCACAGCCAACAGTGGAGAAAAATGATTTCGGCAAGCACACCGGTTGTTTGATTCGTTGAGACTTTACTCCAGGGACATACAGGTTGATTGATTTGGTGAGGCACTCAGCGATTCCCCAACATTCTCTTGTTACCTAATTGTTCTTTGATTGTTTTGGCATCTCTAGCTTGATGCGATTTATGTTGTGGCTTGTTGTTAATGTGTATAGCATGCAAGATAGTCTAACTAAATTTTTTCTCATATGCAACATTAAATATGTACTAATCTTCCCTAAGAATGTATTAATCTGATTCCTATAATTGAGATATTCTGTTATCGAAAGATTTAAATTTGCATATTCAATCTGATTTGGAAATTTGTAGGAGAGGAGGATTATGCCTTTCCTTAGCACTGCATGTATTTAGTCTGTTCTTTTTGATGGATGAATGGATCGATGAGTGGTGCTTAAGGAAAATATGAGACGATGCTTGCTATATGTATGACACCATAATGTGAAATATTTTTGGGGGTTATGGTTTGTTGCCCTGTTGAGATGACACCATGATATTTAGACAAATTAAGGCAACTGGATATATAGAAGCATGAGTTTTCGCCTCAGCTGTTGTAGATAACAACCATGAGCTCTTGGTTAGTCTTTCATTGGTCATTGTGTATTAAGTAAGGTTCACACTTGCCAGGTAGTTCATCACCAAATATGCACAACGTCTTAGCATGCATTAGATACACTGAAGTTCCTTTACATTGACAGTCATATCCTTGTCTGAAAATTTGGGACAGCACGATCCATTCTCCAATTTTTTTTGGTAATTGACATTAAATGCAAGTTAATGTATAGATCATCGGTCTTAGCATGCATTAGATACACTGAAGTTCCTTTACATTGACAGTCATATCCTTGTCTGAAAATTTGGGACAGCACGATCCATTCTCCAATTTCTTTTGGTGATTGACATTAAATGCAAGTTAATGTATAGATCATCGATGGACTATTATAGTTCAAGTATTCTTAAATTAGCTAAACTAGACACCACCGGATGAGTTCACACGCGCCTGCACGGAACGGTGGCCTTTCATGGTCCATTTTTTTTTTACTTATTTGCTGCTTAGTAGCACTAGACAAGTTAGTCCTCCTGCCATTGTTACTGAAATGAATTTTTTGTCGCACTTACTGGATTATCCGATTCTATATATGATATGTCCCCTCTTATATATCTGACTAAGATCAGATATGTTATTTGCAATCTGTCATTTTACTACTGAATTGCTCTCATGTAGTAGTATGACAGGTCGTAGCGTGAAAATTGTAATCTGTATCTAGCTACTATTGTCATGAGAGGAATCAGATTAACTCTGTGAATTTTTCTATTGACCATCATAACTTGGTAGTTTTCACAAATAACATTCAGATCTCGACCATTTTGTATACTATCCTCACAATATTTTTATTGGGAAATTTAGATGTGCGAAACATAAGAGTGCTTGGTAGGGTACATAGATGGCAAGGGCTCATGTTTTATAGGTACATGAAGTTTCAGGCCTGCCCCTTAGTTATAAACTGAATGATCTGTAGCACCAGCTTTCTGAGGAATTTTACAATCTCAAGAGTTAGGTATGAGTAGAGCAAGCAATATATCGGCTACATATTCATTCTTTGATATGTTTGTTTGCTAATAAACATAGAGGTGTCAAAAAGATTTAATATTGCCTGCTTGTTTATTTCCCCTAGGACTGAAGAAGCCTGACAGTAAGCAGCTCCCATGAAAAAATACTATGTAACTTCATATTCATGTTCTTCCTTCTTTATCATTTAGTCAGGTACAACCGTCCATATATGCAAAGCGGCATTTAGGCAATGAAAAATGAAACAGACCATATACTTTGGTCATCAATCGCTTACTTGACATATCAATGTAGTCTACATTATACCATGTCGTCTCTGTTTACAATCTTTCGAATTTCTATGTCTGTGTGCATATTGGTCTGTTTGAGCGTCTTCTGATTTCGTCTTTTTGGAATCCCTGTTTCTGGCCGGTCATGGGATGCTTGGTTTGCTACTAGATATCATACAAGTTGATTTTGAAACTCTCCAGTCAAATTGTTTTCTTCTAATAAAAGATTTGAGTAGGTGAGCACTTTTAGGCAGAGATACATGAATTGGACCCCATCTCGGGCCCTCCTTTAGCAGGCCTGGCTGCAGTGGAGCACTAGGTGCCTAATGAGAGAACAAGAAAATGAACCTAACTAAGCAATCTCCTCCGACAAAAAGTGGGACGTTGTGATATTTATGATTATCGTAAACATCAGGTTGTTTGTATCTTCCTTATGCTTTTTCAGTGTTACTGTTGGTTATTATACTGACACTATTGCTTAGATTAGGCTCATATTTGAAACATGGGAAACTAATTTTGTCTGCCCTTAGTCCGTACCAGTATTCATACGCAGGCTTGTTGATTTTATCATGTTTTATCAAGCTGACCCAAGATACTCATCGCTTAATCATATTCTAATGATTTCTCTTTTGCAGACGCATTCCTAATGTTGTGAGGGCAATTCTTAGGACTCTAGGGGAAATCCTTGCAACCACTAAGCTTCCTAGGAATCATGGGCACTGGTAGCTCCTCCGGCTGATCCAATCAAGTGTTGCCACATTTGCTCTGCTATGTTGCTTTCCTTTCGATATTGCCTTTTTCCTGGTCTCTAGAATGACTGTTTCCCCCGATTCATGGGTAAAAATATGGTCTCTTCAGGCTTGACAAGACAATTAATTTAGATTTTTGTAGCAAGTTCAGAATTAAAAAATTAGCTCTAGCATGTCAATTGATGACCATATAGAATTTTATCAAAACCTTCATTTTGGAGTTCTGTATAAATTTTCCATATGTTAAGCCATCTTAATCGTATTTGAGAACAAATGTGTTTCAGTTTTACATGGATGATGAATAGTCAACCCATGGCCATTAGCCTTGTATAGCTTATGTATTCGCAGTAGCAAGTTCCATATACATTTCCTATGTTTAACCCTGTTAACTATATTCCACTGAATAAGGCCTAAGTAGGCGCATGCATTAGTTTGATAACTTTACAAGTATAGAAATTGGATATAGAAATAGGGTAATCGTTTTGTAAATACAGTTTTTTGGATCACGTTTTAAACTGAGCTTGGCTACTGATAGGTAAATATCCTTGCCTTACATATTTCTTATGCATTTGTTCACTGGTAGCACAGTTTGAATCTAGCCTTTCATCTGATTTTCATTATTGTTCTCAATTGTGATATGCTATATTTGCATGGCCTACTGAGTACATTTTTACTAGCTTGGCAGATGCTTGACTTCCTGATTTTTACTAGCTTTGAGATAGTCGAATGGTATGCTGCACTAATGGTTACAAAATACGCTGATATTTATTTATCATTTGAGATGGCTGACAATCCCTGGAACAGGGACACTCTATTTGAGAATAAAAAACGAATGTATTTTTAGGTAGCATGTGTGTTGTCTTTCTCGCTTGTTGTCTTTCTGCTAGATTATGATATTAGAGCTATTATGTGTTGGCACGCTGGAACTGTTGTGGCTCAACGTGAAAGAGAAACACAGGTTCGTAGAGCTTTTGTGTTATTTCATTGTTACATTTCTTCCCTACGTCTCCTTCAGTTGAGAGGCATAACAAACCAAGACCTAATCAATTGTAAACTAATCTTATACCCTCGCAGCATTTTTTTTAATATTGAGGGTGTCTAACCGTAACAACTAAACTAGGACAACAATCAACTCGAGGTAGGGGATTATATTTTGTGGGAGGTGCCTGGAACGCAGTTTGTAGTATTGGCCCTACGCTGTAATATTAGTCACTGCTATGCTTTAGAGGGAATTTAATGATAAATATCTGTTTTCGATTTACATGAAAAAAGAAAATGCACTCATTCATTTCAGTAGTCAATATTCGACCACTCCATGGCTGTTACCTCGCCAAGTTTTGCTAGCCCTGTTCAATTAGTTTGAGTTTTTTGTTCAGTTCAGTGATACTATCGACTTTGTAGGCCTTTGTAGGACGATGAGGCAATAATTTACTTATTTCATCACATCATACACTTTTCGAAAACTCTAAATGCTGCTCTATTTATTTTTGTACATCTTTGTGCTGATTCATTAAAATCTTCACTAATATAATGCATTACAGGTTAGAAATCCAAATCAGACGAATGTGTTAAGGTATTGGTGAATTGCAAGAGCAGATTATGAAAACAGTATGTTGCTGATAGGCTGACAAGAGATCATTAGTATGGCAAATGTAATTTCTAAAAGCAACATTGCTTTCGTGATTCCATCAATATTTCTTGCTTTGCTTTGTTTGAGTAGATAGGATTTTATTATTTTTAGCAGCTTCGTAAACTTGTTCAAGCTTCGACATTGTCTGGTTCTCTCTTCATCATTGATTTTCATGTTCAGAGCTTATAGATACTAGAGTTCCAGTGTATGATTACATCCGGAGTCTTTAATCTTTGGAATGTCATGCCGAATGTGTTGGTGCTATAAATATATTTTTTTCCAGATGATGGTGCTCTCCAGACCTATGCAGTTTGCCTTTTCTAGACTAGAATATTGAGCCATGGTTATGCTGCTGAAGTCGACCGCCATTAATAAGTAGTGGTGTTTTGCTTTGCTTGAATGCAATATAAATACAGGGAAGGGAAATCACCCTGCTGGAGAAGCCTTTTGAATATGCATCATCTGAATATGGCATACTGTTATACTCTATGATAACGACATCTTTCCCTATTATGACATTTTCTACCTGCTAAAGAAATTACATGCCTAATATACTGGGAATTCGTCATCGAATAAGATTTGGTTAATTTCACTCTTCTGCTGAATATAACAGTGGTAAGAGCCACCCCACTCCATGTTTCCATGCAACCCGAAGGGGAAGCGTAGTAGAAAAAAAATGCATGTATAATAAAAAATAAACAAATGGGCGCAGCAAAGCGCGCCTTTTCCTTCTAGTACTGCCTAACTTACCAAGCATCCGCAGGCCATAACTTTTGCATACGAGTTATGGTTATGGCGCTGCTGGAGATGTTAGAAAATCTTAATGGGAGTTGGAAATTATCATGACTTGTACTTTCACGATCTGGCCAAAAGCGATAATACACATACTTTTTTGGGTGGAAACTTTTTCTGACTAGTGATCTAAGTGAACGCTATTAGTTTATAAGCATACAATATTGATCCTCTCAAACCCATCCGGAGCTCGTATAAAAAAATTATGGATCATGAAAAAAAAAATATGGTTATCTACACGATCGGGGGGAACCTAAGGGGTGACGCTCGAAACAACCATGACCAAACAACCGGAAGGAGACCTCGAAAACAAGTGTTTAAAGGCAAAACGATGTCTCTTTGTTTCTCCACTGTCTTTCGAGACATAGCATAAAACAACGACCATGAAAAAAGGTGAAAAAAGACATGTAAAATGACAGGTAATAGGTATCTACTAGCATAAAATAAGGACACTAATAACGCACACCAAACTAGATAACGCTTATCTAGCTAATCATCAGCAATAAATATTTCACGACAAAACTACGAAAGTATGTGTGTTATAGTATCATGAAAACATTGCGAAACTAAAATAATGTGATGTTTGCATCATTATTCCGGTTATTAATTTACGCTAGTAGATGATTATTACCTACCATTTCATTTTCACATGACCTTGTCGTGAGTTACCGAGTTAATTATTTTATGCTATGAGATGATTATTACCTATCATTTCATGTGCCCATGCTAGGGTCATTATGTTATTCTACATACATTCCTGGTAAGATATGTGCCTGATGCCCCAATATTCATGCTCTAGCTCGATGGAGCTAAACAACCACGGTTGTCGTCTCATTCAACGACTGGTGCTGCCCAACTCAATAATGTCGATGGAGCTAAACAACCACTGTCGAGGCCGCCTCACTGACGGACGCATCCGTCGTGATTTTAATCCCTAAAACTCAACAATACTTGGATCTCGAGCCAATGAGACTGTAAGAACCGACCTCCAACGGACACGTGAAATATTTCAACACCTATGTATCCTAACACGTTGTGCCATGAGGATGATATAGTAGCTCATTCCCTACACAAAAATTGGATACATTCCAAATGGAAAGGGATTCCGCAATTCGTCGTGTGCTTTCATGCATCACTAGTCCCCCGGCCCCAAAACATCAATCATCCAACGTAGTGATTTCATGTGGCTTTCCTATTTGCTAGAGTTAAATGAAGTAATATTAAGATATAAACCCAAAAGATCCCATGTTGTTAAAAAAAGTTGGTTTGATTAGGACCCACTATAACTCGAAAATCTTTATCTGGATAATTCTTTTTGTGAATTAAGTGCTACTTTAAGGGTCTGTGTTGACCTTTACTCTTGAAACTCCTTATATACAAATATTAGGACCCAATTCCAAAGGGGAAGGGCTTCTTACCCTTCATCGCGTGATTTCATATGCCCCCTATAAATAGGGCCCCCGAACGACAACATCTAACTTTTCATCCAAGGTGGTGAAGTCATGTGACTTTTCTTTGCAAGTATTAAATAATCCACCGTAATATGAAAAAACCCAAAAGAGTCCAAATTCTTACAAAAGTTGGTTCGGTTCCCTCATAAGTGGGAGTATTCTGTCATAAGTTCAGAATCTTCATGTGGGAAAGTCCAATTTGCGAGGCACTGGTATTTGAAATATTTGAATGCGGTTTTCCTATTTTCACCAACCTCATATACTAACTCTCTCCATTCAAAATTTAAGTGTCGCCACTTGTACTAAATATGCGAGTACATTTTTACGCCATGCAAAAGTTGAAGAGTTTCCAACCCTTTGTCGCATGATTTCATGCGTTGCATAAAAAATGGTAATTTTATGTGACTTTCCTCTTTGATAGTGTTTAACTAAGTTATAGATGCATGAAAATCCGAAACGACCATGTTCATACAAAAGGTTTGTCTGGTTCCCTTAGGGTCAAAGTTTTCCAATATAAGCGCATAATATTCCTATAGGATAGTCGTGCTTGCGAAAGAAGTCCCATTCCAAATTTATGTATTTGCTTTTCCGATTAACACCACCCTTTTGTACTTGTATTTTCCTCCATTCGAAATGGGTGTTTTTTTTTGGCCTTTTTCACGTGATTTCATGCATCCCCTAGCATGTGGCACTTCAGCACGCAAGGTTTTCAACCACCGTGGTGATTTCATGTGAATTTTCTTTTGCCTAGTCTTAAAATAAGTAATATCAACATGAAAAGCGCAAAAAAGAGGTAGAGTTCAAACAAAAGGTTGTTCATTTAACTCGAGGTGAGAGCTTTCACTATAAGTTCTTCATGTGTGAAGGCGGTTACACTTAGAAGTTTGTATCCTTATATACCTATATTTTGACCATGTACAAAAGGGAAGGTTTTTTTCCCTTAGTGCATGATTTCATGTATACCCCAGTCGCGCTGGCCTAGGATGTATAAACAATAGATTTTCATTCGAAATGGAGATTTCATGTTATTTTCCTCTTTAATTGTTTAAACTAAGCCATACTAACATTACAAACTTAAAAATACGCCAGGTTTTCACAAAAGTTGGATTCTCTCAAAGAGGAAGTATTCCACTATTAGTGGAGAATCTTCTCGCGGGTAGTCCTGTTGGTGAAGGTAGTGCTACTTCAAAGTTGTGTATTTCATGTGTCGTCTCATATACCCATATTAGTACCACATGCCAAAGGTGAAGGGTTTCATTACCTTCGTCGTGTGATTTCATGTGTCGTCTCGTTGTCGAACTTTATCATGTCTCTTTTCTTAGACTGAAACCACTTCACGCGTTGTCTTATTCTTGGGAGTTTCTATTTTATGTAGAATGATAGCATCACGCCAACTTTGCTGCATTGTTTTGGTAATCCACATTCTAGGCGATATCACACAGTTTTTTCACACTATTTCCATTGTTTTTTGGTCTGCTGGTTTTCCCGGCCATTTTTTCACATAGTTTAAGCACACACACTTTTAGGGTTCCCGTCCAATTTTATTGACGGGTGATTATGTAACCAGACATTATCTAGTTTGTACGTGTACGTTTTTGTTTGGTAGTTTTTCCTTGATAAACACACATAAGTCTCAAATTTCCCCGCCCAATTTTCACGACCAATGATTATTGAACTATGCATTATCCAATTACACCCCTTGTTTACCAGCATGACAATAAATATTATTTCACACATCCTTATTTTACGCATATAATGGTATATATTACGTACATATCAAAAAATGGTAGGCCAATGTTTTTCGCTGGCCGTGACATATGCAACGAGCTTGTCCAAGATGATTTTGGTGGTGCTGGAAAGCTATTGGGAAATTATTTTCTCCATGGCATTGTGACCCTCTCTCCATGAGCACGCATGCGCATATCTTTTTCACTCTCCTAGCATAGAATTAGTATCCTAGTAAAACGTGACAATCAAACATAACATGGAATAGTGGGTAATAATAATAATCTTCTAGCATAAAACAAGTAACCTAGTAGCATAGAGACAAAATGGCGCATGAAATGACCGGTAATAATGGTCTGGTAGCTTATGTAAGTTTAATATAAGCCTGCTGACATTCATGGTCCACTGTGTGTCCGGCGGTGGTTACCCTACAACACCATGCGCGAAGGGCTATGTCAAATTTGAGCGGGTTTTGATCACCTTTTGTAAGCTCGCGAGCCCCATTTGAGTGCATGGAGAACCTTTGTTGGACCATGATCGCCGGTCACGGGGAAGAAGAAGATACCTCTTGGACGATTACAAATTATCAAACAATTTTTATGTTGATAGCTAATACTATTGCGTATTTCCATTGAGTTGTAGGAACAAGGCCGGGTCGTAATCATTGGTCTAATACCGCGGTAAATTTGTAGCCACCCCTCATGGTGAGGATTTAGCATTTGCACGTAAGCCATTTGTTTAAATATCTCCTTTTCTATTATCGCGACAATATTTTAACAAGGATTTTACTTAATCTTTATTTACTTATATTGGAAAACTCATGTGACATACCCTGTACCCATCATTTGCTTATGATGAACTAAAGAATGTTTTACGAGGTAGTGTGCAATCCTTACTTTTCTTGTATCAGAACTTCTCTTCGGCAGAGATTGGGAGTCAAATTCACTTATGGATCCTCCATGGGGTCCGGGACCCTAGATGTCAGTGTAACAACTAATATGTACACATAAGAAACCAAATCTTTGTCCACCGATCCACGTCCTCCACTTATTCCCTCCATCAAGCTGGCTTGGCTCCCGACCACACAAAAAACCGCCTCCCAACTCGCATAGATGGAGCACACATACACGCAATAGCGCAGCCATCCCTGTCCATTCCAGGTTGGTTAGCGTCCACATCATTCGTAATCTTCATCTGACGCGACCACGTAGGGAGCGAGCCGACCTCAATCTCGACGGAGAGGAGGAGCAAGAAATTGCCGCGTCGAGACGAGGAGGTGACGCCATCACCTCAAAGCTCTCCGCGGAGTTCTCGTCTTTTTTGGTTTAGCGTGGTCCCAGGCTTTTTCTAAGATAACGCATTTTAATTTAATTTATGTAAGAAGGTACTTGTATACATTAGCGCATGTGGCGAGGTTGCAGCTACAGTGAAATCACATAGGACTCCGAAAGAGCCCGCGGAAAAAAGAAATAGTCCAATATATCCATGGACTGCGATCCACCACCAATCGTGCGGAGCCAATGGTATGGCTAGAACCGGTGTACCCACGGATCGAATCATCTGCACACCATCCGAGCCGCCCATCTCTACTGTCCCCGCACTGAACTCCAATCACATGCGAATCGCCCGCCCGGCGAAGAGTGCGAAAAGCTCCGAAATTTTAGATGTAGCCGCCGAAAGTTTCAGAAGAGCGCGATTTATTTTTGAAATTTGGGGATAAGCCAGGAAGATGTGGTAGGTAGCCCAACACTCCCAGCCATACAACATCTCGATCCCCTTTGCCGCCGCGCCCGTCGCCGGCCAACTCCGGCGATGCCGACCACCACCCAGGAACCAGATCTTCCTCCTCTCCCGATTTCATGGCTTGGAACCGCCGAATCGAAGCCCCCACCACAAACCCTAACTCGGATGTCAGGGGCGGTGACGGCTGAGATCTGAAATCGGGGGAGGAGACCGTCGGCGTCCAGATCGTCGGGCTCGCCGTCGCACTCTGTTCTCCATGAACCCCGATGCAGGCCTCCTCTCCCGCAGCAGCAGCACCTCCGCCGGCCGGACGGCCGGCACACGACGAGGAGAACGTGGTGCAGCTCATCTTTTCCCCTCCTGGGCTGCGACGGCTCAGGCTCAGGCTCAGGCTCAGGCTCCTCTACTTACTGCTGCTCTGTTCCCCGTCCACAATCATCTTTCCCATCAGATTCGTTTTTTGTGTATGTGCTGCTCTCTCCCCCTCCCCAATCTTCTTTTCCATCAGATACGTCTTTTGTTTGCTTCACCATCTTTTGTTGGGCCAGAAATCCATCAGATTAGATAACATCTATTCCGCTCGTCTTTTTTGTGGTTCGTTCCCGATTGGATCTGAAATTTTATTTTAATTATCGCTGGAGCAGAAAACTACCAGTGCAAAGATATAAGGCCTAGCACCGGGAAGATTTATTATTTACCATGATAATCTGTAGGATGTAGCACGTGTTTTCTCGCTAGGCCATTGATTTCCTATAGATTTGTAATATGTTTGGGATTATCACAGTCAACAGCAACCATCTGTGATATATGTTGTGATGACTTATATATGTTCTAATGAGCTCCAACCTGGGTTTCTTTTTGTTGATTTAACATGTTTACATAGTAGTATAGTAGCCACTAAGATTGCATTTTGGACTTGGTTTGTATTTGCCCTTTGAAAAGTGTAGTTGCTGATTAGATTCGTTGCATACACATAGCATTTATGTTATGCTTACGGAAGGACAACATCTATGCTAGCCAACAGCTTGGTTGTTTGAATGCCACAATTACTCATCACTCCTCTGCGTGCAGTTGGAATATCCTACGTTTGTTGCTCTATTGTTAAAGTTTGAATCTACTGGAATTGAACTGATTGCATCCTTGTACAACATTGTAGTAATTTCTGGCATGTCACTGGATTGGTATATGACCTGAAGTAATTTTAGCTTTGGCAGGCACCCCCAATCCTCCCTGACAACCGGACTCCACCGCCACCGTGTGGGGACGGGCTGCACAACTCCGGTGACCACGGAAAGCTCCCTCAACTTCAACCTCCTTCTAGCAGCAAGGTCAGGCCATCTCCTCCATCTCCCTCTATTTCCTTTTTTTTTCATAAGATCAATTTCTATTGTCTGTTAAGTTCCACGTTACATTTGTGTTTGTGTATGCATGCTTGGAGATGCATGATAAATTTTCTGTCCATATTGGGTGCGTGATTTTGATATAATGTACAGATTGAGTCACTCAATTGTCTAAATTTTTTTGCATACATGTAGAGTGGATTGGTTCAGAAATGATTGAGCTTTATTTAACTATAGTGATGCAAGCCTGTAACACTTGTTCCTTTTTTCACAGGGTTTGATCAGCATCCAGTAGGTAGTTATTTTTTTCCACGGAAAAGATTATTTGGGGTTAAATGAAAACTTTACGTGTTCATAGAAGGTCTATACATGTATATTTTCCATACATGGTTGCAGATCAATCTGAATATTGTGCATACCTGTATAGCTACTGTTTCTAGTTGTTGCACGAGTGAGTGCAGTTCTTAGTGAGATTGAAGTTGTAGCTGATCAGTGAGTTCATTTGTTACGTTGACGGTTGTGAAATGATCTTGTTGCTGAGATGCTTTCCACATTTGTGTTCATACTTTAGGTGCGGTGAATGGATCCTTTATCCTGTATGTTTTCTTTTTTAGGTTGCATCCATCGGCTGTATTGACTTACCTGTTGTAAAATTTGGGCGAGTTGTCCAGTCTGTAGCATGAATTTGATTGGAAAAAATGAGGCATCGTAGAAGGGGCAGCACTTGGTTTTGCTTTGGTCCTAGCTAGCAATAAATCCATAGTGGTATCTTAGTGTGTAGCATGCTTGGAGATGCACGATCAAGTTTCTGTCCATATTTGGTACGTGATTTTGATATAATGTATGGATTGAGTCCATCCATTGTCTAAACTTTTTGCATACATGTTGAGTGGCTAGGTTCAGAAATGATTGAGCTTTATTTAGCTATAGTGATGCAAGCCTGTAACACGTGTTCCTTTTCTTAACAGTTTGATCAGTATCCACAGTAAGTAGATATTGTTTTCCACGGAAAAGATTACTTGGGGTTAAATCCAAAGTTTGGATTTGCCATCATTTGTATGGTGTAGTTTATGTAACCTGAGTGTGGTCTTGTTGATTAACCATCTGTAAGTAGTAATACTGCAGCCTCATTTCAGTGTCTACATGCTGGATGATGCTCCTGTTGGGTGCTACAAGAACATGATGTTGTTTTGTTCGATTATAAGTGACTTTGTCCTGTTGGATACTTGTTTCAAGAAGAATGTATGATGAGTAGTAATGTGTGCATGCATTTGTCTTGCTATGGCGATTTACCTTAACCTGATTGTTAAACGAATTCAGGTCAGACCTTTGAGTTGTCTTCATGGATTTGTGACAAACTGCACTTGGTTTGTGGCTCTGGCAGTGATGGAGTCCTCCCTGAGTCGAGGGTGGCGTTTGGAACTTCCAGCGGCTGCCAGGTATATTGTTTTTGTCCTGGAATGGTCTGGTCTGGTCTGGTGTTGTAAATAGCGGTAAGCTGGTAATTGCTACGAGGAGGAGGGGACGTCCGGCAAGTAATGTTGTGTACATGCATTTGTTTGAAATAACTTGCACACCTGCTGTGCTGCGTTGGGGTTTCCAAGTTGAGAATTGTCCATTGATAGCACACGCATGCATACTGCCGAAAATCTCGACTAGTTAAGGATATCATGTGGTATTATCTAATTTAGTGTACGCCATTACAGCTGGAAATTCTCCAGGAAACCTGACTCTTATTGCTAGTATTATGCTTCATGCCTTGATGGGCGGTGTTTGTTTTGCATCTGCAAATTTCCACTATTTTGGTATTTTAGCCATTATTTGCCTACTGGTTATGTTCTATTTCTGTTGACTGCCATGAAAATTCAGACAACTTGAGACCAATGGGACTTAAAAAACGAAACTAGAAAAACGGAAGCTTTTTGTCAACTTTTGCCATGACATGAAAATTAACTTCACAAAACAGCTCTGCTATGGAAGACTTGCTTCTTGTCCGAATCTATATTCCCAGTCCGGTCAAATATTACAGTGTTCAAATGTTCTATTTTTTTTACATGCAAGTGGTGGTCATACTGAAGCCTTCGGTTTGTAGTGCTGGACAGTTACTTCTCCTTGTATTATCTTCTTAGAAGCTAAATTGACAGTTCCATATACCCATCTTGTGCAGACCAGTGTGCGCCGACGATTCGGTCCGGCATGACCTGGCCATTCCGGCTTCGGTGATGCTGCTGTTGCTGGTCCTGCAGCTTAATGCATCAGACTTGTAAAAACACTGGAAGACACGGGGGACAAGGAGATGTCGCAACCGAGGTTTCAGATTTGGAAGAATTTTTGTAGCACCGCTTGTGCTTGTGTTGTATGTAATCGTCCCAAGATCGAGTTTCCATTGCAGAGCATCAAGTTTCAGTGTAGTGGAGCATGAACTGTACAATGGCCTAGTTCCGCCCAGCTTTGCCGTAGTGAAAAAGATTCCTGACATATTTGCTATAAAGGCTACATTGCCCTGCCGTGGTGGAGCAGTTTTGTTCAATTATTATTTCTCTCTTGTTTCATTTCAATGGAACATTCAATATTGCTAGAATTTGCAACGTGATCTGAAAAATTGAGAACTAGGATGCGGGAGTCCTGCCGAAATTTCTCAGACATTAGCTGCGGTCGATATCCTGTTCTTCACGCGTCCCTGATTAGCACTAGTTGCCAGACTACGGTCAACTAAGAAGGAAACTGGGAGGTAATTCTTCCAAAAAAAGGAAGCAAGGAACCCTCCGTTAACAGTGCGACACCACCGGATGTTTCCGGTTTACAAATAACTAACATAATTAACCAGGATGTTTAGGGAGGTGAATATATAATTGATTTTCCTCCAAAAAAGGAAGGAAGCCCCAGATCGGTCCCTCGTTAATTTGCACGACATACAATCAGGTGCAGGAGAGTGGCAGTTTTAGTCCACGTCACCGATCCAGGAGAGTAGCAGTCTAGTCCACGTCACCGATCCACCCCACAGATGCATCCTAGCGCTTCATCCTCTCTATCAAGCAACGAACAAGATGAGAACCGCCGCGACTCCAACCTCCACTGTGCTATATACTAGCACCTACTCACGAGAGACGCGAGTTGTGCGCGGACTTGGGACTTGGGGACTTTGGGCGCGGGCGGCGTCCCGGCAAGGTCAGTCTCGCAAGGTCAGACTCCGGCCGGCTCCATGTCGTCGAGCCTTAGAGCAGCTACATAAATGGAGATGGAAGCTGCGGCAGATGCAAGCTAACCAGCCATGGACATGACCAGAAACATGCGTTCATCATCTACGCACGCCGGCCAGTGGCGCCGCCGGCTGCAGGCGCTCGTGCTGGTCTCGCTAGGATCCAAACGGCGGCAGAGCAGATCGCCGTGTTGGATCGCTCGCGTTCCCCCGCCGGCCCCCGCCCCTCCCCGCCCCCACCCTGCTCCGCCCGGCCAGCCCACGGCGTGGCGCCCGCCGGCCACCGCCCCTCCCTGCCCGCACGGCGACCTCCACGTCCCGCGCCGCGCCTCATCTCCCCGCCCGCACGGCGACCTCCATGCCCCGCCCCCATCTGCTTGCTCTCTGTGACTCTGTGTCTGTGAAGTGTGAACTGTGATGGATTCCGACGAAGAAAGGGAGTGGGTAGAGATGCAAGCCGAGGAGGACGAAGCTGCAGCAGCCTTGGCTCTAGCTCGGCAAGAAGAATCTGCAGCGATTTCCAGAAACCTCAAGAGGTTACGCCAGGTTAGGTGAAAGATTGATTTCAATTTCTATGTCTATTGTCTATTGTTGATGATGTCTATTGTCTAGTGACCAGCAGTGTGTAGGAGATGTTGCTGAAAGATTGATTTCAATTTTTGTGTTGCAGGATACTCAACAATCAAATGCTGCTGAAATCAAATGCTGCTGAAACCGATGTGATGCACTGGTGAGGAGTCAGCTGGAGTGAGCTTGCCCGTACCATTAATGGATCACTACGCATCAACGCCATGATATGTTCTCCGTCCTGCATCCTGCACCATGACACTGCTTATAGTAATATATCATCTGACAAATGAACATGCATGACAGTTAATGGGATGGCACTGGCAACAACAAGGTTGTCTCTAGGAAGCTCCATAAATATGGAGATACTAGCTAACTAGCCATGAAGCTGCAGATGCATGCAAGATAACCATCCACGGCCGGACGAAACCAAAAACATCTATGAGGAGGGGGACGACGGCGACGGCCGGCCAGTGGCGCCGGCTGAGGGCGCTTGCAGTGGTGGCCTTGGCAATGGCGGCTGTGGCAGCGAGGTGCGAAGCACGCAAGGAGGAGGAGGGGAAGAAGGCGATGGTGACGGCGGTGATCGTGTTCGGCGACTCCATCATGGACCCGGGCAACAACAACGGCCTCCACACGGTGGTCAAGGCCAACCACCCGCCCTACGGCAAGGACTTCGCCGGACACGTCGCCACCGGCCGCTTCTCCAACAGCCTCATACCCACCGACTTCATCGGTACGTAGTACGTCGTCGGGAACGTATGTGTTTTTTCTTCTTTGCTACACCGTGCTCACAGTTTAAATTACTGCTTCATCTGCCCTTTTTATATAAGACGTTTTGTCAAGCTTAATTAGCTTATCAAAACGTCTTACAAAACAGGATGGAGGGAGTACCAATTATGTGCATGCACTGGAGAAGTGTAGGCTATGATAGTTTTGTGTGCATGTGGACATCGAGATCAAGTTTTATTTCCTTCATGCATGTGCATGCGAGTCACACATGAAAAATGTAATTGGATAGAACTACTTCAATCAAGGAAAGTGTATTGTTGAGTCGTTGCTAGGACGATTGACCTTTCTTTGAAAAAAAAAAAAAACAGCACAGAGCCACGGAGGCTCTGTCGATTTGTTTTTAATTTTTTTCTTCATTGCAAGATACATGTTGTTTTTAGGCGTGGCTAAATTCCTAGAGGTATAACTTTGATTTGACGTATGAATATATAACAGAGTTGCTAAAAGATAATAAAATAGAACTATATATCAAACGTTGTTCTTATGAAAAATCTAGTTTCGGAGTGACCATTTTATGTAGTCATATGTCGAGCCACAACGAAACGAACAGGCAATCCCAACGCCAGGAATTCTTGCTATAGATGGCCATAGAGATTATTCCGGTCCACTTGTTCTTATTGCACTCACAAAAATTGGTTTTGCATGTGCTGGAATTCTTGCTTTTGCATATACAGTTGGGTTCCATCTTGTAGATCAGAAAAATTGGAGTACTTAGAAAACAAAAAAGAAAGTCACAAATCAATAATGGCCGACACGCTCTCAGTTATGACTCTCAACTACTTGTTTTTCTCAATTTGTCCACTGGACTAACATGAAGTACATTTAGAGTATGTAGAATATTTAATTAGGAGGCATGTCGGCGTATATATTTCATTACTTACTGTACTACATGTGAGTAGCAGAAAATTTGCAACTTTACATTTCAGAATATTTTGCAAGAGAGTATAACGTTGTCAAACAAAATATAGTTCTTTATATACTAGATGTCACACGCTTTCTAGTGAGGCGTCTATTACAAATGGATAAGTACAATTTACTCTATTGAATACAAACACATAATCACAAAAGTAATGTTCATGATTAATCTAATAGAACTATTTCCAACTATATTAGTAAGAGTAGTCTTTTCTTCTATATCTAGACAACTAATAAAGTATCTGTCATGACTCATGAGTTGATCAAAACATCGTAGACATGCAGTTTGATGTGAATGTTCAGGTTTAATAAAAGCGTCCTATATCAAACAACAACACATCGCCAAAGTTTGATTAGAAGCTGGAGGGCGAATCACATTTTTAGATGATATTATTGCACTACATACTATACGGGATATCCAGGCATTATACATTGAATTAATTATTAAGGTCCATTGCAATCCGTTGATTTCAGCCCAGGGTCTAAACGTCAAGCAGCTACTTCCTCCATACCTCGGAGTGCAACACACCCCTGAGGACCTCCTCACCGGAGTCAGCTTCGCGTCCGGTGCCACCGGATTCGACCCTCTCACCCCTGTCATCGTGGTAACTAGCTACCTAACTACACGCACTATAATTGAGTATCTGTTAACTCGTCGGGGTTCTGGTCTTGATGATGTTACTCTTGGATTCTAGGGTGTGATCTCGCTGGAGAAGCAGCTGGCGTACTTTGACGAATACCGGAGCAAGCTGGTGGGCATCGCCGGCGAGGAGCACACGAAGCGGATAATCGACGGTGCATTGTTTGTCGTGTGCGCCGGCACGGACGACATCGCCAACACCTACTACACGACCCCCTTACAGAGCGCCGAGTATGACATCCCCGCCTATGTCGACCTCCTCCTCGTCGGCGTCGAGTCATTCCTCCGCAACGTGAGCGCGCGTGGCGCCAAGCGGATCGGCTTCGTGGGTTTACCCCCGATCGGCTGCGTGCCGTCGCAGCGGACCCTGGGCGGCGGCCCTCACCGGAGCTGCGTACCGGAGCGCAACGCCGCCGCACAGCTCTATAACACCAAGGTCCAGGAGCTGATCCACGAGCTGAGCAAGGACAAGGCCGGGTTCCCCACCCTCGTCTACCTCGACATCTACACTGTGATCCAGGACATGGTGGACCACGGGGAGCGGTACGGGTTCAACGAGACGACGCGTGGATGCTGCAACACCGGGACGGTGGAGGTGGCGGTGCTCTGCGACGCGAGGTTCGAACCGGTGTGCGACGATGTGTCGGGCCATGTGTTCTTCGACAGCTACCACCCTACTCAGCGGGCTTACAAGGTCATCGTCGATTACATCTTCGACCACTACATACAGTTCCTGAATCTTTGAAAAATTGTGAGCCAAGTGGGGCCATTATTCATTCTTTCTAAGTTGATTATTCGAGATTTTGTTTGAAGGAAATTATTCGAGATTGAGCGTTAGACCAGGGACAAATATTATGTGCGTGATGGTGTAAATCCATCTTCAGTTGTATAAGTCAAGTCGACAGGTTCTGGAAACATGATGAAATATAGTCTACTATTTAAGCATGTATTCAGTATGCTATTGGCACTATACTGTCATTCTACTGAACCTTTCTTAGCATTCCACACTGATCAACATTATTCATCCTCCAGGGTATAACAATACATGGGTGCTTGCTTGTGCTAAAATGCTGTAGTAGCAATGTTTGTTGCAGTAGCACCGTCCATTTCTTAGTGTAATTAAAAACTGTTCAGAAATCATAATCGGAAATCGGAGATAGCGGTTTTTGCATCTAACCCAATGGAGTAGTAATGCTTGATGTAATCCCTAACGAGGGTCTTCCTGTACAACGGCGGGTTCTCGTCGGACAGCAGCTCCTTGATCGGGCCGTACATCCTCGTCGAGGCCGGGTGGAAATGTGTGCTGAAGAAGCAAGCGATCGAGACCCTCGGCGCGGCGTTCTTGGCCACCACCCTATGCTCCACGCTCCTGAACCCGTCGTTGGAGATGAGCTGAACAGTTTGAACAAAACACAAACAATTCAGAATGATCAAGATTGGTACGAGTGTGTCAAATTAAAAAAATCCAGGCATGTGCCATTGCTGAGTACCTGCAGGAGATGTTCACAATGAACGCTCCGGGTGTCGGCGTGACATCGACCCACCGGTCATCATGGAGGATCTGGAGGCCACCGATTTCGTCTTGGAGGAGTATGGTGAGGAAGCCAGAGTCTGAATGCCGGCTCGTGCCGATGGCGAGGTCAGGCTGGGGGCAGGGAGGGTAGTAGTGGCAGAGTATGATCTGCCCTTGGTTACACTCGATGTCTGTCAGGTAGCTCGGGTCAAGTCCAAGAGCTTCCGAGAGCAGCTCGAACAACGTGTTCCCCAGATTCTTCGCGTATTCAAACAACGCAACCCTACAAAGTAATAATTTCATAGCAGAATTTAGCTCAAGTACACAGTAAGAGAGCCACTGGAATGGCATCTGCTGCTGTAGGAGGAGAACATTTGCACACAGGAACATTTGAATCGCTCGCGTTCCCGTGCCGTCGCGCTGCCAGCTGTGTTGGATCGCTCGCGTTCCCGTGCCGTACGTCGTGCGCGCGTTCGGACAAAAACGGAATCGATGCACGCGCTTTTTGGGCCCGACCCGATGCTAAACGGGGAGCTTGCACCAATCAGCTCGATCAGCTGGTCTTTCGGTTTAAACTAGTCTAATCTATTATTACAGCTGGTCTACACGACGACCATGAAAGCTGTACGTACATCGGTACATGTACTAGCCGTGTCTTGTAGTTGTGGGCCCACGTGGGATGGGATCGATTACTCATGCATGCATGCATGCAACGGCCGGCCAGGGTACGTACGTACAGGGCTAATTGGGGAGTATATATCATTAGCTAGCTCGTGAGCATACTAGCTAATTAATCTGAGAGCATAAAATACATAGCCTTTCAACATTCACGAGGCCCTGGGAAGTTTGTCCCGATATCAATTATGGCAGCTTCCAAGCGAGTCTTTAGGGCTAATTGGGGAGTATATATCATTAGCTAGCTCGTGAGCATACTTGGATCCGTCGTGATTTTAATCCCTAAAACCCACATACATTTTGGATTTTCGCTCGTGAGCATACTTGGATCCGTCGTGATTTTAATCCCTAAAACCCACATACATTTTGGATTTTCATCTCTACAACATACAATCCCACTAGAATTCCTGAGCTATGGAGCATCACACGTGTCAATGTGTATGTGGTGGATGCATCTTACCATGGTCAATGAAACTAAGTCGGTTTGCTGAGTATTGGGCGAGACGCTTCGCTTCGTCCTCTTGACAAATGAAGAAGCGACCAATCCCCTCCTCCTCCTCCTACTCCTCGAGCCGCTGCCCCTCACCCCCACGCCCGCCGCCGCCATGGCCGATCCGCGTCCGTACCCGTCGGGATCCGTCCTGCGCTGCGAGGACGACGCCACCATGGATGACTCCGGCCGCCAGCTCTAGAACCCGTACCAGGACCTCAACATCCTCGAGGCCGCCAGGGGTGCCGAGCTGGCTCACACCGCCAAGATCCAAGCCAACCGTGTCCTCAACTCTTGCAGCGCCAACGGCCGCCGCGTCGGAAACAGGCTCGGCGTCATCAGCCTCCTCTACGTCGGGATGGAGAGCGGCATGGTCACCGCGACGGACGCATCAACAACGTCATCGTGGGCCTCGGCACTGGCGCGCTCTGCAAGGCCGCCAACAGGCCCAGGTACCGGCGCCGTCTTTGTTCGTCAGGTCATAGTGTAGTTAGGCACCGTGGAATCCTGAAGGGAAGGGAGGTGTTGGCTTGTCCTGCTGCATCCATATCCCGGATCTGTGCTGCAACCCAGGAGGCAGATCAGATATGGTACTTCTCCTCATGCGTTAGCGGTTTCAGCTCCGTCCGGCTCCTCCCGAACCTTCTTCCCAGCGCTCGCTAGCGTGGTGCCCCGGATCTGTGCTCCATGTGCGGCTCCCTCTCTCTTCTCCGTTCACAGCCAACAGTGGAGAAAAATGATTTCGGCAAGCACACCGGTTGTTTGATTCGTTGAGACTTTACTCCAGGGACATACAGGTTGATTGATTTGGTGAGGCACTCAGCGATTCCCCAACATTCTCTTGTTACCTAATTGTTCTTTGATTGTTTTGGCATCTCTAGCTTGATGCGATTTATGTTGTGGCTTGTTGTTAATGTGTATAGCATGCAAGATAGTCTAACTAAATTTTTTCTCATATGCAACATTAAATATGTACTAATCTTCCCTAAGAATGTATTAATCTGATTCCTATAATTGAGATATTCTGTTATCGAAAGATTTAAATTTGCATATTCAATCTGATTTGGAAATTTGTAGGAGAGGAGGATTATGCCTTTCCTTAGCACTGCATGTATTTAGTCTGTTCTTTTTGATGGATGAATGGATCGATGAGTGGTGCTTAAGGAAAATATGAGACGATGCTTGCTATATGTATGACACCATAATGTGAAATATTTTTGGGGGTTATGGTTTGTTGCCCTGTTGAGATGACACCATGATATTTAGACAAATTAAGGCAACTGGATATATAGAAGCATGAGTTTTCGCCTCAGCTGTTGTAGATAACAACCATGAGCTCTTGGTTAGTCTTTCATTGGTCATTGTGTATTAAGTAAGGTTCACACTTGCCAGGTAGTTCATCACCAAATATGCACAACGTCTTAGCATGCATTAGATACACTGAAGTTCCTTTACATTGACAGTCATATCCTTGTCTGAAAATTTGGGACAGCACGATCCATTCTCCAATTTTTTTTGGTAATTGACATTAAATGCAAGTTAATGTATAGATCATCGGTCTTAGCATGCATTAGATACACTGAAGTTCCTTTACATTGACAGTCATATCCTTGTCTGAAAATTTGGGACAGCACGATCCATTCTCCAATTTCTTTTGGTGATTGACATTAAATGCAAGTTAATGTATAGATCATCGATGGACTATTATAGTTCAAGTATTCTTAAATTAGCTAAACTAGACACCACCGGATGAGTTCACACGCGCCTGCACGGAACGGTGGCCTTTCATGGTCCATTTTTTTTTTACTTATTTGCTGCTTAGTAGCACTAGACAAGTTAGTCCTCCTGCCATTGTTACTGAAATGAATTTTTTGTCGCACTTACTGGATTATCCGATTCTATATATGATATGTCCCCTCTTATATATCTGACTAAGATCAGATATGTTATTTGCAATCTGTCATTTTACTACTGAATTGCTCTCATGTAGTAGTATGACAGGTCGTAGCGTGAAAATTGTAATCTGTATCTAGCTACTATTGTCATGAGAGGAATCAGATTAACTCTGTGAATTTTTCTATTGACCATCATAACTTGGTAGTTTTCACAAATAACATTCAGATCTCGACCATTTTGTATACTATCCTCACAATATTTTTATTGGGAAATTTAGATGTGCGAAACATAAGAGTGCTTGGTAGGGTACATAGATGGCAAGGGCTCATGTTTTATAGGTACATGAAGTTTCAGGCCTGCCCCTTAGTTATAAACTGAATGATCTGTAGCACCAGCTTTCTGAGGAATTTTACAATCTCAAGAGTTAGGTATGAGTAGAGCAAGCAATATATCGGCTACATATTCATTCTTTGATATGTTTGTTTGCTAATAAACATAGAGGTGTCAAAAAGATTTAATATTGCCTGCTTGTTTATTTCCCCTAGGACTGAAGAAGCCTGACAGTAAGCAGCTCCCATGAAAAAATACTATGTAACTTCATATTCATGTTCTTCCTTCTTTATCATTTAGTCAGGTACAACCGTCCATATATGCAAAGCGGCATTTAGGCAATGAAAAATGAAACAGACCATATACTTTGGTCATCAATCGCTTACTTGACATATCAATGTAGTCTACATTATACCATGTCGTCTCTGTTTACAATCTTTCGAATTTCTATGTCTGTGTGCATATTGGTCTGTTTGAGCGTCTTCTGATTTCGTCTTTTTGGAATCCCTGTTTCTGGCCGGTCATGGGATGCTTGGTTTGCTACTAGATATCATACAAGTTGATTTTGAAACTCTCCAGTCAAATTGTTTTCTTCTAATAAAAGATTTGAGTAGGTGAGCACTTTTAGGCAGAGATACATGAATTGGACCCCATCTCGGGCCCTCCTTTAGCAGGCCTGGCTGCAGTGGAGCACTAGGTGCCTAATGAGAGAACAAGAAAATGAACCTAACTAAGCAATCTCCTCCGACAAAAAGTGGGACGTTGTGATATTTATGATTATCGTAAACATCAGGTTGTTTGTATCTTCCTTATGCTTTTTCAGTGTTACTGTTGGTTATTATACTGACACTATTGCTTAGATTAGGCTCATATTTGAAACATGGGAAACTAATTTTGTCTGCCCTTAGTCCGTACCAGTATTCATACGCAGGCTTGTTGATTTTATCATGTTTTATCAAGCTGACCCAAGATACTCATCGCTTAATCATATTCTAATGATTTCTCTTTTGCAGACGCATTCCTAATGTTGTGAGGGCAATTCTTAGGACTCTAGGGGAAATCCTTGCAACCACTAAGCTTCCTAGGAATCATGGGCACTGGTAGCTCCTCCGGCTGATCCAATCAAGTGTTGCCACATTTGCTCTGCTATGTTGCTTTCCTTTCGATATTGCCTTTTTCCTGGTCTCTAGAATGACTGTTTCCCCCGATTCATGGGTAAAAATATGGTCTCTTCAGGCTTGACAAGACAATTAATTTAGATTTTTGTAGCAAGTTCAGAATTAAAAAATTAGCTCTAGCATGTCAATTGATGACCATATAGAATTTTATCAAAACCTTCATTTTGGAGTTCTGTATAAATTTTCCATATGTTAAGCCATCTTAATCGTATTTGAGAACAAATGTGTTTCAGTTTTACATGGATGATGAATAGTCAACCCATGGCCATTAGCCTTGTATAGCTTATGTATTCGCAGTAGCAAGTTCCATATACATTTCCTATGTTTAACCCTGTTAACTATATTCCACTGAATAAGGCCTAAGTAGGCGCATGCATTAGTTTGATAACTTTACAAGTATAGAAATTGGATATAGAAATAGGGTAATCGTTTTGTAAATACAGTTTTTTGGATCACGTTTTAAACTGAGCTTGGCTACTGATAGGTAAATATCCTTGCCTTACATATTTCTTATGCATTTGTTCACTGGTAGCACAGTTTGAATCTAGCCTTTCATCTGATTTTCATTATTGTTCTCAATTGTGATATGCTATATTTGCATGGCCTACTGAGTACATTTTTACTAGCTTGGCAGATGCTTGACTTCCTGATTTTTACTAGCTTTGAGATAGTCGAATGGTATGCTGCACTAATGGTTACAAAATACGCTGATATTTATTTATCATTTGAGATGGCTGACAATCCCTGGAACAGGGACACTCTATTTGAGAATAAAAAACGAATGTATTTTTAGGTAGCATGTGTGTTGTCTTTCTCGCTTGTTGTCTTTCTGCTAGATTATGATATTAGAGCTATTATGTGTTGGCACGCTGGAACTGTTGTGGCTCAACGTGAAAGAGAAACACAGGTTCGTAGAGCTTTTGTGTTATTTCATTGTTACATTTCTTCCCTACGTCTCCTTCAGTTGAGAGGCATAACAAACCAAGACCTAATCAATTGTAAACTAATCTTATACCCTCGCAGCATTTTTTTTAATATTGAGGGTGTCTAACCGTAACAACTAAACTAGGACAACAATCAACTCGAGGTAGGGGATTATATTTTGTGGGAGGTGCCTGGAACGCAGTTTGTAGTATTGGCCCTACGCTGTAATATTAGTCACTGCTATGCTTTAGAGGGAATTTAATGATAAATATCTGTTTTCGATTTACATGAAAAAAGAAAATGCACTCATTCATTTCAGTAGTCAATATTCGACCACTCCATGGCTGTTACCTCGCCAAGTTTTGCTAGCCCTGTTCAATTAGTTTGAGTTTTTTGTTCAGTTCAGTGATACTATCGACTTTGTAGGCCTTTGTAGGACGATGAGGCAATAATTTACTTATTTCATCACATCATACACTTTTCGAAAACTCTAAATGCTGCTCTATTTATTTTTGTACATCTTTGTGCTGATTCATTAAAATCTTCACTAATATAATGCATTACAGGTTAGAAATCCAAATCAGACGAATGTGTTAAGGTATTGGTGAATTGCAAGAGCAGATTATGAAAACAGTATGTTGCTGATAGGCTGACAAGAGATCATTAGTATGGCAAATGTAATTTCTAAAAGCAACATTGCTTTCGTGATTCCATCAATATTTCTTGCTTTGCTTTGTTTGAGTAGATAGGATTTTATTATTTTTAGCAGCTTCGTAAACTTGTTCAAGCTTCGACATTGTCTGGTTCTCTCTTCATCATTGATTTTCATGTTCAGAGCTTATAGATACTAGAGTTCCAGTGTATGATTACATCCGGAGTCTTTAATCTTTGGAATGTCATGCCGAATGTGTTGGTGCTATAAATATATTTTTTTCCAGATGATGGTGCTCTCCAGACCTATGCAGTTTGCCTTTTCTAGACTAGAATATTGAGCCATGGTTATGCTGCTGAAGTCGACCGCCATTAATAAGTAGTGGTGTTTTGCTTTGCTTGAATGCAATATAAATACAGGGAAGGGAAATCACCCTGCTGGAGAAGCCTTTTGAATATGCATCATCTGAATATGGCATACTGTTATACTCTATGATAACGACATCTTTCCCTATTATGACATTTTCTACCTGCTAAAGAAATTACATGCCTAATATACTGGGAATTCGTCATCGAATAAGATTTGGTTAATTTCACTCTTCTGCTGAATATAACAGTGGTAAGAGCCACCCCACTCCATGTTTCCATGCAACCCGAAGGGGAAGCGTAGTAGAAAAAAAATGCATGTATAATAAAAAATAAACAAATGGGCGCAGCAAAGCGCGCCTTTTCCTTCTAGTACTGCCTAACTTACCAAGCATCCGCAGGCCATAACTTTTGCATACGAGTTATGGTTATGGCGCTGCTGGAGATGTTAGAAAATCTTAATGGGAGTTGGAAATTATCATGACTTGTACTTTCACGATCTGGCCAAAAGCGATAATACACATACTTTTTTGGGTGGAAACTTTTTCTGACTAGTGATCTAAGTGAACGCTATTAGTTTATAAGCATACAATATTGATCCTCTCAAACCCATCCGGAGCTCGTATAAAAAAATTATGGATCATGAAAAAAAAAATATGGTTATCTACACGATCGGGGGGAACCTAAGGGGTGACGCTCGAAACAACCATGACCAAACAACCGGAAGGAGACCTCGAAAACAAGTGTTTAAAGGCAAAACGATGTCTCTTTGTTTCTCCACTGTCTTTCGAGACATAGCATAAAACAACGACCATGAAAAAAGGTGAAAAAAGACATGTAAAATGACAGGTAATAGGTATCTACTAGCATAAAATAAGGACACTAATAACGCACACCAAACTAGATAACGCTTATCTAGCTAATCATCAGCAATAAATATTTCACGACAAAACTACGAAAGTATGTGTGTTATAGTATCATGAAAACATTGCGAAACTAAAATAATGTGATGTTTGCATCATTATTCCGGTTATTAATTTACGCTAGTAGATGATTATTACCTACCATTTCATTTTCACATGACCTTGTCGTGAGTTACCGAGTTAATTATTTTATGCTATGAGATGATTATTACCTATCATTTCATGTGCCCATGCTAGGGTCATTATGTTATTCTACATACATTCCTGGTAAGATATGTGCCTGATGCCCCAATATTCATGCTCTAGCTCGATGGAGCTAAACAACCACGGTTGTCGTCTCATTCAACGACTGGTGCTGCCCAACTCAATAATGTCGATGGAGCTAAACAACCACTGTCGAGGCCGCCTCACTGACGGACGCATCCGTCGTGATTTTAATCCCTAAAACTCAACAATACTTGGATCTCGAGCCAATGAGACTGTAAGAACCGACCTCCAACGGACACGTGAAATATTTCAACACCTATGTATCCTAACACGTTGTGCCATGAGGATGATATAGTAGCTCATTCCCTACACAAAAATTGGATACATTCCAAATGGAAAGGGATTCCGCAATTCGTCGTGTGCTTTCATGCATCACTAGTCCCCCGGCCCCAAAACATCAATCATCCAACGTAGTGATTTCATGTGGCTTTCCTATTTGCTAGAGTTAAATGAAGTAATATTAAGATATAAACCCAAAAGATCCCATGTTGTTAAAAAAAGTTGGTTTGATTAGGACCCACTATAACTCGAAAATCTTTATCTGGATAATTCTTTTTGTGAATTAAGTGCTACTTTAAGGGTCTGTGTTGACCTTTACTCTTGAAACTCCTTATATACAAATATTAGGACCCAATTCCAAAGGGGAAGGGCTTCTTACCCTTCATCGCGTGATTTCATATGCCCCCTATAAATAGGGCCCCCGAACGACAACATCTAACTTTTCATCCAAGGTGGTGAAGTCATGTGACTTTTCTTTGCAAGTATTAAATAATCCACCGTAATATGAAAAAACCCAAAAGAGTCCAAATTCTTACAAAAGTTGGTTCGGTTCCCTCATAAGTGGGAGTATTCTGTCATAAGTTCAGAATCTTCATGTGGGAAAGTCCAATTTGCGAGGCACTGGTATTTGAAATATTTGAATGCGGTTTTCCTATTTTCACCAACCTCATATACTAACTCTCTCCATTCAAAATTTAAGTGTCGCCACTTGTACTAAATATGCGAGTACATTTTTACGCCATGCAAAAGTTGAAGAGTTTCCAACCCTTTGTCGCATGATTTCATGCGTTGCATAAAAAATGGTAATTTTATGTGACTTTCCTCTTTGATAGTGTTTAACTAAGTTATAGATGCATGAAAATCCGAAACGACCATGTTCATACAAAAGGTTTGTCTGGTTCCCTTAGGGTCAAAGTTTTCCAATATAAGCGCATAATATTCCTATAGGATAGTCGTGCTTGCGAAAGAAGTCCCATTCCAAATTTATGTATTTGCTTTTCCGATTAACACCACCCTTTTGTACTTGTATTTTCCTCCATTCGAAATGGGTGTTTTTTTTTGGCCTTTTTCACGTGATTTCATGCATCCCCTAGCATGTGGCACTTCAGCACGCAAGGTTTTCAACCACCGTGGTGATTTCATGTGAATTTTCTTTTGCCTAGTCTTAAAATAAGTAATATCAACATGAAAAGCGCAAAAAAGAGGTAGAGTTCAAACAAAAGGTTGTTCATTTAACTCGAGGTGAGAGCTTTCACTATAAGTTCTTCATGTGTGAAGGCGGTTACACTTAGAAGTTTGTATCCTTATATACCTATATTTTGACCATGTACAAAAGGGAAGGTTTTTTTCCCTTAGTGCATGATTTCATGTATACCCCAGTCGCGCTGGCCTAGGATGTATAAACAATAGATTTTCATTCGAAATGGAGATTTCATGTTATTTTCCTCTTTAATTGTTTAAACTAAGCCATACTAACATTACAAACTTAAAAATACGCCAGGTTTTCACAAAAGTTGGATTCTCTCAAAGAGGAAGTATTCCACTATTAGTGGAGAATCTTCTCGCGGGTAGTCCTGTTGGTGAAGGTAGTGCTACTTCAAAGTTGTGTATTTCATGTGTCGTCTCATATACCCATATTAGTACCACATGCCAAAGGTGAAGGGTTTCATTACCTTCGTCGTGTGATTTCATGTGTCGTCTCGTTGTCGAACTTTATCATGTCTCTTTTCTTAGACTGAAACCACTTCACGCGTTGTCTTATTCTTGGGAGTTTCTATTTTATGTAGAATGATAGCATCACGCCAACTTTGCTGCATTGTTTTGGTAATCCACATTCTAGGCGATATCACACAGTTTTTTCACACTATTTCCATTGTTTTTTGGTCTGCTGGTTTTCCCGGCCATTTTTTCACATAGTTTAAGCACACACACTTTTAGGGTTCCCGTCCAATTTTATTGACGGGTGATTATGTAACCAGACATTATCTAGTTTGTACGTGTACGTTTTTGTTTGGTAGTTTTTCCTTGATAAACACACATAAGTCTCAAATTTCCCCGCCCAATTTTCACGACCAATGATTATTGAACTATGCATTATCCAATTACACCCCTTGTTTACCAGCATGACAATAAATATTATTTCACACATCCTTATTTTACGCATATAATGGTATATATTACGTACATATCAAAAAATGGTAGGCCAATGTTTTTCGCTGGCCGTGACATATGCAACGAGCTTGTCCAAGATGATTTTGGTGGTGCTGGAAAGCTATTGGGAAATTATTTTCTCCATGGCATTGTGACCCTCTCTCCATGAGCACGCATGCGCATATCTTTTTCACTCTCCTAGCATAGAATTAGTATCCTAGTAAAACGTGACAATCAAACATAACATGGAATAGTGGGTAATAATAATAATCTTCTAGCATAAAACAAGTAACCTAGTAGCATAGAGACAAAATGGCGCATGAAATGACCGGTAATAATGGTCTGGTAGCTTATGTAAGTTTAATATAAGCCTGCTGACATTCATGGTCCACTGTGTGTCCGGCGGTGGTTACCCTACAACACCATGCGCGAAGGGCTATGTCAAATTTGAGCGGGTTTTGATCACCTTTTGTAAGCTCGCGAGCCCCATTTGAGTGCATGGAGAACCTTTGTTGGACCATGATCGCCGGTCACGGGGAAGAAGAAGATACCTCTTGGACGATTACAAATTATCAAACAATTTTTATGTTGATAGCTAATACTATTGCGTATTTCCATTGAGTTGTAGGAACAAGGCCGGGTCGTAATCATTGGTCTAATACCGCGGTAAATTTGTAGCCACCCCTCATGGTGAGGATTTAGCATTTGCACGTAAGCCATTTGTTTAAATATCTCCTTTTCTATTATCGCGACAATATTTTAACAAGGATTTTACTTAATCTTTATTTACTTATATTGGAAAACTCATGTGACATACCCTGTACCCATCATTTGCTTATGATGAACTAAAGAATGTTTTACGAGGTAGTGTGCAATCCTTACTTTTCTTGTATCAGAACTTCTCTTCGGCAGAGATTGGGAGTCAAATTCACTTATGGATCCTCCATGGGGTCCGGGACCCTAGATGTCAGTGTAACAACTAATATGTACACATAAGAAACCAAATCTTTGTCCACCGATCCACGTCCTCCACTTATTCCCTCCATCAAGCTGGCTTGGCTCCCGACCACACAAAAAACCGCCTCCCAACTCGCATAGATGGAGCACACATACACGCAATAGCGCAGCCATCCCTGTCCATTCCAGGTTGGTTAGCGTCCACATCATTCGTAATCTTCATCTGACGCGACCACGTAGGGAGCGAGCCGACCTCAATCTCGACGGAGAGGAGGAGCAAGAAATTGCCGCGTCGAGACGAGGAGGTGACGCCATCACCTCAAAGCTCTCCGCGGAGTTCTCGTCTTTTTTGGTTTAGCGTGGTCCCAGGCTTTTTCTAAGATAACGCATTTTAATTTAATTTATGTAAGAAGGTACTTGTATACATTAGCGCATGTGGCGAGGTTGCAGCTACAGTGAAATCACATAGGACTCCGAAAGAGCCCGCGGAAAAAAGAAATAGTCCAATATATCCATGGACTGCGATCCACCACCAATCGTGCGGAGCCAATGGTATGGCTAGAACCGGTGTACCCACGGATCGAATCATCTGCACACCATCCGAGCCGCCCATCTCTACTGTCCCCGCACTGAACTCCAATCACATGCGAATCGCCCGCCCGGCGAAGAGTGCGAAAAGCTCCGAAATTTTAGATGTAGCCGCCGAAAGTTTCAGAAGAGCGCGATTTATTTTTGAAATTTGGGGATAAGCCAGGAAGATGTGGTAGGTAGCCCAACACTCCCAGCCATACAACATCTCGATCCCCTTTGCCGCCGCGCCCGTCGCCGGCCAACTCCGGCGATGCCGACCACCACCCAGGAACCAGATCTTCCTCCTCTCCCGATTTCATGGCTTGGAACCGCCGAATCGAAGCCCCCACCACAAACCCTAACTCGGATGTCAGGGGCGGTGACGGCTGAGATCTGAAATCGGGGGAGGAGACCGTCGGCGTCCAGATCGTCGGGCTCGCCGTCGCACTCTGTTCTCCATGAACCCCGATGCAGGCCTCCTCTCCCGCAGCAGCAGCACCTCCGCCGGCCGGACGGCCGGCACACGACGAGGAGAACGTGGTGCAGCTCATCTTTTCCCCTCCTGGGCTGCGACGGCTCAGGCTCAGGCTCAGGCTCAGGCTCCTCTACTTACTGCTGCTCTGTTCCCCGTCCACAATCATCTTTCCCATCAGATTCGTTTTTTGTGTATGTGCTGCTCTCTCCCCTCCCCAATCTTCTTTTCCATCAGATACGTCTTTTGTTTGCTTCACCATCTTTTGTTGGGCCAGAAATCCATCAGATTAGATAACATCTATTCCGCTCGTCTTTTTTGTGGTTCGTTCCCGATTGGATCTGAAATTTTATTTTAATTATCGCTGGAGCAGAAAACTACCAGTGCAAAGATATAAGGCCTAGCACCGGGAAGATTTATTATTTACCATGATAATCTGTAGGATGTAGCACGTGTTTTCTCGCTAGGCCATTGATTTCCTATAGATTTGTAATATGTTTGGGATTATCACAGTCAACAGCAACCATCTGTGATATATGTTGTGATGACTTATATATGTTCTAATGAGCTCCAACCTGGGTTTCTTTTTGTTGATTTAACATGTTTACATAGTAGTATAGTAGCCACTAAGATTGCATTTTGGACTTGGTTTGTATTTGCCCTTTGAAAAGTGTAGTTGCTGATTAGATTCGTTGCATACACATAGCATTTATGTTATGCTTACGGAAGGACAACATCTATGCTAGCCAACAGCTTGGTTGTTTGAATGCCACAATTACTCATCACTCCTCTGCGTGCAGTTGGAATATCCTACGTTTGTTGCTCTATTGTTAAAGTTTGAATCTACTGGAATTGAACTGATTGCATCCTTGTACAACATTGTAGTAATTTCTGGCATGTCACTGGATTGGTATATGACCTGAAGTAATTTTAGCTTTGGCAGGCACCCCCAATCCTCCCTGACAACCGGACTCCACCGCCACCGTGTGGGGACGGGCTGCACAACTCCGGTGACCACGGAAAGCTCCCTCAACTTCAACCTCCTTCTAGCAGCAAGGTCAGGCCATCTCCTCCATCTCCCTCTATTTCCTTTTTTTTTCATAAGATCAATTTCTATTGTCTGTTAAGTTCCACGTTACATTTGTGTTTGTGTATGCATGCTTGGAGATGCATGATAAATTTTCTGTCCATATTGGGTGCGTGATTTTGATATAATGTACAGATTGAGTCACTCAATTGTCTAAATTTTTTTGCATACATGTAGAGTGGATTGGTTCAGAAATGATTGAGCTTTATTTAACTATAGTGATGCAAGCCTGTAACACTTGTTCCTTTTTTCACAGGGTTTGATCAGCATCCAGTAGGTAGTTATTTTTTTCCACGGAAAAGATTATTTGGGGTTAAATGAAAACTTTACGTGTTCATAGAAGGTCTATACATGTATATTTTCCATACATGGTTGCAGATCAATCTGAATATTGTGCATACCTGTATAGCTACTGTTTCTAGTTGTTGCACGAGTGAGTGCAGTTCTTAGTGAGATTGAAGTTGTAGCTGATCAGTGAGTTCATTTGTTACGTTGACGGTTGTGAAATGATCTTGTTGCTGAGATGCTTTCCACATTTGTGTTCATACTTTAGGTGCGGTGAATGGATCCTTTATCCTGTATGTTTTCTTTTTTAGGTTGCATCCATCGGCTGTATTGACTTACCTGTTGTAAAATTTGGGCGAGTTGTCCAGTCTGTAGCATGAATTTGATTGGAAAAAATGAGGCATCGTAGAAGGGGCAGCACTTGGTTTTGCTTTGGTCCTAGCTAGCAATAAATCCATAGTGGTATCTTAGTGTGTAGCATGCTTGGAGATGCACGATCAAGTTTCTGTCCATATTTGGTACGTGATTTTGATATAATGTATGGATTGAGTCCATCCATTGTCTAAACTTTTTGCATACATGTTGAGTGGCTAGGTTCAGAAATGATTGAGCTTTATTTAGCTATAGTGATGCAAGCCTGTAACACGTGTTCCTTTTCTTAACAGTTTGATCAGTATCCACAGTAAGTAGATATTGTTTTCCACGGAAAAGATTACTTGGGGTTAAATCCAAAGTTTGGATTTGCCATCATTTGTATGGTGTAGTTTATGTAACCTGAGTGTGGTCTTGTTGATTAACCATCTGTAAGTAGTAATACTGCAGCCTCATTTCAGTGTCTACATGCTGGATGATGCTCCTGTTGGGTGCTACAAGAACATGATGTTGTTTTGTTCGATTATAAGTGACTTTGTCCTGTTGGATACTTGTTTCAAGAAGAATGTATGATGAGTAGTAATGTGTGCATGCATTTGTCTTGCTATGGCGATTTACCTTAACCTGATTGTTAAACGAATTCAGGTCAGACCTTTGAGTTGTCTTCATGGATTTGTGACAAACTGCACTTGGTTTGTGGCTCTGGCAGTGATGGAGTCCTCCCTGAGTCGAGGGTGGCGTTTGGAACTTCCAGCGGCTGCCAGGTATATTGTTTTTGTCCTGGAATGGTCTGGTCTGGTCTGGTGTTGTAAATAGCGGTAAGCTGGTAATTGCTACGAGGAGGAGGGGACGTCCGGCAAGTAATGTTGTGTACATGCATTTGTTTGAAATAACTTGCACACCTGCTGTGCTGCGTTGGGGTTTCCAAGTTGAGAATTGTCCATTGATAGCACACGCATGCATACTGCCGAAAATCTCGACTAGTTAAGGATATCATGTGGTATTATCTAATTTAGTGTACGCCATTACAGCTGGAAATTCTCCAGGAAACCTGACTCTTATTGCTAGTATTATGCTTCATGCCTTGATGGGCGGTGTTTGTTTTGCATCTGCAAATTTCCACTATTTTGGTATTTTAGCCATTATTTGCCTACTGGTTATGTTCTATTTCTGTTGACTGCCATGAAAATTCAGACAACTTGAGACCAATGGGACTTAAAAAACGAAACTAGAAAAACGGAAGCTTTTTGTCAACTTTTGCCATGACATGAAAATTAACTTCACAAAACAGCTCTGCTATGGAAGACTTGCTTCTTGTCCGAATCTATATTCCCAGTCCGGTCAAATATTACAGTGTTCAAATGTTCTATTTTTTTTACATGCAAGTGGTGGTCATACTGAAGCCTTCGGTTTGTAGTGCTGGACAGTTACTTCTCCTTGTATTATCTTCTTAGAAGCTAAATTGACAGTTCCATATACCCATCTTGTGCAGACCAGTGTGCGCCGACGATTCGGTCCGGCATGACCTGGCCATTCCGGCTTCGGTGATGCTGCTGTTGCTGGTCCTGCAGCTTAATGCATCAGACTTGTAAAAACACTGGAAGACACGGGGGACAAGGAGATGTCGCAACCGAGGTTTCAGATTTGGAAGAATTTTTGTAGCACCGCTTGTGCTTGTGTTGTATGTAATCGTCCCAAGATCGAGTTTCCATTGCAGAGCATCAAGTTTCAGTGTAGTGGAGCATGAACTGTACAATGGCCTAGTTCCGCCCAGCTTTGCCGTAGTGAAAAAGATTCCTGACATATTTGCTATAAAGGCTACATTGCCCTGCCGTGGTGGAGCAGTTTTGTTCAATTATTATTTCTCTCTTGTTTCATTTCAATGGAACATTCAATATTGCTAGAATTTGCAACGTGATCTGAAAAATTGAGAACTAGGATGCGGGAGTCCTGCCGAAATTTCTCAGACATTAGCTGCGGTCGATATCCTGTTCTTCACGCGTCCCTGATTAGCACTAGTTGCCAGACTACGGTCAACTAAGAAGGAAACTGGGAGGTAATTCTTCCAAAAAAAGGAAGCAAGGAACCCTCCGTTAACAGTGCGACACCACCGGATGTTTCCGGTTTACAAATAACTAACATAATTAACCAGGATGTTTAGGGAGGTGAATATATAATTGATTTTCCTCCAAAAAAGGAAGGAAGCCCCAGATCGGTCCCTCGTTAATTTGCACGACATACAATCAGGTGCAGGAGAGTGGCAGTTTTAGTCCACGTCACCGATCCAGGAGAGTAGCAGTCTAGTCCACGTCACCGATCCACCCCACAGATGCATCCTAGCGCTTCATCCTCTCTATCAAGCAACGAACAAGATGAGAACCGCCGCGACTCCAACCTCCACTGTGCTATATACTAGCACCTACTCACGAGAGACGCGAGTTGTGCGCGGACTTGGGACTTGGGGACTTTGGGCGCGGGCGGCGTCCCGGCAAGGTCAGTCTCGCAAGGTCAGACTCCGGCCGGCTCCATGTCGTCGAGCCTTAGAGCAGCTACATAAATGGAGATGGAAGCTGCGGCAGATGCAAGCTAACCAGCCATGGACATGACCAGAAACATGCGTTCATCATCTACGCACGCCGGCCAGTGGCGCCGCCGGCTGCAGGCGCTCGTGCTGGTCTCGCTAGGATCCAAACGGCGGCAGAGCAGATCGCCGTGTTGGATCGCTCGCGTTCCCCCGCCGGCCCCCGCCCCTCCCCGCCCCCACCCTGCTCCGCCCGGCCAGCCCACGGCGTGGCGCCCGCCGGCCACCGCCCCTCCCTGCCCGCACGGCGACCTCCACGTCCCGCGCCGCGCCTCATCTCCCCGCCCGCACGGCGACCTCCATGCCCCGCCCCCATCTGCTTGCTCTCTGTGACTCTGTGTCTGTGAAGTGTGAACTGTGATGGATTCCGACGAAGAAAGGGAGTGGGTAGAGATGCAAGCCGAGGAGGACGAAGCTGCAGCAGCCTTGGCTCTAGCTCGGCAAGAAGAATCTGCAGCGATTTCCAGAAACCTCAAGAGGTTACGCCAGGTTAGGTGAAAGATTGATTTCAATTTCTATGTCTATTGTCTATTGTTGATGATGTCTATTGTCTAGTGACCAGCAGTGTGTAGGAGATGTTGCTGAAAGATTGATTTCAATTTTTGTGTTGCAGGATACTCAACAATCAAATGCTGCTGAAACCTAAATAGCACGGCGCTTGTTGTCACCGATGAATAGTTGTGTGGTCGGTGCTTCATTTACATTCTGTTGGAACCTCACATATCGAAAACCTCCACAGAAAAGATATCAAAATACGTAAAAGAAACACATCAAGCATACGCTGGCATGCATGTGTCTACCATGTCGATGTATGAAATTCCGAGTCAAAATTTGGTAGATCAAAGGATAAAACAAAATGTAAAACCGTTTTCTACATACTGATGTAACCTGCTCAGCCTATATATAATGAATTTCACATTCTTATTTTACACACTAGTAGAGTTCAACGTTTCCTACATCTATGATTTTTTTCTTGATTTTTCTGAAACTTACAAATACCCTGTTTGAATTTTCAGAAAACGACTCCGTAGTGCTCGGCCTGCAAAACGCCGCACTCGGAGCATACCAACACCCCCACCGAACGCCTTCCGAATAATCAGAGGCGCCTGACCGAGAGTGTGATCGGGCGTTCCAATAATATGATTAGACAGAAAGTAATTTGTACTACGTTTCTGCGAGGCATTACAGGATCACACGCATGAAAATGATCATTAATTAATGCCCACAAAAGTAGTTGGTGAGACATGCATGCATGGCCTTTGAGTATTTTCCAACTCGATTGTCTTTGATGGACGATTCCTGGCCGGCCACGTACATCGACCGGTGCTTTGGGACACTTCTGATGAATATTTTTCTTCAGCAGAGGGAAGCACATGCATCAGCTAGCAAACGGTTGGGCCGACGTCGATGGAACGAACGCCTCCGTCCCAACGACTCTGCAATTTGCACCTGCTAGCTAGCTACACTGATGTGATGCACTGGTCAGCAGTCATCTGGAGTGAGCTTGCCCGTACCCATTAATCAGCCATGCATCAACAAGGTTGTCATCATCATCATCATAGTATGATACAACAGTACTACTCTTCGTTTATAGTAACATATCATCATCTGACCAGTGAACATGCAGGGCACTTAATGAGATGGCACCGGCAACAACAAGGTTGTCTCCCATGTAGAGCTAGAGCCTCAGCAGGCTAGCAGCTACATAAATGGAGATAGCTGCAGCAGATGCGAGCTAACCAACCATGGACATGACCAAAACATGCGTACATCTTCTGCGCAAGCCGGCAAACTGTGGCGCCGCCGGCTGCAGGCGCTCGTGGTGGCCTTCTTGGCGATGGCGGCTGTGGCGGCGAGGTGCGAAGCACGCAAGGCGGAGGAGGAGAACACCAAGGCGATGGTGACGGCGGTGATCGTGTTCGGCGACTCCATCATGGACCCTGGCAACAACAACGGCCTCCACACCGTGGTCAAGGCCAACCACCCGCCCTACGGCAAGGACTTCGCCGGACACGTCGCCACCGGCCGCTTCTCCAACGGCCTCATACCCACCGACTTCATCGGTACGTACTACGTGGATATATTTCATTTGGTGGAGGAATGTCCACTGGACTAGCATGAAGTACATTTATGGGATAATCACATTTTTAGATGATATTATTGCACTACATACTATATGGGATATCCAGGCATTATACACTGAAGTAAGATGCATTGCAAATCCGCTGATTTCAGTCCAGGGTCTAAACGTCAAGCAGCTACTTCCTCCATACCTCGGAGTGCAACACACCCCCGAGGACCTCCTCACTGGCGTCAGCTTCGCGTCCGGCGCGACAGGATTCGACCCTCTCACCCTGTCATCGTGTAACTACCTACCTAACTACACACGCACTATAATTGAGTATCTATATTAACTCGTCGTATTCTGGTCGTGATGATGTTACTCTCGCCTAGTTTATTTTTATTTTGTTACGCACGATATATCAAAAATACAAAAAAATTAGTTACTTGTCTTGCCTAGTTTATTTTTATTTTGTTTTGTTTGCTTTCTCTTATCAAAAACACAAAAAAATTAGTTACTTGTTTATTTCGGTTTTGTTTTGTCTCTTGTCACCATCATGTCTTGTTCCATGCCTGTTGCTATGTCACCTGAGGAATTGATCTTCACTTTTAAACAAGGGAGTGAGGAGAATTTTAAAGAAGCTTGGTCTAGAATTAATGATTCCTTTGGTAAAACTGATCCTAAAATGACTTTAAGTTTGCTTCTCACTAGCTTCTACTTTGGTCTAGCCCTTTGTTATAGATATGCTTTAGATGCTATTGTGGGAGGAGATTTCCTTCACTGTGATGGGGACAAGCTTTTAATGCCATAAAAAAGTTGATTGCAACTTCTAGCTCAACTAATAAATTTGATTCGGCCCTTGTTAGCATCCATGCTAGATTAAACACTCTTGAGACACATATATCTTGTTTAAAGGATGGCTATAATCAAATTCGGGAATATTTTGACTATGTTCCAACAAATTTTGAACCTTCGATGTGGGTCCCTACGGTAAAGGTTGCTATTTGTGGTGAAACCTTTTATGCTCGTTGTGATATTATGTCTGAGTTTTGCCTTATGCCTAAAAGCATTTATGAAACTTTGAATCTTTGGGACTTGCTGAAGGAGGAGAAGGAATAACTCTTACTGATAACTCTGTTATATTTCCCGAGGGGATAGCTGAGGGTGTGTTTACAACCTTTCTTGGGAGAACGGTGTCCACTGATTATCTTGTTATTGAATGTGCAGGGACAGGACAAATTACACTTGGAAGATCTCTGCTCAAATTAATGGGAGCAACCATAGATGTGGGAAAAGGCACTCTGAATCTTACCTCCACACCAAGGTGCGGCCATGTATTCCCCAAACCAAAGAGTAAGTCTAAGGGTAAGAGAGGTAGGCACATGGCCCTTGGTATTGATGTCAATGCTCCTCCACTTGACAACACTTGATTTTCACTTTCTGCGCCTAGCTGAAAGGCGTTAAAGAAAAGCGCTTATGGGAGACAACCCATCGTTTTTATTTGCTGTTATTTTTGTTTTCTTTGAGTCAAGGATTTTGTTACTTCTGTAGCAACTCCTTTGTATCTTTATTTTATCGCAATGTTGTGCCAAGTAAAGTTCTATATTGAAAGTTGATGCAAGATTTGGATTTCTGCGCAGTGACAGATTTTTAGCTGTCACGGATTTGAGCTTATCTCCCTGTAGAAAATTCAAAAAATTCTGAGAAAAATCACGCATATTCCTGAGATATGTACGCAACTTTCATTATTTTAGGCCAGATCCATCTGAGCAACTTAAGTGCCTCGAAAAAATTCGTCATTCCAGACTGTTCTGTTTTTGACAGATTCTGCCTTTTGTTTTGCATTCGCTCTTTTACTGTGTTTGTGTGGATTTCTTTGCTCCACAAAGCATTGGTGGCTGTAGCTAATGTCCAGAAGCTTTGGGATTGATTGTATCATTACAGAATATGAGAATTTTTGATTATGCACTAACCCTCTAATGAGAACTGTCTTGAGTTTGGTGTGAAGGAAGTTTTCAAGGATCAAGCGAGAAGGGTGATATTATGTGATCAAGAAGAGTGAAAAGCCTAAGCTTGGGGATGCCCCCGTGGTTCATCCCAACCATATTCAGAGAGACTCAAGCGTCTAAGCTTGGGGATGCCCAAGGCATCCCCTTCTTCATCAACAAACTTATCAGGTCATCTCTAGTGAAACTATATTTTAATTCTTTCACATCTTATGCGCTTTACTTGGAGCGTCTGTGTGTTTTTATTTTTGTTTTTGTTTGAATAAATTCGGATCCTAGCAATCCTTGTGTGGGAGAGAGACACGCTCCGCTTTTTCATGTGAATACTCATGTTCTTCACTTATATTTGTTGAGTATTCTTAACTAGCTACTGCAGTGCTTTTAGCTCCTGTTTTTCATGCATCTCTTCGAGCTGTTAGCACTTGTTTATAAATACTCTCTTGCTGCATTATATTATCATTTGGAGAGTTTATGTTTAAATAAATTATTGGTGTTTGTTTGGAAGAAAGAAAATGCTACATGTAGTAGTTGGTATTGGAAAAGACATATGCATTCTTGTAGATCATTGTCTTGTTTTGATTTGATGCTTTGCAATTGTTTTGAGCTCTCAAGTAGATCATGTTTAAGCTCTTGCATCATGTAGTTAAAGCCTAGTAGTGGAGAACTACCGTAGAGCTTGTTGAGACTTGGGATGCATATTTGTTCTCTCTAAGGTCTAGATATTTTCTGGTAAAATGTTTGAGCAACAAGGAAGACAGTGTAGAGTCTTATAATACTTGCAATATGTTTTTATGTGATTCTTGCTGTACCGGTTTATACTTGTGTTTGCTTCAAACAACCTTGCTAGCCTAAACTCTGTACTGAGAGGGAATGCTTCTCGTGCATCCAAAACTTGAGCCAAAACCCATGCCATTTGTGTCCACCATACCTACCTACTATGTGGTATTTCCTGCCATTCCAAGTAAATATTTCATGTGCTACCTTTAAACTATTCAAAACTTTATTACTCCTTATTTGTGTCAATGTTTTATAGCTCATGAGGAAGTATGTGGTGTTTTATCTTTCAATCTTGTCATTTACTTCTGACAGACTTTCACCTGGACTAGTGGCATATACATCCGCTTATCCAATAATTTGCAAAAAGAGCTGGCAACGGGGTGCCCAGCCCCAATTAATTACAACTTTCATTAATAATTCTCTTCACATGTTTTGCCCTGATTTATCAGTAAGCAACTTAATTTTGCAATAGACACTCCTCCATGGTATGTGAATGTTGGAAGGCACCCGAGGATTCGGTTAGCCATGGCTTGTGTAAGCAAAAGGTTGGGAGGAGTGTCATCTATAAAGAAACTAAAATACATGTGTAAACAAAAGAGAAGAGGGATGATCTACCTTGCTGGTAGAATAACGTCCTTCATGGGAGCCGCTCTTTGAAAGTCTGGTTGACAAGGGGGTTAGAGTGCCCACTACCATTCGTTGACAACAACAAACACCTCTCAAATACTTATTTTGTGCTCTCTATATGCTTTCGAAAACTTAAAAAGCTCTAGCACATGATTTAATCCCTGCTTCCCTCTGCGAAGGGCCTATCTTTTACTTTATGTTGAGTCAGTTTACCTACTCCTTTCTATCTTAGAAGCAAACACTTGTGTCAACTTTGTGTGCATTGATTCTTACATATTTACTTATTGCACTTGTTATATTGCTTTATGTTGACAACTATCCATGAGATATACATGTTACAAGTTGAAAGCAAATGCTGAAACTTAATCATCCTTTGTGTTGCTTCAATGCCTTTTACTTTGAATCTATTGCTTTATGAGTTACCTCTTATGCAAAACTTTTTGATGCTTGTCTTGAAAGTACTATTCATGAAAAGTTTTTGCTTATATGATTCATTGTTTACTCTTTATCTATTTGTTAGCAAACTATAGATCATTGCTTTGAGTCACTTCATTCATGACATGAGCCTTGCAATATATTGATCAAGATTGTGTGAAAGCATGTCTCCTCAGAAATTATTTGTTGTTATCGTTTTACCTACTCGAGGACGAGTAGAACTAAGCTTGGGGATGCTTGATACGTCTCCAACGTATCCATAATTTCTGCTGTTCCATGCTTATATTATACCATTTGCTACATGTTTTATATACACTTCGTATCACTTTTATGCATTTTCTGGGACTAACCTATTAACAAGATGCCACAGTGCCAGTTCCCTGTTTTCTGCTGTTTTTGGTTTCAGAAAGTTACTTCTGGAAATATTCTCGGAATTGCACGAAACAAAAGGCCAGTCCCTATTTTTCCAGCACGTACACGGAGTCCGAAGGAGAGACGAAGAGCCACGAGGTGGCCAAACCACCTGGCGCGGCTGGGCCCAGCCGCGCCTGGTGGTTTGGGCCCCTCGGGGGTCCGCCGACATCGCCCCTTCGCCTATTTATTCCCCGAGACGCGAAAACCCTAAAACACCGAGCCTTTCATCCAGAACATATTCGCTGCCGCCGCCGTCGTCAACCCTAACTCGGGGGGTTCTGAAGCTCTTCCCGGCACCCTGCCGGAGAGGGGAATCATCACCGGAGGGCTCTACATCGCCATGCCCGCCTCCGGAGTGATGCGTGAGTAGTTCATCCTTGGACTATGGGTCCATAGCAGTAGCTAGATGGTTGTCTTCTCCACTTGTGCCATCATGTTTAGATCTTGTGAGCTGCCTATCATGATCAAGATCATCTTATTGTAATGCTACATGTTGTGTTTGCTGGGATCTGACTTATATTGATACCTATGTGGAGCTGAATATTATATTATCATGTCTATGTCATTTGTGATCTTGCATGCTCTCCGTTACTTGTTGAAGCCTTGGCCACGTGAATACTTGTAACTCCAAGAGGGGGTATTTATGCATGATAGTTGGGTTCAACCTCTATTTAACCTGGGATAGTGACAGCAAGTTCTAAGGTTGTAGATGTGTTGTTGCCACTAGGGGTAAAACAGCAATGCTTTATTCAAGGATGAATGTATTGTTTACATTACGCACATTACTTAATGCAATTGTCTGTTGCTTGCAACTTAATACTGGAAGGGGTACGGATGTTAACCGGAAAGTGGACTATTTAGGCATAGATGCATGCTGGATAGCGGTCTATGTACTTTGTCGTAATGCCCAAATGAATCTCATAGTAGACACCACAGCTCACACATGCATGTTATATGCACTTATCAATTGTCAATTGCCCAGCTGTAATTTGTTTACCCAGCATGTTAGTTATCTTATTGGAGAGACACCACTAGTGAACTGTGGACCCCGGTCCATTCTTTTACATCTGAAATACAATCTACTGCAATCATTGTTCTCTACTGTTTTATGCAAACAAACATCATTTCCATTCGATACGTTTAACCCTTTGTTTTCAGCAAGCCGGTGAGATTGACAACCTCACTGTTAAGTTGGGGCAAAGTAATTTGATTGTGTTGTGCAGGTTCCACGTTGGCACCGGAATCCCTGGTGTTGCGCCGCACTACACTCCTCACCAACACCTTCGAAGCAAACCTCGTTTTCCTACTGGTCGATTAAACCTTGGTTTCATACTGAGGGAAAACTTACTGCTGCACTCATCATACCTTCCTCTTGGGGTTCCCAACTGACGTGTGACGTACAAGCAATTGTTTCTGGCACTATTAACCTAGAGCCACCAGTGGCCCTCACCGGAGCTGCGTGCCGGAGCGCAACGCCGCCGCACAGCTCTATAACACCAAGGTCCAGGAGCTGATCCACGAGCTGAGCGAGCTGAGCAAGGACAAGGCCGGGTTCCCCACCCTCGTCTACCTCGACATCTACACTGTGATCCAGGACATGGTGGACCACGGGGAGCGGTACGGGTTCAACGAGACGACGCGTGGATGCTGCAACACCGGGACGGTGGAGGTGGCGGTGCTCTGCGACGCGAGGTTCGAACCGGTGTGCGACGATGTGTCGGGCCATGTGTTCTTTCACAGCTACCACCCTACTCAGCGGGCTTACAAGGTCATCGTCGATTACATCTTCGACCACTACATACAGTTCCTGAATCTTTGAAAAATTGTGAGCCAAGTGGGGGCCATTATTCATTCTTTCTAAGTTGATTATTCGAGATTTTGTTTGAAGGAAATTATTCGAGATTGAGCGTTAGACAGGGACAAATATTATGTGCGTGATGGTGCAAATCCATCTTCAGTTGTATAAGTCAAGTCGACAGGTTCTGGAAACATGATGAAATATAGTCTACTATTTAAGCATGTATTCAGTATGCTATTGGCACTATACTGTCATTCTACTGAACCTTTCTTAGCATTCCACACTGATCAACATTATTCATCCTCCAGGGTATAACAATACATGGGTGCTTGCTTGTACTAAAATGCTGTAGTAGCAATGTTTGTTGCAGTAGCACCGTCCATTTCTTAGTGTAATTAAAAACTGTTCAGAAATCATAATCGGAAATCGGAGATAGCGGTTTTTGCATCTAACCAATGGAGTAGTAATGCTTGATGTAATCCCTAACGAGGGTCTTCCTGTACAACGGCGGGTTCTCGTCGGACAGCAGCTCCCTGATCGGCCCGTACATCCTCGTCGAGGCCGGGTGGAAATGTGTGCTGAAGAAGCAAGCGATCGAGACCCTCGGCGCGGCGTTCTTCGCCACCACCCTATGCTCCACGCTCCTGAACCCGTCGTTGGAGATGAGCTGAACAGTTTGAACAAAACACAAACAATTCAGAATGATCAAGATTGGTACGAGTGTGTCAAATTAAAAAAAATCAAGGCATGTGCCATTGCTGAGTACCTGCAGGAGATCGCCGATGTTCACAATGAACGCTCCGGGTGTCGGCGTGACATCGACCCACGGTCATCATGGAGGATCTGGAGGCCACCAATTTCATCTTGGAGAAGTATGGTGAGGAAGCCCGAGTCCGAATGCCGGCTCGTGCCGATGGCGAGTTCAGGCTGGGGGCAGGGAGGGTAGTAGTGGCAGAGTATGATCTGCCCTTGGTTGCACTCGATGTCCGTCAGGTAGCTCCGGTTGAGCCGAGAGCTTCAGAGAGCAGCTCGAACAAAGTGTTCCCCAGATTCTTGACCTGTTTGGCATATTCAAACAACGCAACCCTACAAAGTAAAAATTTCAGAGCAGAATTTAGCTCAAGTACAGAGTAAGAGAGCAGCTGGAATGGCATCTGCTGCTCTAGGTGGAAAACATTTGCACACACGGAGAAGATTGTGGATCGATCATACAAATTTGGTAAGAATTTGTCCTCATATATACCATGTCCAAACTAAGATCTGTAACTGGAACTGGAGGAATTACGGTGAGTTGCAGTCAGAGGCGCTCACCGGCAGTTGTCCGGCAGGTCGCCGGCGGCGGGCGGGTCGGGCGCCATGCGGAGCTTGAGGGTGTCGCGCCAGTTGGCCACGGGCGACTGGTAGAGGTCGAAGTTGCAGTGGTACCTGACCGCCCTATCCGGCTCCCGCGAGTAGAGCCTCGCCTTCTCGCTGCCCTCGCCGCCGGCGGACTCGTGGAACTCCCGCACGGATCCCACCGCCGCGGCCATGGACTCCCGGGGCACGCCGTGGCCCGTCACCTGAAAGAACCCCCACTCCGCGGCGGCGAGGCGTATGGCGGCGACCACGGAGACGTGGTCCCCGCTGAGGTCGATCACCGGGACGGCGGTGGTCGGCGCTGTTTCTTGGCCGTGGAGTGGGTAGGCTGCCGGTCGGGGACGGCGGCGCGGAAGATGCGGGGGACCTGCGTGACGCCGGAGGCGACCAGGCCGCGGACGCCGGAGAAGGTGGCGTCCAGCGCGCGGAGCTCGGCCGTGCGGTCGTACGCGCCGGACATGGCTGGCTGACGTCGTTGAACGTTGAGGCCACAGACGTGTTGCAGTTGCACTTCGCTATCAAATTATGCTGCTTATCTGCTCTGTTTTACTCTGCATCCCTCTCTAGTCTCTTGGCTATCAAATTATCATAAATGCCAGTCAAACTTTGACGAGCACTTGGCTTTATCATATTGTCACAACATGACAAATTCAGTCAAACTTCGGGTACTAATCATGTACTATGATATTTAGTATGAAATGCTTCAATTGATGGACTTGCTTTACCTTCCAGGCCTAGTATAATTGGACACCAAACCCAATAAAAATTAAGAGCTCATTTAGATTCGTAGCATAAGAAAAGCGTAGGGATAGAAAACATATAGAATCCATGTCTATTTGAATATCATGGGAAAAAATTCTCTTTGACAATAATAAAGGAATATTTCACGAGGTCTAATCTAATGTTATTTTCCTATGAAATTTACACCACAAGGTTAACATGAGATCTAATTCTATGAATCAGACAGATTCTGAAAGAAAATTTACATACGATTTCAGTCATACATAAATCTTTTCAAAATCATATAAATCAAAAGAGCTCTAAACTGACACGAAGAGTATATAGAATTAGTAAACCATGGTACTTGCTACTATCATAGAAGAGAAAGGTTTTGTTATTAAGATGGGCACACAACAATTTTGAGGTATAATCGGTAACATATAACAAAAATAAGACTGTAGTACTACTTTTTATTTTAGAAAATATTAAGCTTTGAGCGAGTAACTAGAGTAACGAAGGATGATCGTTGCAGCTATATTTTGCAATCTTGTTTATGTTTGGTCTGCCACTACTACCCTCCCCGTCCATCGAAATAAGAAGACTCTTGAACCCCGACTCTCTAGCGTGGTTAATACTCCCTCCGTTCCTTTGAATAGGGCGTGAAAACTGTGGCTCGCCGATTAAGGAGAGTCTGACAATGAAAATCCTTTCAAACTACCCCTAATAAATCAGGAGATTAATTCTCTCTCCCACGGTTATTGGTCTTCTCCTTTATCTACTGCATGCAGCGCATCTTCTCTTTCCCCTCGCATGCACATACACAGCCAATTGATGCGCCATAGTAACTGCTCCTCTCCGATTTTTCTGCCCATCTCACGCACGCGCAATGGAAGGCCAATAGAATCGTCCCAAATAACTCCTCCTCTCCCTTTTTTTAGGCCGACGTTGACGGATCGAAGGGGTAGATTTGGAAGTTAACGGATAAACTACACCCTGCGCCTTACTTTGTGGCGAAAATTTGAAAAACATTATACGCCCTATGCATGGGAACGGAGGGAGTAGTATACCCAACAACAGCTGTCTATAAGTGTTTCGCATGTCATTATAGCTATCTAATAACATACTCATATAATAGGTGGTCATAGTGATTTACTATATAACTCGTTCTCTCATAAAGTGTGTTGGAGCCCGTGCTAAAGTTGGATACAAATTTGCAGCTCAATTTCTTTGTTTCTCCTCTTTTCTCACCTCCACCTAAGTAAAAATCTGACGTGACACCTTTTATAGCCTGCCTACATTTGGAAACCGCAAACGGCTCCCGAACTACAAATAACACTTTTGAGTTTAAAAAAATGGAGGAAAATTCCCAGATTAGAGGTTTTTAGGGGTATTCCTAGATTAGATAGTATTGAGATCTACAAGCGTGCAAATTGTAACTCAATCCTTTTTATCTTGGGCTACACAAAGAAAATACAATACGAGATTGGGCCATCCGGCCATTGAGATCTGGGCCAAATAATATTTCTTAGCAATACGAGATCGAATACTGGTTCCGATACTGGGCCATCTTATGGGCCATACCTGAAAGCATTTGGGTGCCATCGCCCATCGCACACCTGTTTAGTGTATTTTTTGCCAAATCTGGCGGTTTTCACGGACTAACAATGTATCTGGCCGTTCCTGAGAACTAATTCCAAATTTGGCCCCTCGAGTCAGCGCCATCCTCGATGGAGCCGACGTTGTGCAGGTCGGCGCCAGAGCCCCGACCCGCCGAAGTTTGCTGCTGGGCCAGATTCATTGTTAGTCCGTGAAAACGGCCAGATTTGGCAAAAAAAAAACCCGTTCAGTCTCCTATACAGTTTTTGTCGCCGGACATGCCGTCTCTCTCATACGCTGGCGCTGTCGGCTAAGTTCTCGAACGGCAAGGTGAAGATCCGTCGGGGTGATGCGGCAGGGAGAAATCGCGGCTGGATCCGTGGGTTCCGACGACGGCATGGTCCAGATCCGCCTGTCCCCAACTCGTGGGAGATCGCCGTGTACATGTCCATACGCATTGGACCTCCTCCTCATCGGCGTCGAGTCCTTCCTCCGCAAAGTGAGCGCGCGTGGCGCCAAGCAGATCGGCTTCGTTGGTCTACACCCCATCGGCTGCGTGCCGTCGCAGCGGACCCTCGGCGGTGGCCCTCATCGGAGCTGTGTGCCGGAGCGCAACGCCGCCGCATAGCTCTACAACACCAAGGTCCAGCAGCTGATCCGCGAGCTGAGCAAGGACAAGGCGGCGTCCCCACCCTCGTCTACCTCGACATCTACACCGTGATCCAGGACATGGTGGACCACGGGGAGCGGTACGGGTTCAATGAGACGACGCGCGGGTGCTACAGTACCAGGACGGTGGAGGTGGCGGTGCTCTGCGACGCGAGGTTCGCGCCGGTGTGCGACGACGTGTCGGAGCACGTCTTCTTCGACAGCTACCACCCCACGCAGCGGGCGTACAAGGTTATCGTCGACTACATCTTCGACCACTACATACAGTTCCTGAACCTTTGAACGGGCTCTGAAGCTAGTTTGCCAGGAAACAGGTGTGTGAGACACGCGGGCCATTATTCATTCTTGCTAAGTTGATTATTTGAGATTGGGCGATAGACCAGGGAGAAATGTTATTTGCGTGATGATGGAGCAACTTAAATCTATCTTCACTTGTAGTAGAAGTCAAGTTGATAAGTTCTGGAAACATGATGAAAATATAGATACAATTTAAGCATAGTTAAGAGAGGCGAATATGTGTTGATGGTGGCAGCTGCGCACTCGATCTTGTCCGTTGGATCTCTGCTCATCTACGGCTAGCGCAGTGTTGATTAGATTCCATACCACTTTTCTCCCATGCCAAGATTCGCCTGCGATGTACTGATCCACTGTACTTATGTGCTCTAAAAGGGAATCATAGTGGCCTATGGTCCAGTTCAACACATAGTAGGGAACCGATGCCGTGTGTCAGAGCAAAGAAGTGACTCAAAAACTTGGTTCGACTCAAAAACTTGTTGAAGCTAAGACTGCATGCATGAGGTCCACATGGTAGAGAGAAAAGGGCTAGCTTTGGAGAGAGAGGATGCACATAAATAATATTTGCATGGCTAACACATCCATTTGCTCCAAACCAAAAGCGAATTCACACATTACAGCTCAACCATGCCGGTTCCTAATTCTGACCCATTTTTTGTTGAACCGGCGCAACATAGTACATGATCTTATACTGTCGTTCTACTGTACCATTCGTAGCATTACACACTGCTCAACATTATTCATCTTCCAGGGTAAACATGGGTAATGTTTGTACTAACATGTTGTACTATCCATTTCTTAGGGTCATACTCCCTCCGTTCCAATTTAATTGACTTGCTATCTAGACATGTTACATGTATAGATACATCCACATGTGGTGGATATCAACTCAATTAAATTAGAACGGAGGGAGTACATTGTTCAGCTACTCTTCCAAGTCATATCCGGTGGAATAGTAATCTAAATCCATCTTCACTTGCAGTACAAGTCAAGTCGATAGGTTCTGGAAACATGATGAAATATAGTATACTATTTAAGCATATGTGTATTCAGTATGCTATTGGCACTATACTGTCGTTCTACTGTACCTTTCGTAGCATTACACACTGCCCAACATTATTCATCTTCCAGGTATACCATGGATTTTGCTTGTACTAACATGATGTAGTAGTAACGTTTAATGCAGTAGCACTGTCCATTTCTTAGTGTAATTAAACACTGTTCAGCACCTCTTTCGGAAATCATAACCGGAAGTCGGAGATGGCGGTTTTTGCATCTAACCCGATGGAGTAGTAATGCTTGACGTAATCTCTCACGAGGGTCTCCCTGTACAACGGCGGGTTCTCGTCGGACAAGAGCTCCTTGATCGGACCGTACATCCTCGTCGAGGCCGGGTGGAAATGCGTGCTGAAGAAGCAAGCGATCGAGACCCTCGGCGCGGCGTTCTTCGCCACCACCCTATGCTCCACGCTCCTGAACCTGTCATTGGAGATGAGCTGAAAAACATTTTAGAACAAAACACAGTCAGTTTAGAATGGCCAGGCGTGAAGCTTCTGCATCGGTAAAGAATTCTCGGTTCGGTGATATAGAAGTGTATATATACTTGTAGGAGATCGCCGATGTTCACGATGAACGCTCCAGGTGTCGGCGCGACATCGACCCACCGGTCATCGTGGAGGATCTGCAGGCCACCGATTTCATCTTGGAGAAGTATGGTCAGGAAGCCGGAGTCAGAATGGCGGCTCGTGCCGATGGCAAGGTCAGGCTCGGGGCAGGGAGGGTAGTAGTGGCAGAGTATGATCTGCCCTTGGTTACACTCGATGTCCGTCAGGTAGCTTGGGTTAAGCCCAAGAGCTTCAGAGAGCAGCTCGAACAAAGTGTTCCCCAGATTCTTGACCTGTTTCGCGTATTCAAACAAGGCAACCCTACAAAGTAATAGTTTCATGGCAGAATTTAGCTAAGTACAGAGTAAGACAGATCAGCTGGCATGGCATCCGCTGCTGTAGGAGGAGAACATTTGCACGCCGGAGCAGAAGATTGTGGATCGATCATACAAATTTGGTAAGAACTTATCCTCATATATACCATGTCCAAACTAAAACCTGGCTGTACTGGAGAAATGACAGTGAGTTGCAGTCTGAGAGCTCACCGGCAGGCTTCCGGCAGATCGCCGGCGCCGGGCGGGTCGGGCGCCATGCGGAGGTAGAGGGTGTCGCGCCAGTTGGCCACGGGCGACTGGTACAGGTCGAAGTTGCAGTGGTACTTTACAGCCCTCGCCGGCTCGCGCGAGTAGAGCATCGCCTTCTCGCTGCCCTCGCCGCCGGCGGACTCGTGGAACCCGCGCACCGACCCCACCGCCGCGGCCATGGACTCCTGGGGCACGCCGTGGCCCGTCACCTGGAAGAACCCCCACTCCGCGGCGGCGAGGCGTATAGCGGCGACCACAGAGGCGTGGTCCCCGCCGAGGTCGATCACCGGGACGGCGGGGATCGACGCCGTTTCTTGGCCGGCGCAGTGTGTGATCTGCTGGTCGGGGGCTACGGCGCGGAAGATGCGGGGGACCTGCGTGACGCCGGAGGCGACGAGGCCGCGCACGCCGGAGAAGGTGGCGTCCAGCTCCTGGAGCTCGGCCGTGCGGTCGTACGCGGCGGACATGGCCGTTGACGTCACGTCGTTGAGGCCAGAATCCAGAGACGTGTTGCGGTTGCACTTGTCTCCTCTACTTATCTGCTCTGTTTTCCTCTGAATCCCTCTCTAGTGCACTTCGCTATCAAATTACGGTTTTGCTAATTCTCAGCTAGCTGAGAATTAACTTAGTGCTCAGTCAACTTCCTAACCATTCAATTTTGTCTTGAGATTCGTATTTTTTTCGTTTTGTTTGTCGCTGTATGTGACATGTACGTGCGCAGCCAACCAGCTACACGGGCGAGAGGATCGACCGATCCAGACTTTGCATGCTGGGCTTTTTTTTTTTCTTCTTTGTCTACAGATTGGGCCGCATGCATTTCTCGTGCGCAGATTTTTTTTTCTTGTGTTCTGTTAATTTTCTTCCGTTTTGCTAATTCTTAATGGCCTAACCATCCGATTTGTTTAGCGCTAAGGTTCGTGCGTTTTTTTTGTGGCTTGTCTAATTCCCTTGTCTAAACTCTAATGCTATGTCTGAAGTCTCAACTATAGGCGCAGAGGTATTGCACTTGGTTGGGCGTTATAACGACAGCTACCATGATGTTTTTTTATTGTTTTGTACGCCCATGGCCTTTTTTTGTATTGTGTTGTTCTGTTTTCTCCTTTTGCAATTGTGTTTTTTTGCCGTTGAAGAGACCAAGGAACTGTCGGTTTTGTTTTTATTTGTTTTTGTTGATTCTCAAAAGAAAAAATATGATTTGTTTTGTATTGCTTTATACTTTTTTGTTAATGTTTATTTTCCCATTCTCCTTCTAATTTGTCTCTATAATTTCCTTGTCTAAACTCTAATGCTATGTCCGAAGTCTTAACTATAGGCGCAGAGGTATTGCACTTGGCTAGGCCTTATACCGACAGCTACCATGATTTTTTTTATTGTTTTGTACCCCCATGGCCTTTTTTTGTGTTGTGTTGTTTTGCTTTCTTCTTTTGCAATTGTGTTCTTTCGCCGTTGAAGAGAGCAAGGAATTGTCGGTTTGTTTTTATTTGGTTTTGCTGATTCTCAAAAGAAAAAATATGATTTGTTTTTTATTGCTTTATACTTTTTTGTTAATGTTTATTTTCCCATTCCCTTTCTAATTTATCTCTATAATTCCCTTGTCTAAACTCTAATGCTATGTCCGAAGTCTTAACTAGAGGCGCAGAGGTATTGCACTTGGCCGGGCCTTATACCGACAGCTACCATGGTGGGTTTTTTATTGTTTTGTACGCCCATGGCCTTTTTTGTGTTGTGTTGTTTTGCTTTCTTTTTTTTGCAATTGTGTTCTTTTGCCGTTGAAGAGAGCAAGGAACTGTCATTTTGTTTTTATTTGCTTTTGCTGATTCCCAAAAGAAAAAATATGATTTGTTTTTTATTGCTTTATACTTTTTTTGTTAATGTTTATTTTCCCATTCCCTTCTAATTTATCTCTATATTATTATTTGTTTGTGTTGAGCGGTGCGCAGATTTGTTTCTTTGAGACTTTAGTGTGCTTAAATATTGTTCATTCATGTTTTTAAATCTATTTTTCTTAATTAGGTTTTTTTGCGTTACTGATTCCTAGTCGTATGAGAATTAGTTAAAACTTAGTCCACTTTCTAGCCGTTTGATCTATACCACCAAGATTCGTATGAGCAACTGTTGGTTTGTGGCTTTTGTGTACAGATGCAAAATTTGTTCCTTTTTGTCGTGTACGATCATGGGCTTTATTTTAGCGAAGTGGTTACAAGAATTTATTATGTGTCAATGTTTTTCGGTTGTAAATCCGGTTGCAGATAAGATTATTTCAATTGAAATTCGGATTCAACTGAGATTTTTTCAGTTGCAAATGGGTTGTAACTGAGCTTTTGAAAATTGCAAGTCGAGTTGCAGCTGCACTTGCAAATGATATTTTTCTTAAGGGATGTCCTACTCGCAACTGAGATTTTTTTTCCTTTTTTTGTCCTCGATTGCAACTAAGATTTTTTTAGGCATGTCCCAGTTGCAACTACAATTGCAACTGAGTTTTTTCTCTTTTTTTGTCCTCCAGTTGCAACTTTACTTGCAACCGTGATTTTCTAGAGGGATGCCCCCGTTGCAACTGCACTTGCAAGTGAGATTTTCTTTCTTTTGTTTGTCCTAGTTGCAACTGCACTTGCGACTGAGTTTCTTTTTTTTTTGTCCCCAGTTGCAACTCCACTTGCAATTGAGACGTTCTCAAGTATGCCCTAGTTTCAACTGCAACTGATTTTTTTTCTTCTTTTCTTGTTCCAATTGCAACCACACTTGCAACTGAGATTTTTCTCGATAGATGTCCCCTAGTTGCTACTCAGATTTTTCCCCCTGTTGCAACCGCAATTACAACTGAGATTTTCTCTTTTTTTTTGTTCTAGTTGCAACTGAGATTTTTCTCGGGATGACCCTTATTTGCAACTGCACGTGCAACTGAGATTTTTTTTCTTTTTCTCCAGTTGCAACTTTGTTTCCTATTTTTGTTCGTGAGTTGCAAATGAGATTTTTCTCAAAGGATGTCCTAGTTGCAACTACACTTACAACTGAGATTTTTCTTTTCTTTTTTTGTCCTCGATTACAACTCTACTTGCAACTAAGATATTATGAGGCATGCCCCAGTTGCACCTACACTTGCAACTGAGTTTTTCTTTTCTTTTTGTGTCCTCTAGTTGCAACTTATTTGCAACCGAGATTTTCTCGAGGGATGCCCCCGTTGCAACTACACTTGCAACTGAGATTTCTTTCTTTTGTTTGTCCTAGTTGCAACCGCACTTGCGATTGAGTTTCTTTTCTTTTCTTGTCCCCAGTTGCAACTGGACTTGCAATTGAGATGTTCTCAAGTATGCTCTAGTTTCAACTCACCTACAACTGATTTATTTTTTCTTCTTTTCTTATTATAGTTGCAACCGCACTTGCAACTGAGATTTTTCTCGATAATATGTCCCCTAGTTGCAACAGAGACTTTATTCCCCTGTTGCAACCGCATTTGCAACTGAGACTTTATTCCCCTGTTGCAACCGCATTTGCAACTGAGATTTTTTTTTATTCTAGTTGCAACTGCAAATGAGATGAGATTTTTCTCGAGGATGCCCCCTAGTTGCAACTGCACATGCAACTGAGATTTTTTTTCTCTTTTTTCCCCAGTTGCAACTACACTTGCAACTGAGATTTTTTTTCCTATTTTTGTTCTCGAGTTGCAAATGTACTTGCAACTGAGATTATCTCGAGGGATGCCCCAGTTGCAACTGCACTTCCAACTGAGATTTTCTCAACCATGTCCAAGTTGCAACTTCACTTGCAACTGAGATTTGACGCCTTTAATATCAGTTAACACATCTACGCCTAAGGGTGTTATGTAGTGGTAGAGTTTCTTTGTTTTCTTTTGGTGTTTTTCTGTTTTCTTTTTATAATTTTTATTTTTAGTTTCTTCTTCTCTTTCCTTTTTATTTACTATTCGTTTTTCTTTTTCCTTTGCTTCTCATTTTTTTGTTTGAGATTTTGATTTTTTTTACTTTTTTCCTTCTATGTTTTTTTATTTTAGAAAACAAAACCTTATGAATAATACTTTTACTGTGGAAGAAGTGAATATTTTTAGATCTCAAGACTAGTGTTTTTCTAAAATATTTTTAACTTGTGAACAATTTTTCAAAACCGTGTGAATTTGTTTTATCTCATGAAACTATTTTTGAATTGGCAAAAGTACTTGTTTGACAAGTGAGCACTTTTTTAAATTTGCGACTGCACTTGTGACTAAGATTTTTTTTATCCCCAAGTGGCAACTATACTTCGACTGAGCTTTTCTTGAGAATGCCCCAGTTGTAACTGCAATTGCAACTGATTTTTTTCTTTTGTTTATCCTAGTTGCAATTGCACTTGCAACTCAGCTTTTCTCGAGGATGCCCAGAGTTGCAACTGCACTTGCAAGTGAAATTTTTTTCTTGAGGGCTGCCCCAGTTGCAACTACACTTGCAACTGAGATTTTCTAAAGTATGCCCAGTTTCAACTTCACTTGCAACTGAGTTTTTTTTTTCTACTCTTCTTGTTCCAGTTGCAACTACACTGACTTTTCTCGGGGGATGCCCACTAGTTGCAACTTCATGTGAAACTGAGATTTTTTTTTGGCCCCAGTTATGATTGCATTTGCAATTGAGATTTTCTATCTTTTTGTTTTGTTCTAATTACAACTGCAGTTGCAACTGAAATTTTACTCGAGGGGATGCACCCTAATTGCAACTACAAGTGCAAGTGAGATTTTTTTTGTTCCTAGTTGCGACGGCACTTGCAACTAAGATTGTTTTCTTTTTAATCCCCATTTACAACTGTACTAGCAACTAAGATTTTTTTGTGGATATCCCAGTTACAACCTTATTTTCAACTTCACTTGCAGCTGAGATTTTTTCTTATTTTTTCTCCCTTGTTGGAGTAACACTTGCAACTGAGATTTGATGCCTTTAGCGTCAGTTAGCCCATCTACGCCTTAGGGTGTTATGTAGTGGATCGGTCCAAGTATAGTTTCTCTATTTCTTTTTGGTGTTTGTTTCCTATTTTCGTTTTATCTTTTTTATTTTTAGTTTGTTCTCCCTAATTGTTTTTTACCTTTTAACTTCTTTTTATATTTTTGTTTTTATTATTTTTGTACATAATATTTTTTACGGTAGAAGAAGTGGAATATTTGCACATCTCGAGACTAATGATTTTTGCATTTGGGTCAAAAATATTTTTGAACTTTTGAACTTTTTTTTATAAGCGTGTGAATTTATTTTATCTCGTAAAAACTTTTTTTGAGTTGACAAAAATATATTTTTAACTAGCAAACACTTTTTTATACCAGCAAACTAGTTTTAATTTGCGAAAACATATCGACGTGGACTACTTTTTTGAACCCGTGAACAATTTTTGAATCCACAAACATTTTTTAAAATATATGAACATGTTTTCGAATCATGTAAATATTGTGTTTTAACTTTTAAAAATTCACTTAGAGAGAAACTCACAATGTTTGAAATAATTATTCACGGGTTGAACATAACGTTCATTTATATTTCCCATTTATTTTTTGTATGATTTTTAAAAAAATCATTGGAATACTAGAAAGATGAAAAGAAATGGAAAATGAAAAGTAAAAGAAAAACGTTCTTTTGTACGGTAGAAGCTAGTGGAGAAGAAAAGGTCAAAAACCACAACGTAATATTTGGTTATCTCTCTGGCCGTGTTGAAGCTAGTGGAGCGGCTGGCCGGCCGGCCCATGCATGCATGCGTGCATAAAGTTGTACCATCAAACGAAACAAGTACCACCATGCAAAATAACTACCACGTATAGGCTAATGACGTCAGCTGACTGAGAATTAGCTTAATTCTCAGTCAGCTGAGCATTAGAGAGACCCATCAAATTATCGCAAAATGCCAGTCAAACTTTGACGAGAACTTTACTATCACATTGTCACCAAATGACAAATGTGAGTCAAACTTTGGGTAGGATATTAGTATGAAATGCTTCAATAGATGGACTTGCTTCACCTCCCCAGCCCTAGAATAATCCGTTCTACACCAAACCCAAAATAAAAATTAAGGGCTCACTTGATTCTTATGATAAAAAAAAGTGTAGAAATAGAAAACCTATAGAATTCGGATGTCATGTCTATTTGAATCCCATGAGAAGAAAATTTCTCTTTGCATGTAATGAAGGAATTTTTTCTGAGGTTAAATAATGAAGGGATTTTTCACGAGGTCTAACCCAATGTTATTCTCCTATGAAATTTACGCCACAGGATTTCCATGGATATGATCCTATGAATACAGCTTCAGAAAGAAAATTTACATATGATTTCAATCATAAATAAAATCTTTTGAAAATCATATAAATCAAAAGAGCCCTAAACTTACACGAAGAGTATACAGAATTCGTAAAACCATACTAATAGTCCCTCCGTTCCAAAGAATAAGGCTTATATATTTTTGAAAAAGTCAAGCTAAGTAAATTTTGACCAAACTCTTTGAAAAAATTATCAAACAAATATAATAGTATATGGATATCAGGTGAAAATATTTCATGATGCATCTAACCATGTTTATTTTGTATTGTACATGTTCATAATTTTTTCAAAAACTTGGTCAAACTTCCATAGTTTGACTTTAAAAAAATAATATAGGCCTTATTCATTGGAACGGAGGTAGTAGTATACTACAAAGAAAAATAAAAAAAGTTTTTGTTATTAAGATGGGTATATGCAATTTTGAGAAATAATCGTTAGAAAATGAGAAAGATAAGATTACAGTACTAGTTTTATTTTAAAAATATATAAATATTTGAGCAAGCTTAAATCATGCATATAAAATATTAATTTTCTGTAATATTCCAGTTTCCTTTTTTCCCATTTTGGTTTTTTAAGCCAGGAATAAGCTGAATGGGTAACGAAGGATGGTTAATCTTCTGTAATATTCCATATTAATTTTCTATGGGACAGGATGTTTTGACTCATATGTCTAGATATAGACATCATGAAAAAAAAATAAAAAATGTCAAAAAAAAATTCTAAACAAATTTTCCGAGTGTATATCTAGACATTTTATGTCCACATAATTTTTATTTGCAAAAAAAGACATTTTTGTGCCCTGTATAAAAAAAGACAAAAAGATGTCTCCTGAAAAATCATTTTAGAACACTGTAATTTATCTTTTTACATAGGCCACATTACAATGTTTTTTTCATTAATTTTTTTTGGTCATACATAAAATGTTTGTATGTTCTGCCAGAATTTCGGTTTGAATTTTTGTGACATTTTGAAATGCGTTTTTTAAAACAGATTTCCGCTATCTTCTTGGCTATCTTGTTTTTGTTTACTCTGCCACTACTACCCTCCCTATCCCCAGCCTGAACAGCTAGCTGTCGACCTCCGGCTTATTTACCGTGCTTCTCTAAGATGAGATTGGCCATCTCCAGATCCTACACGGGCATACAAAGATATCATGCTTAACCATGCTGAAACTCCAAAATGTTCAGGGGTTTCGGTCACGTGCTACTTCAGCACGCATTTTCACCTGGCCTCGACAATACACCCTCGTCGGAGATTACATCAAGCATTAATACTCCATAGGGTTAGATGCAAGTTCCGATGTCCAGTTCTAATTGAGTTCCCACAAAGCGTTTGTGTTATATTGGCATACGCTCTCGTGTTCATCATCCACACCAGCCGATATAACTCAGTAAAAATCCAGATAGGCAGGCCCTACCTATGGCTGCAAAAAGTTAACCCATGCACAGAACAAAAAAATCATCGCACAATTACCACATCAGGATTCCAACACCTCAACAAAACGATTCAAACTTCTCTTCCTGATTTCAAGTCATTCAGCCGAGGATATTATTATTTCCACAAAGCAGCAAAACTAAGAGAAGATTTTAGCCCCCGAAGTAGTTTGGGTTTTAGACAAGAGGTTCACAAATCATAAACTGCATGCGCGTATGTAGGAGCAGCTACATTGAGAAATCTACAGCGTCCTTCGCGTTGGAGCTACGGCCACCCAGCTCCTCAGTGGTGAGCAGCTGCCACCTCCTTGGGTTTGGTCGCCTGGAGAGAAGCAAATGTGAAACAGAGGTGAGAAACTGTATTCATTACAGCAGAAAGTAATGAACAAGGTAACTGAATTTAAATAACAGGTTGGAATAGTTTAGGGACAAAAGACTAGTTGTTGTTTGTAGGTATATCACATGTTATGTAGAATAATCAAACCAGACATGCAAAGTAATAAGATGCTCAATCAGAAGTCTGATGCTTTACTAAAACCACGGCCATGCCATCATCAAATCAAAGACCATAGAACGACAACCAATTCAGTACCATTGCAGAGTGATCAAATCATTTCACAGAGACGATCGCTATCCGGGCAGGTTTGTCGGCAATACTGGTTTGGGTAATTACATTGTCTAGGTAATGTAATACTGGTCTAATATCAAAGATGTACTGAAAACTAGAATCTTATGACTCAGCAATGTGGAGCTCAATATATGTGTACATTAATAACAGATCATCTCAGATTGATAAAACAACACATTAGTTTGGTCTCCTCGATACAAAATACACATGATTCGAAGCAATGTACAGAATAAACTGGTGTCCACCAAGTGTTTTCAATCAATATTGACATTTTTTACTAGAGCATAGAAATCCTGTCAATCTTCATGTGTCCTGGACTGGGGCCTAGAAACAGAAACACATTTTGTCTAGTCCTAGCAATGCATATCTGACCAACAACAAGTATCAGAGGGATACTGATACAACTAGTCGGCACAACCACAATTAACACCACATGTCCTAGTCAGATACAAGAAACCAACAAGGTGTTGCAAACACGCCAATAGACAGACAGAAATCACAGAGGATTAACATGCATCACTGACAAATTGGGCAGCGAATCCCGCCTTACACATAAGGCTGAGATAACAACAGGACAATAACCACCAGATTTAAACATGACACCACACAGGTTGAGAACTACTAGGTCATGGTCATGGTTAATAACAATCATATATATCCAGAATAAACAAAAACTAGGCATGCCAATCTAGCTACTGACATGACATGACACAACAAAAGATTGAGAAAACTACTAGGCCATGCTCAACAATTCAACTAAGCAAAGGGCTCCGTGTCGCGAAAACAGGGAGACCTGTCTCATCCAGGCTGATGACAGTAAACAAGCCACCCACATCCTCGGTCAAGTCACATAACAGAACCCTCTGGCTAATTTCGGATTCGCAAAAGGTCACCCAGCCAATCCAGCCCAAAGCCTCCGAATCCTTGAGGCTGCCACAGTTCATCGGTTCCAGCCAATTAGACCCTAGGATTGATTTCACCAGACGCCTACGAACCCTAAGAACATTGCCAACTGACGCTACCACTACGCATCGATCGCACGGTACCATCGCCGGTACACACAGAAGAAGGGAGGTAGCGCTGGGGGTTAAGATTGATTCCGTTACCTTGAGGATGCCGAGCTTGACGGAGCCGTAGACGACGCCGATGCTGAGAGCGGAGGCCCTAGCCACCTGGAAAAACAAGACGAGAAGCAGGTCAGATCCGATCTGCGGAGGGAGGTCGCGGATGAGCAAAGAGATTCATTCGGATCGATGGTCTCTTACGAGGGCGAGCGTGCTGACGCCGGAGTAGGGTCCCATGTCGGCGGCGGCGGCGGGATCCGGGAAGAGGAGGAGGAAGAGGGCTTGGTGGGGGAGGCGACGGGAGACTCGGATTGTTGAAGAGGAGGGCGACCCGGTGGGCCGGGCCGGGCCTTATAAGGGAGCGCAGCGGAGGCGTGTGGAGGGCGGACAGCTGCGGGTGGGTCCCGCGTGTCATTGCCTGTACGAAAGGGCGTTTCTTCTTGTACCGCAAGAAAGGGACGGCAGACGGGCTACCGGCACGCGAATGAGTGGGCCAGGCCTTATTTGGGGCCGCGGAGGCTGGGGCCGTGTTAGGCCGGTTATCACACGACTTCTTCTAGAGATCAAAAAAAACACGATTTCTTCTTTTTTTAGTGAAAGCCATCATGGCGGATTTTATTAATGCGCAACCAAAGATACATCGTCCGCCAGAATGCTTATAAGATAATCAGAGGCTCCTCTTGCCAAACGTCCCTCCGCATGGCGTGCTAAAACATGAGCTGCCATGTTGGCCTCCCATGACTATGAGAAAAAACACCTACTAGGAAATTACCGACAGAGCAAGGTACATTCCTCGAAGATAGCAGCCTCCGGCCCTAGTGAATTCCCGCCATTCATTACCTCCACGCAATCGGACACTGGGAAACCTGCCACGACACGCTACGGCTCTCTCGATTTTACGGAAGAATCAAGAGCGTCCATAGCAGGTTTCCAAAGTAGGTTTCAGCATTCATCAAAGTAAAAAAAGAAACCGATTTTCTATGGAGAACAAAATTATCCACGGGAAATGATATGACCAATTCAAATGCCTGCACATACAGTGCCCATTTCTCCAAAAAAAAAAAAAACAACAAAAATGGACACATCCTCTGTATTACCAACAAAGTAATGTATGCACGGTCACTTCCTCTCCTACTGCCACCACTGCATATATACTAATGTTTAGAAACATGTACCTCGAAGAAACTTGTTTCACAAATAAAACCAGGCCAGGCTCACTAAGCACAGATTCAGGCCCAAGGGCATCATCATTACGTTACAATGGTTAATCAATATACACACACACTGGTCAGTCACACCAAGCTCATCACCTGTTCGCACCGCGCCCGCCCGCGAAAATATGTTACAAAAGACTCCTTCCAAAGTAAAGGGCATGAATAAGTTACAGACACAGCCGCCGCTTCGAGGGGGAGCGGGGAGCACACGCAGAACAAGATAAGCTTAACCTGATCTCCTAAATCCCGTCGTCGGGAGTGTCTAACAGCAGCTGCACACACATATGTCAGTCAGGGTACCATCAGATCAGGGCTACAAGGGAGGAGGGGGAGGAGCTGGGGTCTTCAGCTTTGGGACCTTGAAACTGGAGTGGAAGAGTACCTGCTGAGGGCCAGGTGACCCTGCGGGTTTCAGGTGCATCCTCGAGGAGCAGCGCCGAAGAGCCAGAGCCTGCATGCATACGGCAAGGGCATTAGGTTTCAGAGCATGTTGCTTCCATATACAAACTTAAAGCCCAAGAAGATCTTCAGCGATTAGAGAAAAGCAGAATGATGCTGCTAGTGATCTGGTATGAAAAATGATCCTTGCAATTCACAGTTACAATATATATGTTAGAAAATGCTTTCTGAAAGCTTGTCTATTAGTGGAGGCTAACCAGGTTTCATTAAGCAGAGCAGCTGATATGCAAGAATTAAGAAGTGATTCATGACAACAATAAGGTGCCAAAGAGAGACACTGGCAATCGATGCAATTTCACGTCACTACCACGCACACGCAACGGATATGTTTAAGTTAACCTTCTAAACAGCAACACAAGATGTGGAAATCGAGGAGGAGGCATCAATTACACCTAAATATCATTTAAAACAGGTAACGATAAAACCACTTAAGAAAGTACTCAATCAGGCAAGAGGGCTGAGGACACCTCCAAAAATACTTCAAACCCAAGGAAATCGATCAAAGGGTTGTTCAAATATCATCAGAAGGTAGACATAAACAAACTAATGGGGTTTTGCACTAGCATAATATTAGACTGGTAGTACACCGTCAAGATGGTGTGCCTCAGTAGTATTCCTGTGCCATACCACAATCCCAGCTCAAAAACATTTAACAGCAGGCTGCAAGACACGATGATAAATCTTACACAAACCTCCAACCAAAACTCTTGAGTTATTATTTGTGTAGTGTTGGCTCAGGTTCATAATATAAAAAAACAGAAGTTTCTAGGACTCAAAACCAAGCACATTAGGTGTAATTAACCTCAACCTACAATAGCACAATGGCAAATTTTGTATGTGTACCATAAGGTTCAACAGAACTATATACGAAACGATTGCTCTTGACCATGATATAGTTAAAGATTTGATTGTGATTGCCTAGATGCCCGGAAACCAAAGGTTTTATCGATAGTCTCAAGGAAACTATCTGACAGCGAGCATTCGAAACTTAAAGAACACTCGCCTAGTTTCCAACTTTCCATAAATTTACTATTTGTCCATATTTTACAGCAAGATGCAACTAATACAGCCCACCAAGAATTAGGACATTATAATATGCGAGGATGAAATGCTGGTAATGAAAACGACATGTTGTCATCCTACTCCTGGCATCCCAAGTGTATTTGCGATGGTCCTTTATGAGCACCCTACCACTCACATCATGCTCATCTAAATTCCATCAACCTTATTGTGTGTCCATATTTACAGCAGGACGCAACTCATGCGGCCTGCCAAGAATTAGGACATAGATGAGCAAAAAGTGCCACAGTGACATGTCCTACTATTAGTCTCCCAAGTATATTTGCGATGATCCTTTAATTATGAGCATCTACGACTCACATGATGCTCACCTAAAATCCATCAACCTTATTATTTGTCCACATTTACAGCAAGATGCAACTGATGCAGCCCACCAAGAATTAGGACATCATAATATGCGAGGATGAAATGCTGGTAATAAAAACAACATGTTGTCATCCTACTCGTGGCATCCCAAGTGTATTTGCGATGGTCCTTTATGAGCATCTACCACTCACATCATGCTCATCTAAATTCCATCAACCTTATTGTGTGTCCATATTTACAGCAGGAAGCAACTCATGCGGCCTGCCAAGAATTAGGATATAGATGAGCAAAAAGTGTCAGAGTGACATGTCCTACTATTAGTCTCCCAAGTCTATCTGCGATGATCCTTTATGAGCATCTACGACTCACATGATGCTCACCTAAATCCCATCAACCTTATTATTTGTCCATATTTACAGCAGGACGCAACTCATGCGGCCCACCAAGAATTAGGACACAGACAAGCAATAAGTGTTAAAAATGATTCGTCCTACTATTAGTCACCAAGTGTATCTGTGATGGTCCTTTATGAGCATCTACGACTCACATGATGCTCACCTAAATTCCATCAACCAAATTCTTTGTCCATATTTACAGCAGGACGCAACTCATGCGGCCTACCAAGAATTAGGACATAGATGAGCAGAAGTTTAGTGCCATAAAAAGAGTAATTATTTGCTGTATCTACTCTTTGCAGGGTAGGTGTGGTTTTTGCATATAGATGAACAAAACAGCAGTACAATGTTATAGATGATCTCCCGCTTCGTGACACTACTGCTCGGTGCTCGCACAATGCTCACCTAAAATCTATCCATTTTACTCTTGGTCCATATTTATAGCAACACAGAACTCATGCAGTTTGAATTAGACAGTACAATTATTGATCAAAAGTTGTTACAAAAATCACAAGGTTTACTATATAGGAATAAAGCTGACTGCACTCAAACAGCATATGACTTATAGGACACTGTATCTGATGAGAAAAGTTAAGAAATTCTAGTATCTCTCTTTTCAGGTTAGGTTTGTTTATGCATATAGATGAACAAACTAGCATTACAAGGTTACCCATTCGCTTGAAAGTGATAACCTGGTCAGGAAACATGTTCGGTTCTGACTTGTCTATAATAGTGTATGTGCAATGGTCCTTTATGAGCCCCTACAACTCAAATAATACTCACTTAAATTACATAAAATTGACAGCAAAATACAACTTATGTGGCTTGCCAACAAGGCATTATGGTCAAATGTTACTACTTCTATAAAAGAAACTTGCAGTCTAGGTTGTCAGTGGAGTATGCCACTACAGGAATGATATACTTGGACATGGACTACTTACATTTGATAAGGAAGAGGAACACTGACGCTTCTGACTGGTCTCAGGTTGATCTTCTGCCATTTGCTTCCGAGGATTATTTTTAGATTTCCCGCGTAGAGACCCACCTTCAGACCTAGATCTTCTGTGTGTCCCATTGATATCCTTCTTTCGCTTTTGACTTGCCTGCAGGTGCCCACCCTTGACTTTTTGGGTCTCGTCATCTTCCTCGCTAGCCTGGAAGTGCAGTTTTTGCAGCTTACTCTCAAGAAGTAGCATCTTCTTGTTGGCACTATTAGCTTCTGCTTGTAATCTGCCAATATCAGCATCCTTCTTCTGGGCCGCTGCTTGTAATGTGCCAATATCATCATCCTTCTTTTGGGCCGCTGCTTGCAGCTCCTCCACCTTCTGCTGAAGCCTTTGCGCTGCTTCAGTAGCCTGTGCTGCCTCTGTTTTCTTCTTCTTCAGGAGTGAGTCGTAGTCCTTCTCCATTGTCTTGAGTTGGTGCCAGACGAAATCCTTTTGTGCAACTAATGCAGAAACTTCCTTATCCTTCTCTGAGCTCAGTTTCTTATATGCTGTCTTTAATTCCCTTATCTCAGCTCTCCATTTTCTTCCACTGTGCCCATGTTCCCTAGTGTTCTCACTAAGCTCGGCAGAAGTTTCAGCTTCCTTCAGTTTCATCTAAAATTCAGAAGAAGAAAAGAGCACACACAGAACACTAGTTAATGATGGACAAGTTGTACTCATGCTTGTGAGTACCAAGTGGTCCAACTGATGTCGGGTACATACCTTCAGTTCTGCAGCCATAGCTTCTGCACAATTTTTGAAATCTTCCAAGTCCTCATCTTGGTTTTCTACATTGGACACAAAAGGCAATGATATCAGTGGAGAATAACAACATAAATTCCTAGAAACCGGGTGCTCCTCTCTAATGTTATATAGTCATTCTGCAAAAAAAATGTTATTCTAAATGGAAAGCATAACACTAGGTAACATTTTAGGCTGGTAAGAATCGCCAGGAATCACAGCGGTTGATAAAATGTGAGTGGTGTGACGAACCGAGGACACAACAGAAGATATCATTGTTGGAATACTGGCTTAATGTCCAACGATGCAACGATGCAACAATGCATGAAGTGTCGGAGCGATTAGCAACAACTTTTGAAGACCAGACATTGACATATAGGTTTAGTTACCATACAAGTTCCCAATTTTTTGTTCAAGGCATAACAATATAACATAGGCATGGACGGAGACTTTTTTTTCAGTTGCAGTAGCTTTGGACAGTATAAAGTTGTCAAATCTTATCAGTGCACACAGAACAGTGACAGATTTCACATCAGGCATTTCACAGCGAACGGAAAGAGGAAGTCTTTTCCACCGGATAGCAAGCAACCAATCCAAGCATTTCACAATGAACACTAATAAAGGTGAGACCTAAAACAAAATGAACCAACAGAGCCGGCTGGCAATCAGCAGCGCAAGAACCTCCAGGAACAAGCCCTGAGCCCAAAGAAGGCCAATAAAGACGCCACCTTTGGCACCCAAATCCCACAAAAGAACCCACGGCCGTCGAATTCTTTCGCCGAAACCGACGGAAGATCCCCACAAGAACAGGGGAGGATTCGCGGCAAGAAGAGACACCAGGGGCGGGGGTGGGGAGGAGGAATCTTTTCTTACTGGCGTAGATCTGGTAGCGCCGGGCCTCCCTGTCCTTGACCCCGAGGAGCAGGTCGAGCTTCGCCTCGTCGCACCTCTTCACGCAGGTCTCCGTCCTCTGCGTCTGCAGGCCAAACCCTAGACAGCGTCAGCCGCCGGGCGAGCGAGGGAGAAAGAACCGTAGAAGGGAGAAGGCTAACCCATCACCTCGTCTAGGCGGTCATGGAGGAGGCCGTCGCGGGCGACCCAGAAGTCGTGCTGGATCTTGAGGAGCGCCTCGAGGCGGGACCGGTCGGCGAGCAGCGCCTCGATGTGCCGGTGGTTCTTGCGCAGGATGGCCGCCATCCGGTCGTATATGCGCAGCCACTCGGCACGGCCGGCGCCGCCGCCCTCCCGCTCCGGCGAGGCGCCGGCGGTGGCGGCGGACATGGGGGTGTGGGGGAGGAGCGTGGGAGGTGACCGTTTGGGTGTTCCGGTCTTTTCGTCGTCTTTTCGATCTCGTGTGCGTGAACGGCGAATTAATTTGGTCTGAGGAGGAAACGACCGTTGGATTATAAGGAATCCATGCTCTGCTCTCTTGGCGTGCATTTTGGCCCTCCTCTAGTTTTCTAGGTTTGTTTTCATGGTTATTTCATCGAATATCTGGGATCAGATTCTGTCTCGCGAAAGAACGTGAAGATTAGGCATTTTATACCGTGAGGAAAAATCAATCAGGAAATATTGATGAAGATTCTCGTCGGACAGAGACATGGGCCGGCGAGAGGCGAGACGGGCTATGAGAGGGCCATGCGCCACCCCGACGCACCAATTGTTAGGTGGCGCGCCGATAATGCTCGTGGGACCTACGTATCTCGTCTCACGAACACTCTTCTACGGCAGGTCTTCTTCTTTACTGGAGAGGCACTCCCTATAGGTATCGTAAAATTTTCAGTGCGACGGCAACCAGAAGTGTTCTCCTATTCCAAGAGGAGAAAATAACCACCCCCATAGACATCAACATGCCCTTGACATGGGGGAGTAGCAGCTTCATCACCTCCACCAACAGCACTGTCACCATCTTCGCCAATTTGTGTAGACCGGAACCCTTATAACATCCTCGTGTTGTTTGAACGCTAGTAATCAATGACATCGGATAGAGACATGGGCCGGAGAGAGGCGAGGCGTGCAACGCGGGGACCGTGCGCCACCTCGATGCACCAGTTGTTAGGTGGCGTGCCAACCGTGCTCTTGGGACCCACGTAGCTGATCTCACGATGATCTACTACGGAGGTCTTCTTTTTCGGTGCGACGCCAAACCAAAAGTGGTCTCATTTCCAAGAGGAGGAAATCAGTGCAGCCATACATACCAAGTTACCAACACGCCCTTGACATGGGGGAGTAGCAGCTTCATCACCTCCACCACAGCACCATCACCATCTTCGTCAATTCGTGTAGATCAGAACCCTTATAACGTTCTCGTGTTGTTTGCATGCTAGTAATCAATGACATGTTATTCTTTGTTCGTGAAGATATGCTTTCAGATTATGTTCTATATCATATGCCTCTGAACAAAAAAAAGAGTGAACACAACAAATTTTCCCGATTAATATCTTGAGATAATTAAGTTTCCCGAGAAACTTCGACATATCCTTCTTGCAAGTAGGAGTTGAATTTTTCAAATGGCCTATATTTATATTCTTTGGGTCGATCTCTAAGCCATGATGGTGAATGATGAAGTCTAGAGATCTCCGAGCCGGTACACCAAATATGCACACAACAGAGGATTCGTCTTGAGTCCGTACTTACTCATCCTTGCAAATACTAAATATAAGTCGGCCAAATGATTTGACACGACGTCCGACTTCACGACAACAACATCAATGTAAACTTTGAGTATGACTCCAATAATATCATGGAAAATCAGATTCCTTGCCCCCTCATATGCAAGGCCAGTTTTCTTCAACTCGAAGGTCATCACTGTTCAGTCGAATAAACTAACAATCCCATGCCATCTAAAGGCTGTGTTGGCCCGTTGGCCGAGTGCTCTTTCGGCCATGAAGGTTTGATTGTACCTCGCACTGCCATCTAGAAAAGATAATGACTGTGTGTTCTGATGCATACTTGATAACCATATCGGTTATTTCCATAGGATATTGATCTTTGGGTCTTGCTCTGATTAAGTCTCTGAAGGCAACTCTGATCTTGCCAGATCATTTCTTCTCGATTGATACAATGTTGACGATTCAGTCGGCATAATTGTACAGCCTTATAAAACTAGTTTTGAGGAATCAGTCGGCCAATTTCTTTCTTTGATTCAATCATATACCTTGAGATTAAAGTTTCTAGCCAAGTGCTTGTGCTGTCTGAAGGCCTTTATCAACCAGCTCTTGGCCTAAGATAACTCACTAGCTAGGCGGTGTTGCCAAAGTACAAACACAATACTAGTCAAGTGTTATTATATGAAGTGCAAATTAGAGTGACGTATACACAGTTACATACACACCGTTAAAATCACATTGTTTTTGGCGGGAATATGGCATCACTTTCGCGGGGCTATTGTAATACCCTGGATATTTATATCTAGTTTAGCTAAAAGTCGAGCTAGAAAATTTCGTTTTGTCTCTTAATAAGGTTTAACCAGCTATTGGTGAGACGACACCGGCTCGGGGGCAGTGTATGTCAAACCATGATTATGGCTATAACCATATATGTGTGAACTATTGATTGTCATGCATTTCATATGCATAAGAAAATTGAACTCAAGTAAATCCAATAACCATCACACTCTGAAACAAATAATAAAGTAACTAATGCATGTCGATAAAGGCCTCGTTAATTATCACTTTTGTTGCTTGAGTGTTTAATGTTTTAAAATATGCAACTTAAGAACTCGGAGGGGCGTCGAGCGAACATATTCTGGAATTCTTATTTTTATAGAATAATATTTTTGAGAAAAGCTATTTTACGATATAAGTTATTTTGTCGGTATAATTCGTCTAACTCGCAAAATAGTCGCGAGGGCAGATGCACCGATTGAGGAATCCTAATAATCGAATTTAAAAGAATCTATAAGAATAATTTGTTTTCGATGGCATTTCCTAGTAAAATCAATTTGCTATCAATACACATTTTAGTAGTGTGTTAAATATTTATACCACAATTGATCAGTCTTAGTATTTTAATTATCCTTTCATGTGCACATATGACATCCATCAAAATACTTATACCATTTACTTTTACGCTTTTGCTAACGCTCAGATACCTGAGATTGAGCTTAACGCTCGGTAGTCGCGTCGTCGCCGTCGCCGTCGAGGACTTGAGCGAGCCGGAGGCGACGAAGACGCGGCTGGCCGCGGCGGAGGTGGTGGAGGCGAGCAAGAAACTTAACTGGGGGGGTGCCGGCGCCGGAGAAGATTCGGCCGGCCGGGGGGGGGGGGGGGGGGGGGGGGTTTAGAGGGAAGGTCCGGGCGGCGGCGGACCGGCGGTGGGCCGTGGTTGGAGGAGGGCGGGGCGCCGAGGCGGCGCGGTAGCGGCGCCTGGCGCGGGCGGCGGCTGCTGGCGGCATGGCCGGTGACACGGAGGCGGAGGGTCACCGGAGGGGAGGAAGAAGATGACCGAGCATTACCTTTGCGCTCGGTCGACTGAGCGCTAGGCACTCCCTTACTTTTACCGGGCCGAGTAACACTCGAGTGTGCTAGTCCTTTGTGTTTTTACCAGAGCCTATCTCCACCGATCTAGCAAAATGACCACAGGAGGAGCTGTCAACTAGAGGGGCAGCCACCGTACCAACCTAGGACACCTCAGCCTCGTATAGAAGCTCAAGGGTGAGAGGAATCGATGAAACACTTCTCTGCTGTAGCTTCCGAGCAGAACCTTTCTCATCCTCATACAATTCCTTCACCAATCGAAGCCGACGCCATGGCCGTGACTTAGGAGATCAAGTATCAGGGTAGAAGGAGGAAGCCATCTAGCTGCAGCCAAGAAGGAGAAGCGGAGATGCTACTGTAGGAAGTTCCCCATCATGGTTCAGTGGTGGTCAACCCCATCGCTGGGGAGGCGGCGGCGGCAATACACCAGAGTGTTACGTCAGCGGCAACCCAGCTGATTTCCATTGACAGCGGTGAGCGGCAAGCAGTGCTGGGTCAAGATGGACTCTGATCAGTCAGAGGCAGGTCGCCGGATGCGTTGCCGTCATCATCGTCGGAGCATACCGAGCCTATCGGCACCAGCTGTTCATACTCCATACTGATGCTGGATAGGAAATTTGCATAGGAGACCAAGTCCATCCCCAACCAGTTTGAGACATACTCAAATCCCCAACCATCAGGTATAACTCCACACTTTGGTGCACCAAGAATCCCAATGATATGATTTCTAGTCCACTTGTGATACATAGAGTAATCAGGTTCAGAATGTTGTCCATGTAAAGATTTCTGTAGGAATTAATATTTAGTGAACAAACACCTTCCAAGACTTCTCTACATCGGTAGTAGTGGTAGTAGCTGCTGGTCCATGTGCATATGAGTAAATGATTAACAAGATGAGAACCGCATGTCCACCTCTACAAATATAGCATCTCATGTACTGAAATTAGGAACTGCTGTAGCTTTCTCTGTATGTGTATGCATTGGTGCTTGCTTGCAAATCTGAACTGAAGCTGCCATGTTATTGCTCTGCTTGTAGTGCATTATTTGCATCCTTGTGTAAATAAGCCAAGTTGAGAAATGACAAGTAATAATCATGCGTTGGGCAATATATCCAGAAATAGCATGTGTACTTCAGTAGCACAAAACTAATCAAAATTGACCATTATCTTTTAGAGAAGCACATGTACTGTACCATATATTCAGGTTCCAGTAGATGAACTAAACCCCAGCAAACCATCAGGTCTCACCCAAGAAATTAAGCAAGATTGCCCAATGCTCTCGTTTCACTTTCTTGTAGTGTGCTAATACAGACACCTAAATATTAAAACTAATTCTTACCAGATAGAGTTTATATGAGATCATCTAAGAAATTAAAATGACCAACTCATTGACCTTCATATTCTGGTTCATATTTTGAATCATCTATAAGGACCAAACAACCACAAGTGTGTGATACATTCAGTTAAGCCCTTTCAGAAACCAAGATGAACTTGATGTAGAGTGTACAAAGCTTAAGACCATTATTCTTTCATCACAAATAAGCATCTACCTGATCATTTGTTAAATACATAGCAGTATTCCAGCACTATATCTTCAGGTTCTAGTGAGCATAATTAACTCTTATTAGAAAAACTTCATGTTGTACACCAGTAGCAATTCCTTGTCGCAAGGAACATATCATTTCTACACTTGTACTTGTAGTTTCAGGCGATCATCTAGCATCTCAGTCTGCTGAAATAAAATCATTGCAGCACCATGTCTAATGGGTTTTAACTAACTGTCCTAGAATTACTACCTCCAGGTTACCAGTTCACATCTTCGCTGTCGTGTAGCTCTGGAACAGCAAAGTAACACTTCACCATGATACATATACCATGTACTCTTGTTTGCGCCGGAGGAGCTGAGTAATAGGTTCTTCTCTCTACTAACAGTAGCATTTAGATGACAAGTTAAGTAGCCAAATATCAGTCCAGGTCACTCTAGTCTAGTACATGAGGTAGATGAAATGATTTATTTGGACCAGTAGAACACCACGTTCCACTTGTTATCCAAGTAATATTCTTAAAAAGCTAAGTCCAAACCTGAGATCCATATATGAATTATAACCTTTAGCTAAGATAAATTGTCTTGAAGCAAATACAGAAATGATATGATCTCCAACATACAACTTATACCTTTTACAAGCATCTATAGCTACATATGACTTCACTAAATCATATTGCTAAATAATAAATATTTACCTGATGTCAAACAACGATCAGTACTCGAATAAAATTCTGGATGTAAATATCATCCATGATTAAACCTTATATGTGTTCAATAACATCAGAAATAACTCAAGCAAGGTTTGTTTCTTGCCTGATGCATCATATTATGCAAGAGGGAAACTGTTAACCATGTATGAACTGAGTTGATCACAAATACTTTGAAGTCAGTCAAGTAGACATATAAAGCATGCATGCATCAGACTGTTATGTGCACTTCGGCTTAGTGTTGATTAGCTTTCATTGACATTTTCCAGTTCGGATCTTCTTGGGATTCTTATGGATGAATTAAATCTTTATTATTGTGCTAACTTCCGGATATCTCAGGCAAGTCTAGCTCATGTCCGCTTGATTATTTTTATCAAAGTATTTGCAACTTACTATCTGTGATATCACCTGCATCAAAGAAAAATATATGTTATGAATAATATGATATGGAACTTGTTGATCGACTGATGGAGCAGTCGGTGAACTGTTATGGCTGGTAGTTCGAACCCTTGTTTGGAGGCTGTCAAGCCATTGGAAGCGGGTTCGACTACATGGGATATCACCCTAGGATTAATAACAATTGCCTTCTTGGGTTCAAGCGCCGTAGTGACAGCGTTGACCACACGACCTGTATGGGCGAGGCTGAGCTGGAGAAATACCACCTTATAAGGCATATCACCCAGGGATGGCAGTTTGGGGTGTGACCTCTGCTGTAGGCGACCAAACTGTTGAAGGGCTCTACTGTAGCCAATGTTATGGACGGGTAGCTGGTTCTGCCAGCTACGATGCGAGGTATGTCAAACAAGGTGGGTGAAACAACTTTGTGATCCAAAGTCCGGTAGTGAGTGCAGGGCACGGTCACCTAGATTGCGGATCGTCTGTGGGTAAAGTAACGCACCTTTGCAGAGTGTATCAAATTGTGGCATTGTCACTCCCTGTTCCAGGAAGGAGCTGCGAACGTGGCGAGAAAGGAATCCACAGGGGATTCTAACAGCTCGTGAGGTAAGAAGATCATAGATTTCATAAAAAAAAACTGACCTTTCTTAGAAATGTTTTCGAAAATCATTATACTTCTAGACCATTGGTCCTAGTAGATGATAGTGCATCAAACACCTTAATCTGGACTTGTTGAGTACCTCCGTGTACTCATACGTAAATTCCTCCTCCTGCTTAGGTTGTGAGCCGGTAGATACTGAAGCAGAATACCCAGACGTTCAGGGCGTTCAGGAATAGGAGTTCGAGGAGCAGACACCCGATGAAGGAGAAGCAGGAGAAGCAGCCGACTCCTAGTTGGACTCCAACCAGCAACCCAATGAGTGTCTATCTATTGTAACATTTAGGCCATTATTCTTGTAAATTCTTGTAAGAGATGAGTTGTAATTTGATTTGTAAAAGTAATTCAAATGTTTATTTATCGAATCCACTGCCGTGCTTCTGTTATGCTACTCTGATGAGCGAGATGTTGGTAAAGTGATACTTTACTCGCGTCGAGCCAAAGACGTGCACTTGCTACACAAGTGGTAGCAGGTGTGGGTCGCCACAGCTATTGTTTGTTTTTCTGGTTTGCTCAGTGAGTCAGTGCACATGTGCCATATGTGATTTCGTGGGCAAGCTATAGCTAATCTCTCTAGACGCCAGCTTTACATTTGTTCCCATCTGTCTGCACACACCAACGGATCAGCCACTCGGAATCCACACTCTCGTTCATATATACCCGGCTACCTCCAGTTAATCCATCACCGTCTCCAGATTAATTCATTAATCATTCAAGAACATCTATCGATGGTTCCAATGGTAGTCTCGTGGGTACACCTGATTGGGGCCGTCCCACTGCTCTGCCTTGCTTTCTGGCACGCCGCGGACGCGTGGTACCGCGCCGCCTTCTTCCTCAAGCACGTCGGCAAGAAGGACAGCAATGGTGCCCGCCGCCGCCTCCCGCCGGGCCACGTGGGCCTGCCGTTCCTCGGCGAGACCATCTCCCTGCTCTGGTACTTCAAGCACGCGCGCCGCCCCGACGAGTTCATCCGCGCCAAGAGGCGCGCGTACGGCGGCGAGGGCGCGGGGATGTACCGGACGCACCTGTTCGGGTCCCCCACCGTGGTCGCCTGCGCGCCTGCGGCCAACAAGTTCGTGTTCCAGGCCGGCAGCGACACCTTCGGTGTCCGCTGGCCCGTGCCGGAGCTACTGGGGTTGAACGCCATCGGGAACGTCGAGGGCGGCACCCACGCCAGGCTGAGAGGAGTCATCCTCCGCTCCATCAACCGGCCAAGCTCACTCCGGGCCATCGCCGCTGTAGTGCAGCCGGGCGTCGTGGCCGCCCTCGACTCCTGGGCCGACATGGGCAACATCATCGCCTCCGACGAGGCCAAGAAAGTAAAGCAAAATAATTAGCTTGTTTTTTTCACCTATTCTCAGTCAACTAAATTAATTAAGTAATTTTTTTATGCGTCAAGGTGATGTTCGCCAACATCTGCAAGATGTTTGTAAGCATGGAGCCGTCGCCTCTGACGGTGAAGATCGACAAATGGTTCACCGGCTTGGTCGCGGGCCTCAGGGCATTGCCATTTGATTTTCCAGGGACGGCGGTCCATGGCGCTCGCAAGTGCCGCCGGAAGCTGAACGCGGTGTTCCAGGAGGAGCTCGAGGCGAGGAAATGTACGGCGAAAAAGTATGACGACGTGATGGGTGGGTTTATGGAAATGGAGGACGAGCAAGGGAAGAAGCTGAGCGACGATGAGGTGGTGGACAACATCGTGTCCGCCGTTGTCGCCGGCTACGAGTCCACGGCCACCGCCATTATGTGGGCCATGTACCACCTCGCCAAATCCCCTGATGTCCTCGCCAAACTCCGAGTAAGCCACACACTCATATTTCTATTATCATTTTCTCCATTTTCTACTTCATTTTCAATACCTTTTCCAACCACCTATGTTGTTAAGATATTATAATGCAAGGAGTCATCCCAAGCTAAGTAATATTTCATGACTGTAGGAGGAGAATATAGCAATGAGCGAAACCAAAGTCGGCTCACATTTTATCACGCACGATGACATCTCGAAGATGAAATACACGACGATGGTGGTGGAGGAGACGATCCGGATGGCCAACATCGCGTCGATGACGCACCGCGTGGCGAAGAGGGACGTGGAGTACGGCGGGTACACCATACCGGAGGGGTGGCAGGTGCTGGTGATGGTGAGGTCGCTCCACACCGACCCGAACTACTACCATGATCCACTTATCTTCAACCCTGACAGATGGAGTGTAAGTAAAATAAATAAATATATATATTACTCTTTTTCTATCTACACGTTTGCCATGAATGAGCTAATGAAGATTGACGAAGAATTCTGAACGAATCGATGCAGGAACCGGCCAAACCGGGGACGTACCAGGTGTTCGGGGGCGGGCACAGGATCTGCCCCGGCAATATGCTCGCTAAGCTGCAGCTCACGATCATGCTATATCACCTCTCCATCGGCTACGAGTGAGTGCTAGCTAAATTATTACAAATTCAGATACTACCTAGTTATAAGAGCCTGGCTAATCGCCAATATGATTTGAATACAGATGTACAGTATTTTTTCTTTTGACGCAAAGCATTGTTTTGTTGCAATTAAATAATTCGGCCTTCGTTGATTATGAATTCCAGATGGGAGTTGGTGAACCCTAAGGCAGAGATCGATTACCTTCCACACCCGAAGCCAATGGACGGCGCTGCCATGACCTTCCACAAGTTTGCAAAAAAATGAGAAGAAAAAGTTCAAGTGCTTACCAATCTATAGCTACATAGACATGGCTGTTAAATCATACGCGTACATGTATGCAAATTTGGCAGTGATGCACGAATCATACATCAGATCAAAGCTAGTTAGCCTGTCATTTCGACTTGCTCATGCTCTGCAGTTCAGGTCTTGATGGTTTTTACACACATGGTCAAATTTGAGTCCATTTTACTCCTGACGTGGAGCAACAGTTTGGGCTGCCTAGTGTTAATTTCAGTTCACCGACAAAATGGGACCACATGCTATGTGCAACGCCTAAACAACTACAAATAAAGTGGAGCCTCGTACTAAACCATCAGTTGCCCAGCTAACTGCTCTCTTGCTTACTTCATGTCCTGTCTATCCTGTGAGCTCCTCTTTCTTGGGTCTTCCTGCAGCAGTGCCAAGCCACCAACACTTCAAAAGCAGACTGAACTTCTGTCAATGCAGTAGAAAACAGGTATAGTATCAATAGATAATCTATATATTAATTCTTCGAGCCGTAGAAACGAATTCACACGACAAGAGCAACAGAACAGAAAATCGATGAACAAGAAGGTGGCAGCAAATCATTTGCTCTAAGGACTAGAAAACCACGGGCAATGGCTAAAGATCTTCAAACTGGAATCAATGGCTAACGCTAATTAGCGTGATTAGTTCCTGTCTATTGAATCCATACGAGCTGTGTTTGGAGGCCAATAGCATGGATCAGAATATCGGCTGTATTAAAAGAACAGTTAACTGTCATCTGTTACGGTTTTACCCTTGAAATCAAGGTAATCCTAACACTTGGTGTCGGTACTCCCCAGTACTTGTGTTGGAGTACAAGTAAAACAACTGTTGAACCCACGGATGAGTTCGGGGTGCCCGTCGAGCAGAACCTTCACAGCGCTGATAAAGGCGTCAACACCGATCCTGCAACAAAGGAAACAATAGGATCAGGCTGAAGATTTTCACTATTTAAAAGCTCAGAACATGTAAGATGCAGTCGCTAGTGCATCACGGACTTCCTGCTAACAAGTTCTCTCTGGACCGCCAGGAACTCCTTGTGCTTCTCAGGATTGTCACTGAAACTGTCTGTCACGGCGCGGAGATACAGGAGGGAGTTGTAGAGCGCCAGCCTTCAGGGCAAAGGGATCAAACGGAACGATATCAGAATACAAGACTAGGCTAAAACCAACAATTGCAGCAAAAATGTACCAGCTTGTTCGTAACGACATTAGATCAGAATAGTGATGCTGCTTCAGGAAGTACATGTTTGTACCAGAAAACCAGAGCAAAAGAAAAAGCCCGGAAAGAACAAGTTACATTGCATGGTAACGAACATTCTGACATGCTTTCTTGTATTCACAACATTCAATCACTATACTGCATCAGCTTGCTTAATTTCTGCCACAAGATAAGAGTTCCCCGTCTCTACAAAGTATCGATACGATACGATCCATCAGGAAACGCTTATGCACTACTTTTGCATAAGCATCAGAATATATGTTCACACTCATGTCCTACATTAAGTTATCATTATCTTCTCTACCATCAGAATATAGGCTTGCTAAATGTATTTTGATGGACATATCTTGCTGCTCATGGTATAAGTGGGTCTGATTCTCCCCTGATCTTTGTGAGTTTTATTTTATTAGGTAGGGATGACAGCAATCAAGTGCATCCCTTAGGTAGTGCTACTTTCTCTGACTACTTGAATTTTCATGCAAACTAACCGTTGTACATATTTGTCCACGGGTATTATCATTAATAAAATTCACTCACTCACACCAAACCGGGACTAATGGTTTGTTGCACGTTTCATAAATCTCGTACTTATGTCAATTAAGGAGGAATAATGGCGGGTAGAGAAGCACTTAGATGTCAGGGCACCTGCTTGTTTATCTGCCCATGCTCATCATCTAAGACAATGAACACAGTTAAAAGAGTCTAGTGCATATCGTAAAGGGCAAAATGTTTCCAAGAGCTAAGTTTTTTATGCAGCATGTAATTAAGAGCGTGTGCACTTAGATGTCAGGCAGTGCTGCATGTAATTCAATATCATATTTCACGTGGTGTTTAGCCACAGACAATTGCTACAATCATATAACTCCAACTATAGTGAAAGATAAAGTCTACAAGCCAGTCCAAAATATAATTCTGCAAATGTGTGAGTACTTACTGACTGTCTTCATCTTGGCCTTTACCGTTGACAAGTTCAGTCTTATTGTCCTCTTGCTCCACCACCTTTTTTCCTAGTGCCCTCTTCTTTGTAAGAGGCTCTAGAACTTGCTTACGTGTTTCCTCATCATTTCTATTCTTCCCATCATTCTATTAGCAAAATAGCATTTAGTAAATTGACACACCCACTCAAACCAAAAATCTTACTAGACCAATAAAATGTCAACCCAAAACAAAGAGAATGAGGCAGAAATACAGATAAATGGTAAATCACAATCAGCACTAATTTCAATGTGTAAATCTGCAGATGTATATAAGCGCCTCATTGATATCGTTCCCACACTCTTGACTTCTTGAGTCTTGATCAATCTACTGTTAAAAAATATAAACTAGTTCATTAAGCACTGCCCCCACAAGCACATTTCTAATGGTCCTACGGATATCAAATATCATAGAAAGCAAACCTAATTCCTTCGTTCTAAGTACATTTTCCACTTTCCAGTAACACATCTCATGCATGCAATCTACCATAAATTTGGATGCTTATTATATCATGAGCAGAAACCACAGTGGCATACAGAAAAAACATGATTCTTGGCGACCGGGTAACTTGTAAGCAGTGCCCTTGGATAAAAAACATGTGATTAATTCTACAACTGATCCAGCAGGTTTACTTAATAAACATAACATTGTCCATTGGCTACATGTATGGCAAGACAAGGTCAGTAAAAATATAACACGTGATGAAAACAAGGTTTTTTTTTGTTTTTTTAAAGGATGATGAAAACAGGTTTTTGGTCTACAAGGTAAAACTAGAATGTTTGTCTTCGCAACAAGGCAAAAAAGATCACGATCACATGGCATGAGGTGGTCAAGTAATTAACATGCAAGCTATGACTTCCAATAACAGTAGCATGGTCAAGCAGGTTTATTTAATAGGCACAACATTGTCGATTGACTGTACATGTACGGCAAGACAATGTGACTAAACAGTAAACAGATATACTTCAATGAAATACTTACATCCGATAAGAAAGTGACACACTTGCGCTTTTGGTTAGTCTCAGGTTGCCCAGCAGCTAGCATTTTCTGCATCTCGCTCATATCCTTCTTGGGCAATTGATTTGTCTCAGACTGCTTACCTTTGTGTTTTTCAGTTTCTCCACCTATCTTCTCGGGCATACAGCCCACTTCCAGTAGCTTACTCTCACGGACTAATTTCCTTTTGGTCTCAGCTGCTTTTGCTTTTGCTTGTGCTCGCAACCTGTGAATCTCATCATCCTTCTTTCGGGACGCCACTTGCAGCTGTTCTACTTTCTGTTGAAGCTCTTGCGCTGCTTCAGTAGCTCGTGTTGCCCCTTTTTTCAGGTAACTACTACGGAGATCAGCATAGTCCCACTCCAGTGTCTTAAACCGATCCCGGACAAAATCCCTTTCTGCACTTATTTGAGAAACTTCCTTATCCTTCTCCGAGCAAATAGCTTCATAAGCCTTTTCCAATTTCTGTAGCTCTGCTTTTAGATCTCTCCTGATGTTCACATGGTCTGCAGCGTTTTGACTATGCTCCATACCAGTACCACCTTCAACTTCCTTCACTTTTATCTAACATTATAAGAAGCAAAAAAGGCCAAAAAACCATGATTAAGAAAATTAACGAGACGCACAAGCTCTGCTGCATGCTTTTGAGCAATGCAACTTATGTTTCAGTAAGTACCTGAAATTCTGTATTTTCCGCAGCCAAAACATCTACAAAAGTTGTTAAGTCCTCAAAGTCGCTCTCTTGGAGTTCTGCATTTAAAGGAGCAGACAACGATATCAGTAGTTCAGTACCAACAAAATTTCATAAAGACAGGGTGATCTGTTCGAAAAACTATCTTTAACAAAACACAAAAAGGGGAACATATCCAGTTAATATAACTAGTTGTTAGTTGCCTAACTAGTTACAAGTTTCATTTGGCTGCCTGCACCATGCTTAGGGCTCCAAGAATCTTGTAGAAGCCATCAGATAACAAAGAATAAGATCGCACAATTACAAAAGGATCATTTAAGTAACTAGTGTGGAGCAAAGTGTAAAGTAACATCCAGCTCAACCCAAACCATTAGGTTCTTAATCAGACAAATCTGCTATATGAGGACATAAACCTCCACACATTTCTCCATGATTACACTAAAATAGACATCTCGGATGATAAGAAACGGAAGTAGAGAGCATATCAGATTGTGCCCCAAATCCCCTGCCCCAAAATCGTTGACAAAGAAAAAAGATTACTTGGCTCCTAAATATGCAGGTATATTTCACACCAAGCATTGAGCTTCGCAGCATAAGGATACAACACCTTTTGCACCGTAGCAGTAAAAGGTAACACCAGAAGATTATTCCCGAGTTTCAATTGCAATCATGCACACACTTTCTGAGAATTTCTTATTGTCTAGCCATAGTAACTGCACCTATTACAGAAACAAACTACTAGAAGAATTATGGAGAGAGTTCAGATTAAATATTAAAATCGTCTACAGAATGAACCCCAGTTCGTGGAACTGTGTGAACCGTCAGTCAGTTTTCCTCTCCGAACACTGACCACCAGGAACGGAAAACCTGAATGCAGCAACAGCGACAGCGCCTAGCAGAGCAGAGCAGAGTAGCAGCAGAGAAATTGATCATCTTCATGGTTCGACCATCTTACCGGCGAACTTCCGATCGTCCCCGGATGGCTGCAGGTCCATGTAGGCCGCCTCCCACCGCCTCCTGCTCTCCTCCGCCTGCACTTCACAGTAGCCGGCAGCCCGGCACCGATGAGTAACTCAGAGAGAGCGAAACCCTAGGAGAAGGAGGACGGGAGAGGAGGGATGACCTGGAGGAGGCGGTGCTGGAGGAGGGCGTCACGGGCCTCCCAGAACTCGTGCTGGAGCGCGTTGACGGCCTCCAGCCGCGCGCGGCCGGCGGCAGCGAGCGCCTCCACCCGCGGCAGCATCGCCACGACCCGGCCGTACACGCGCAGCCACTCGTCATCCCCGCGGGCCGTCATCGCGCCAGCGCCGCCGACGGCCGTGGAATGGCGCGGGAGAGTGGAGATGTCCGGAGACGGCATTGGTCAGCCGGCGCCGCAGCTCCGAGGGGTGCGGCGACACGCGAGGCGGGACGGCCGAGCTGTCGAAGTCCAGTCACAGTACACGCTCCACAGTGCTTCGAGAACCGCAGTACAGGTGCGGCTCGTCGGCTGATTAACTGCCGACGTTAAAAGAAAAGTTGGTGTACAGATTCTTAGGTCCTCTTTGATTTATTAAAGAATTTGCATAGGAAATTTGTAGGTATCAAATTATTTGCAATTCATCATGTTAAACCTTATAGGATTTTCTTCCTAAGAAATACTTTGCACTTGGTTTCATAGGGAATTTTAACATCCACTTAAAGCTATTTTTAAAATCAATTTACTTCTCCTACGATTAATCAAACAAACTCTTATGCATATTAAATCATGATGGATTAGAGTGGGTGTCAAATTTCAGTTCTACTATTTTCTTCTCTATTTCTTTTCTTTTGTTTTGTTTTTTGTTTTCCTTTTTTCTGTGATCTTTTTCCTTTTTCTTTTTTCTTTATTTCTTTACCTTTTTTATGATTTCTTAAATCTGTTCATTTCCAAAAAATGTTCAAACCTAACAATTGTTCAGATTTGAAAATTGTTCAAAACTTAAAAATTGTTTGAATTGAAAAATTGTACTTTTAAAAAATTGTAAACACGGTTCATGTTTGAAATTGCCCATTTTAAAAAGTTGTGCATTTTAACAAATTTAAAATTGTTCATATTTAAAAATTGTTCATTTAAAAAATTGAAATTGTTTATTTTAAAAAAATGAAATTTGTTCAAATTTGAAAATGTTTAGATTTTAAAAAAATCATGCTTGAAAATTGTTCATTTAAAAAATTGTTCACTTGAAGAAATGCTCAAATTTGAAAATTGTTCATATATGAAAATTATTCATTCTAAAAAATTCAAATTTGAGAAACTCCAGATTTTAGAATTTTATTCAAATTTAAAATGTTCAGATTTTTAAAAATAGATTTCAAAACATAAAAAATACTATGCTTTTCTTATTGACGTCTCGCTTCAGGCGGCCGACGCGAAACGCGCCGCCTGCGGGCGCGATATAAACGAACCCCACAGGCCCAACAATATCGCCGTTCAGCATACAACTTGGTCGAACGCCCTAACGAGTGAACAAAAAAGTTCAGATTTTGATTAACGTTTAGATTTTGAAAAAGTGTTCACATTTGAAAAATGTTCGATCCAAAAAACTGTTCAAATTTAAAATTTATTCGAACTGAAAACATTCAGATTTTGAAAAGCTTAAAAATATTCTAATTCGTTCCAATTTGAAATTTGAAATCATTTAGATTTTAAAAAAGTTCAGATTTGAAAATTTGTTTGGATTTAAACGTTATGCAACGGGTCTTATGCAACGGGCTTGGGAGTGTAGATTTGGAGCCTGTTTGGATTGCAGCCCCGGGCTGCCAAGCCAAATTATTGGCGTTGACCGAAGTGGTTGGGCACCGTTTGGATCACAGCCCATAATTTGGCGTGCCAATGCGACCTACAGCTTTCCAGTACAAATCGACGGCAACGATTTGGCAAGGCGTGGGCGGCGGAAAGCCGCGCCAATATTTTGGCTCGTCCGCGTGTTGGCAGGGCGGACGCTGGCAAAATCCAAACACACCCTTGGAGCCTTATGCAACGGCACAAGCTGCACGTGCCTGGGCCGGGCCTCCATGGCACATCAATATCGCTGCTCAGAACTGAGTCGAATGAAGAAAAAACACAAAGGAGATGCGTATCGACTATCGAGTGGCTGCTCGTTACGTGTCGCCAGTCTGCGCGGGCGTAAATGCGGTGTGACTCATGACCTATCCACTCGATCAGCTGTCTGGTTCGAGGTAGGTGGAACACAGTAGCTATTGCATACCAGGTTCGCCACCAGCTCGGCTCCACCCCTACTCGAAGATTGGTTCGGCACCTAAATCTATACTATATATATATACTACTATATATAAAAGTTGGAAGATTTCACACCTGTTCCGCGTGTCCACGTCGCCCGCATTCCCTGGGCCGTCCGACCGCTCAGTTCAACGTCTACGATAGGGCCACGTCACCTCGAACTCACGCCGCACTGTTCACCAGCGAATTTTAACCAATCCCCTTGCGCCACGTCTCCAGGTCACTGAGCCGGTCTCACCTGCTCACCCGGTGACCCCGAGGGAGAGAGAAAGAGAGGCTACCGCCCGCCGCATCCGAGTCGCCGCGAATCCCCGCTTTTCTCTCCACCTCCACCGCCCTCCGCCCCTCCTCAGCTCCTCCTGCTCCCTCGCCGCCACCGCCGCCGGACACGACCTCATCCCCTCCTGCTCCCCAGCAGGTCGCCGTTCCGGCCGGCCGACTCGCCGCGGCGGCCCCCTTCCCGGATCAGTCCCGTCGCCTGGCCGAACTCGACGGGCTTTGCCTCGCGGCGGATCCGGATCGACTCCTCCACCCTCCTAATCTGCTCCTCTGTGTACCACATGGCGTCGACACGCCCGGGCGGCAGCGACCGCGACCACATGGCGAGGGTCATAGCTTGGGCGGCGTCGTTCAGAGGCCGCGGCGCGACTGCGGGGTGGTTCTCCTGGCCAAGCGGCGCCCCTGCCTCGTGGCCTCCGCCTCCACCGCCGGCGCTGAGGACGAGCTGGGCGGGCGCCGTTCACGCTGTCGCCATCCGCGCCCTCAGCGAGCACGAGCCGCCGCCAAATCCAGCCATATGGTGACGACCAGGTGAGCATCCTCTCCTGCCTCTTCATGGGGCTTAACCCTATACCGGCCCTATGTGCCCCTCAGCTCAGCCACAACCTGGCCATGGTGTGCAGCCGTGTGGTGGGAACCTGGAGGAGGAGGAAGAAGGCAAGCAAGCACGGAGATGGATTGCTGGGGGGTAGGAAAGAAGCGAGGGAGGAAGAAGGAGAGACCCCTAACCTACTGCGCCCCATCAGCGCTACCGCCAGCCCAAGCAGCAGCGACGCTGGAGATGGAGGAGCTCTGCGTCATGCTCTTGCCCCCCTACCTCCGCAGATAATGATGAGGATGAGGAGATCCTCCTGCAGCTGCTCGTCCTGCACAGGAAGAAGAGGCCTTCGTCAGGTGCTGCAGCAGGCCATTTGAATAACTTGGCCGGGCCTCCATGGCACATCAATATCGCTGCTCAGAACTGGGTCGAATGAAGAAAAAACACAAAGGAGACGCGTATCGAGTGTGACGAGGGGTAGACTCATCAAGACCCATGGTTAAGGTCCCTAGGTTATGAATATGGGGGAGAGAACGTGGTAGAGCTGGAAGTATCGTCGGCTGACAAGCAGGGCAAAGATTTTACCCAGGTTCAGGGCCCTCGTGTGGAGGTAACACCCCTACGTCCTGCCTATCTGTTATTGCTTTGTGAATATGATGGTTACAAGGATCCCAGCGAGATGTCGATCTCGCTAGGGTTTGTGGCTCTGGTGGTTCGTTGTCTGGTTCGATGGCCCTCCCAGTCCTTAAATAATAGGCTGGGTATCGGGTGTTCGTAACCGACTCGATTTACAAGTAAGGAAACTCTAAACCGACTATTGCTTCGCCAAACTTGGAGGATACTCCATCTTCGTGGGCCTCCCTTCATGGGCTTCATGTAGGCTCTGATAGTTGGGCCTAGTCGATACGTGCACCAGGTACCCTCATGGTAGGGTACCCGATAGGCATACCCATGTCAGTAGCCCCCCGAGTACTTGTCTGATTCGAAGAGTCGGGCATGGACTCATACATCATGCACGTTATACTTTTTACATCTGCATTTAGAATTCTTATGAAATAGCACATGTCGGCTATGTCGAGTGTTTCATCGACTATGAGTTTTTGCTTATGATAGTCAAGGGATATTAGCTTAGCAGGCCCGGCACATACGACGGATCGGGGCCGGTTAACTACCATTTGTGGCAAAACCATACTAGCTTTCAATCAAACTCGAGTCCCCGGACTCGAATCTGGAACAAACTGGACAGACTCGAAATAGCCGTTGAGGTCTTACGGAATCGAACTGCAGTATAATTTTGAATCAACCCAACGCGTCCGTCAGGGATAATTCATCATGTCTGCTGACACGGAAAATTTAAGGATTACGCTGCTGGAGCGGTCCTTAGCCCAGCTCGACTGATCGGCGGGTCTTACCTTTGCACTATGCATGCAGCATCCAAGGATCGTCGGATCAACTCGGAAATATTTCGAGTATGATTTTGCTTATGAACTGAGTCGAATGATTTGTCGACTGTTATTTTGCCATAATTCTATCGGGTGCGCGACAGCGCTCCCGATGGGAGTAGCCCCCGAGATTGTGCTTTATTGCTTGCAATGGAGGATAATCTCAAAATCTTTTACCCTGCACATTTTAGTCAAAGAAATTTTTTGATACGCTCCCGATGGGAGTATGATGCTACAGTCGAAAGAATTTCGACTGGACTCTATGACATTTGCTAAAAAACCAACCAAGACTTATGCGAGAGACCACCCGAAGATATCATCGAGTGACTTTTATGCCAGTTGTGAAAGAGAGAACAACATCAGCAATGACGCATTTTGCGACTGCTATCTCTGACAAGCGGTGGCGTGCTTGGAGAGGCTTTGATAAGACGTGACCCTGTTTTGTGGGCCCGTTTCTGCAGAGCTGACCAGGGATGACGCCGCGTGGACTTGATTTGACCGTTCTGGCGCGATTTTCACGGGGCGTAATGATGTTTTCCTGGATTCTCATGCGTAGTGGACAGAGTGGCCGCCGACGGTTACTCTCCGTGGTTGCCACGTGTATGGCCAGATTTCGCGCGTAGCGTATGGATTTGTTTTGACGGTTGCGATCGTTTGTGTGATCTGTGGTAAATAAGGGGGAATGGCGCTGACAAAGGTTTTCACTTGCCATTTGCTCCCTGCGCCGCCTCTCGTCTCCTTCCTCGCGCTGCCCCTCCATTGCTCTGCGCCCAAGTTCTTTGCCCCACACTTCCTCCACTGTAGCAATGGCGAAAGGTGGAGGTGCGAAGCGTGGTGCTGCCGCCGCCGCCGCGACCGATGCGGCCAAGGGCAAGAAGACTGTGGCGGGTACATCTGCATCCGCCGCGCTGAAGAAGGGCAGCGGGGACTAGGCGAAGTCCACCGTCAAGGACGCCCATCTGCTCAAGCTTCGCGAGCAGGGATATGTGCCTCGGCGGAGCAACTCGCCGTCCGCGCTCCATCGCCCAAGGAGGTATGCCCCGAACCACGCGCCAATGAGCGCGTTTGCTTTGCGGAGTTTGTGTCCAGGGGCTTCTCGCTTCCCCTCCACGACTTTGTTCATGGCCTCCTTTATGCCTATGGGGTGCAGATCCACGATCTCACCCTGAACGGTATTATGCATATTGCGTGCTTTATCACGCTATGCGAGTGCTTCCTTGGCGTCGCACCCAGCTGGGCGCTATGGAAGACCATATTCATGGTGCGACCCAACAGAGGAGGTGGTCGCACCTACCCCGTGGGCGGCTGCGGCATCCAGGTGCGCAGCGACACCCGCTATTTCCGCCTGAAGACCGTCGACTCCGCGCAAGGCTGGAGGAAAGGGTGGTTTTATGTGAGTGTCGAGCAAGAAGGAGTCGCTACCTTCTCGACTGCGGCTTATGTCAGGACCAAGGCTTGGGATCACCAGCTCTCAGCCGAAGAAATGGAGGAAGCACGCCCTTTGCTGACTCGAATCGACGGACTGCTGGACAAGGTCACAGGCATTCACTTGATTGCCACCTTTGTGAAGAGGCGGGTGTGGCCACTCCATGCCCGAGCGCACCCCATGTGGGAGTTTGAGGGCGCGAGTGACTCCACCCGGATGAGCCCAGAGGAATTGTCAAGGAACGAGCTTGTGACGCACGTGCGCCACATCACCAGCCTGACGACAGCCGACCCTTGCAACGTCGACTGCCCTGTTGCACCATATGGGTTGGAGAACCCTTTGCTTGAGGTGTGTATGTGTTATAGCCTGCTTGCAATGAAGAGTTTGCCACTCGCATGTTCTGTTATATGCGATTTTGTTTCTGACTTTGCAATCTGTGATGTATGCTATGCAGGGTCACTTGACTGCTGCCTCCCTCCCTCCTCTGCCTGAAAATGGCGAGACTGAAGAAACACAGGCACAGGTGGTGGACCCAAAAGGGGATCAGTCGCCCATCCCTTCTGCCACCACTTCGCATGTGGAGGAGGTCGAGGAGGAAACAGCAGAAGAAGTCCAATCTGAAGACAAGGCCACCTCTGACCAGGAAATCGATACCGCGCACCGAAGCGGCGTCGACTGGCCAAGAAGGCACCTTCTGCTGCAAGTTCACCCGCGAAGGAGCAGGTTTTGGAGGATGACGAGGAATCAGATTTACCACCTATTTTCCAAGCCGCTCCTTTGCGTGCGTGCTCAACAAGCTCGACTCTTCCGCTTCAGTCGAGTGGCACCCCAGCCTTTGGAGACCAATTTTTGGCGACTCCGAAGACGAGGAAGATGAGGAGCACAGGTATCTGTTTTTGAGTATGAGAATTTTGTGCTGTCACATGTTTGTGCTAACCATCTTTTTGCTTTGTTGTGTTGCCCACAGCGCTGAAAACAATCAGCCTGGGACTCCTCCAGTCGAAAATGTACCAACCCTGGAGCATTCGAAGTCTGCACCGACGGGAAAAGAGGCTGCCCAGCCAATGGCTACTGACGCTGCTGTTGAGACAGCCAAGGCGGCAACTCCAGATGTCGGGACATCAGTCGCGGCTCCTGAGCGTGGATGAACCACGTGAGTAACTTTTTGCTTGACCCGTTTAGTTGTAGGTCTGTGAAATTTTGGATTTTTGCTGAATCCGTGTGCTCGCAGCCCTTCTACCACACCTTGGCAGATTCTGCCAAGGCTTATGTCCAGGTGGAACAGTAGAGGGACACCATGCGCGCCGAGCTCGAGCGGCTCAGTCGTGAGTTCTCCTTTTTTGCTTTTTTTTGCCAAACTTATTTTTGCAATGCTTGATCTTGTCGAGTATTGAATGCACGTGATCTTGCTGGGCCAGGCGAGAAGAAGGAGCTGGAAGACGCACTCGCCGCGCAGCGCGAAGAGTCGAAGAAAGAGTTGGCTGCCGCCACCAACTCAGCCGCTGCACGTGAGCGAGAATATGCTGACCAGCTCGCGGCACTCGCGCAGGTCATGGGAGGTGAGTAATCTTTTCTCCTTTGGATATGACAGTATAACTTGTCGAGTGTCGTAAAATGACTTATGCCTGTTTTGAATTGTGCAGAAGCTGTTGGCGCACCGGCCTCTGCCGACGTGGCGAATGACGATCTTTCGCTGGAACAGGCTGTGGGCGGCTTAGGCGCTTTATGCAACCAGGCGAAAGGAACACTCGCCAAATCGACGAACACACTTGGCGTTGTGTACCAAGTGGTGTTCCCGACTGGCGTGGTGCCGTCGACGGTGGATGACTTTGCCAACGTGTTTGGCCTCGGGACGTCCACCATGGCGGGTTTCGCTCGCGCCAACACGGTACGCGGATCCGAGTCCACCATCAAGCTTCTTATGGGACATGGGATAGATTGCGACTATGAGGCAGCACTGTCTGCATTCCCTCAGAAGCCAGATGGGAAGCCCATTTCCCTAAAGGGGGTGAGTGGAGCCGCCGCGCGACTGGCCGAAGTTTTTATGAATACCATGGAGCGCCGGGCACTCGAGACTGCCAATCGTCTGCTTAGGAAATCGAAATCTTAGGTTTAGGGTAGCTGTACCCTTTTGCTTTTTTATGCCTTGTAATGATACCTTCTGAACTGCGCGAGTCTGCGCTTTGTTTATGCTACCTTGCTTAGGAAATCTTAAGTCTTTTGCTAATGCTTTTCACTCGAAGAGTTGTATGCTTATGACATGTGTTTAGCTTCTGATACAAACTTTGTGTTTGTGATTATGCTTTTTGAACAGTCACGAGAACCTGCTACTGCGACTAGTTGATTTTTTTTTAAATAATATTTTTTTTAAACAGAAATTCGGAATCTAGCACGCGTTTTCGAGAAATTCGGAATCTAGCGCGGTGTCGTCACGGCCCGTGCCGAAACAAGGGGTTTCGGCACGGCCAGCGCCGAAAGTTCTGATCTGCATGTCGCCGAAGGCAGCGGCAGGCGTGGCCCACTCCTTTCGGCAGCGCCCGTGCCGAAAGAGGCCTTTCGGCAGCGCCCGTGCCGAAACCTGCCAACTAAAGCACCGCGCGAGGCTCGGCCTTCTTCTTCTTCCTTCTCTCGCCCGAGCTGCTGCCTCTCTCTCTGTTCTTTTCCGTTTCCATTGAGAAAGACCACCGATTCTTGCCCCAAAAAATTCCTAAAAGCCCACAGATTCAAGGAATAGAGAATAGGAGGGTTGGGGCATCCCCGATCCGTTGATGGGATAGCACTTTGTGGAGGTGTTTGGGGGTGTGGAGGTGGAGCAATGGTGGTCAACAATGGTGGATAGTGGTGCTGTGTGCCGTGTTGGGGAAGCTAGAGGCGTGGTGCGGCGGTGGTGGTGGTGCTAGATTGAAGGGCAGCGGGAGCTACGCACGCGTCAAGGGTAAACCCTAATCTCTAGATTTTTTAGGTTAAGTGTTAATATAATTTAAGGTGGATGCATGACATATGTGTGGATTAGTGTAGATATATTTTAGTTAGTGGTCATATTTTAGGTGGTCATATTAGTATATGTTGTCGGTTAGATGTTAATATAGTTTGCCGGTGGATGTGTCAGGATTAGTGTATGTTGTCGTTAGATGTATTGTATATTTTGAGTAGTCTTTATTTTACCGGGGTCGACAGGGCCCCCGACCACGTCATACAGTGGTACAGACTCCTCGCCCACGACCTACATACGAGCATGGTAGTTCGTCCCACCAGCCCGATCCTTCCCAGCCCGGTCGCTCACAGCCACTTATGTACGAGCAGCCAGATCCTACCCAGCCTGGTAGTTCGACTCCTCGCCCACGACCTACATATGAGCATGGTAGTTCGTCCCACCAGCCAGATCCTTCCCAGCCACTTATGTACGAGCAGCCAGATCCTACCCAGCCTGGTAGTTCGACGTGGCAGGCGCCACCTGTGTACGGGCTCGGATGCCGCCTTCGTACGGGTATGGCATGCCGCCTGGTTACCAGTTCGCGATGTCGCAAGGTTACGGGATGCCGCCTTCGTACGGATACATCCACCTCAACATAACGTGTGGAACCCGTCTGCTATGCCGATGTCTCAGATTCCGGTCCACCTCCGTAAGTACTTTATAATACTCTCATTTATTTATCATGTCCACCTAGACGGAGTACTGACGTAACATCTACATGTACAGGTGGGGGTGACGACTCTACACACACGGAGCTGTCCGATGACCCGACGTACCAGACTCCACCGCCGCCACCGACGCAGGAAACCCAGACATAGGAGGAGGAGCCGTTGCAAGGCCGAGGGATGCGTGAGCACCGCGCTCCGAGTCGCTTGTCACCTACCGGGCGTCGACCGCGTATACCGCGGACACGTCCTCGCAGAGATGACTGATACTACTATCTTCCGTATGAGACATATTATTATCTACGCACCACCTCCGTGTCGTGGCAGACGTCGTTGAGACTTGTCTATCTACGCACGAGACATATTATTATCTATGTATGAGACATATTTATGTTCGTATGTACGACACATATTATTATCTATGTACGAGACATATTATTATCTATGTACGAAACATTCCACATTGCATAAATTAATTTAACATACAGCACTACATGTCCACGTTACAACTTCACTACTTCTAAACACTGCATAGAACAACTACTGGTACAAATATTACATGCAACTCAACGATAACTAATTCGAATCAACGACTTCACTTCCCTCTGCCACGTGCTCGTGTTGGAGGCATGAAGTCGTCATCACTATTTTCATCGACGACAGCCTTGGATGCACCAACACTGTTCAACTTACGTCTAGAGTTGGCTTATTTAGGAGGCATGAAATCATCATCACTATCATCTTCAACGGCTTTCTTGGATGATGCACCACTCTTCGCCTTTGATATAGCCCTCTTCACTGTTTCAGCGTGAAGGAGATTTCCAGGCCCATCAGGACATGCGCCAAAAGCATTTCCATCCAACCAAAATGAGGGATCTCTTTGTTCACAAACTGTCCATCGGCAGGCTAGTGCTGGACATTCACAAAATCAGGGAAAAAAGTTAGTACGATAACACTAGATTCTAACATAATATAAATTCGGTACTCAGTTACCTTCACGTGAAATGCATAGGCTTCCGGCGAAAAATGGATTATCCTTGACTTAGGTGTCATAGGCATGTCCCTAAGCCCCGCCTCAATAGCTTTTAGCTCATTAATTCTCTGCCACTTCCACCGCCACCCATCAATTTCATCTGAAATTTCTTCAGGGTCATCTGGATTTTTTTTTGGCTATAATTTCTCCCACCTCACGAATGTTGCCCCACTCACTAATTAGCTCCCTATAATAGCTCTTCGGCCTACCCTCCCTAATATTACCTTCAGTCCATATTGCGGCGTGATACAAAACACACCACGACCTATGCTCCGAACTAGGACCCGAACTACCAGACATCTTTCCTATCCGACTGAGGAAATAACCACGCACCACACCCCTCCTCCATCACCAAATCTACTGGGGTATATATATAGGCTCACCCGGGAGAAGAAGAGCGGGAGAAATATGGCGGGAGAAAAAAGGCGGGAGGAAAATGGCGGGAACAAAATGGCGCGAGAACTATGGCGGGAGAACTATGGCGGAGAAATATGGCGGGAGAAATATGGCGCGAGAACTATGGCGGGAGAAATATGGCGGGAGAAGAAGGGCGGAATAAAAGCCGGGAGCGCGAAACAAATTCGGATCAGGAGTTGCATGCACTAATCGCTTTAACCAGGAAAATAGCTCTGTCGGCACGGCCAGAGCCGAAACACGCCTGTCGGCGTCGCCATTACGCGAAAGCCAGAAGCGCATGCAGATTTGCCTCCTTTCGGCCTGGCCCATGCCGAAACCAGATGTTTCTGCATGGGCCAGGCCGAAACCTTGGTTTTGGTCCGGCCTTTGCCGACGCCGCGCTAGATTCCGAATTTCTCAAAAACGCGCGCTATTTTCCGAATTTCTGTTTAAAAAAATATTATTTAAAAAAAATCGCGACTAGTTCCTCGCAGGCTCCAATCACCACCCGATCCCAGGGTCAGGTGGCAAATGATGCCAAGGTGATAGAGTATATGAAGGCTAAATTTGTGAGAATGGAGCAAGATCTGAAGGACGCCCAGGCTGAGCTGAATCGATTGAGGGCGAGACCCGCGTTGGCCACCCAACGCGAGGATTATGTGCTCGGGGAGATGGAGCTTGTGAACAGGCAACTCGAGTGTAAGTTCGAGTCTTGCTTGTTTACAAGCTTTTTGCGTAGCTTTGCCTTTTTGATCTGACTGGTGCGCCCGTGTTTGTAGGCTTTGTCGACAACTTCCAGGCTGAAAAGATTCGCGTGGAAGGGCGTCTGGATAGCGTGGTTGACGACCCTACGACTGGGCGTCAACACTTTTGGCTTGATAGGTACCATGCCCGCATACTCGCCACCCTGAAGGATCGCGTCTGGCGAAGTGCTGAACTGCTGGAGTTATGCCGGGCAGCGTTTATTCGCCTGAACGAGACTCTTTTTCCTTCGGGGCCACAACCACAAGGGATTCGTGCTTGTTGAACATCTTCCGTCAAACAAATCCCATTCGAGAGTTGCTGTCTCAGAGACTTGTGATTGGAGCCAACGCTGCAATGGCGTATATGCGTAGTCGAAAACCAAGGTTGGTGTTGCGGACACCTGCAGCCGGAGAGGTTCTCGAACAAAAAGACCTGGATGACACGATCCAAGCTGCGGAGACACTAATCGAGTGCACTCGCGAACAGCTTTGCGGTCCCGAGCTGCCCGTAAAGGACGAGCCTGAGGATTAGAATAGTTTGCGAGTGCAATTTTTGTATAGGGGGCAGCCCCCGAGTGTAATTTTTGACTCTTTGTATATTGTATAGTTTGTATACTTTGATTTTTTGTCGAGCCCCCGAGTCAGTCGAGCGGGGTTTGTGAAATATGGTTGGTTGTGAACCAATGACTGTGCAGCCCCCGAGTATTCGAGTGCGGCTGCAGAGTTTTTGTGTTCTTTGTTTGGATCCTTGTTACGCAGCCCCCGAGCATTCGGGTGCGGCTAAGGCATTGTGTTTCTGCAAGAGCGAGAGCTCATTTGATCGATAACACAGCCCCCGAGGGTTTCGGGTGCGGTTAAGGTATGAATTATGCGGGTAGTACCACAAAGAAGTCGAAGGAACATTGATTTTATTCCTCTTTTGAATGTTAGGCTGCAGGCCGCCTCATTAAAAACCTTCCAGTCCCCTTAGGTACCCTGGTAAGGAAAAGAGCGCGTCTGAAACCTGCAGCCATCCGACATATAGCCTATTACATTGTGAGCACTTTATGCGTAGAAACGGCGCAGATGCGCAACGTTCCAAGGATTATGAGAGAGTTCGCCTGTCTTCGCGTGCTTCAGTCGATATGCGCCTCCACCAAGGACCTCCGTGATGATGAAGGGACCCTCCCATGGGGAAGCGAGCTTGTGCACCTTCTTTTGCTTCAGTCGAAGAACCAGGTCGCCAACGACGAAGGACCTGGTTCGCAGTCGACGGCTATGGTAGTTGCGGAGATCTGCTGGTAAACAGCTGTGCGGGCCAAGGCCGTGTCTCGCGCTCATCGAGTAAGTCGACTGCGTCTTCGAGTGCTCTTCTGCGTCGTCTTCATTGTATGCTTCAACTCGTGGCGCATTGAACCTTACATCTGATGGCAGAATTGCCTCTGCACCATAGACCATGAAGAATGGGGTGAACTGCGTAGAAGTGTTGGGAGTTGTGCGTAGGCTCCATAGCACAGATGGTAGTTCTTCGACCCAAGCACCCGCAGCTCTTTTGAGTGGCACCAGGAGGCGCTTCTTGATCCCACTCGTCACAAGTCCGTTGGCCTTTTCGACTTGGCCATTGGATTGTGGATGTGCCACGGATGCGTAGTTGAGCGTAATGTCTGCTCTTTGCAGAAGGTTTTGAACTCCTCAGCCGTGAAGTTTGTGCCGTTATCAGTGATGATACTGTTTGGGACACCGAAGCGGTAGATGATGCTCTTTATGAAGTTGACTGCCGTAGTAGCAGTCGAATTTGTGATGGGGACCGCCTCGATCCACTTTGTGAACTTGTCGACTGCCACCAGTAGGTGAGTATGCCCGCCATGCGATGATTTTTTGAGTGGCCCAACCATATCGAGCCCCCATTGGGCGAAAGGCCAGGCCAGCGGTATAGTCTTCAACGCCGATGCGGGTGCGTGCGGCCTTGTTGCGAATTTCTGGCAGCCGACGCACCTTTTGACTATGTCCTCCGCGTCTTTGAGTGCTGTAGGCCAGTAAAACCCTGCGCGAAAGGCTTTGGCTACGAGTGATCGACTGCTGGCGTGATGCCCACAGGTACCTGCATGAATGTCTCGAAGTATGGCTTGGCCATCTTCGAATGCGATGCATCTTTGGAACATACCTGATATGCTGCGCTTGTATAACTCGCCGTTGATAACGGTGTATGCTTTTGATCTTCGAGTCACGCGTCGGGACTCGGTTATGTCATCTGGTAGCTCGCACGGAGTATGTAAGCCAGAAAAGGTTGAGTCCAGTTGGCTCAATGAGAATACCTCGACTGGGGGGTCCTCTGTGCTAGGCATTTGCTTTTGGGTGGCGTAGTCGACGGAGGAGGCTCTCGTTTCTCCTTGATAGATCTGTGTTCGATGCGCTCGAGGAAGACACCAGGTGGAATTTGTGCGCCAGTTGAGCCAAGATTGGCTAGCATGTCTGCTTCTTCGTTACTTTCCCTTCCTATGTGCCTCAACTCGCAGCCCTCGAAGCTGCCCTCCAGTGTGTTGTACAGGTCGCGATAAGCGATCCGCGATTGCGGCCTTCATTGTTTGCTGCACCACGAGATTGGAGTCGCCGTAGATCATCAATCGAGTGCACCCAAGTGCTTTTGCCATCCGCATGCCATGGATCAGAGCCTCGTATTCAGCCTCGTTATTGGAGGGTAGTTTGAATCCCATCTGCAAAACATAACGTAGCTTGTCCCCTTTTGGTGATATGAGGATGACGCCTGCGCCTGCGCCTTCGTGTTTCTTGGACCCATCGAAGTACATGGTCCAGGAATTGGACACGTCTGGTGCTCCAGGTAATTGGGCCTCTATCCACTCGGTTGTGAAGTCGGGTAGGACTTGTGCTTTGATAGCCTTCGGGTGCTCGTACTTGATGTCTCTTGGAGCCAGCTCGATGAGCCATTTTGCGACTCGACCCGTTGCATTGGGGTTTGTGAGGATATCACCGATTGCTGAGTTACTTACCACGGTGATCGGTGCTCGGTGAAGTAGTGTGTCAACTTCCTTGAGGACATGAATACAGCGTATGCCAGCTTTTGATAGTGCGGGTACCGCTGTTTTGATATGGAGAGAACCTCGCTCAGGTAGTAGACTGGACGTTGTATGCTTTGGATGTGCCCCTCCTCCATGCGTTCGACTACCAGTACGGTGCTCACCACCCTGTTTGTAGCCGAGACATACAGGTAGAGTGGTTCCCGTTCCTTAGGTGCGACGAGGATCGGAGGGCTTGTGAGGATCCGCTTGAGATCTGTGAAGGCTGCTTCAGCTTCTGGCGTCCACTCGAACTTGTCCGCCTTCTTCATCAGTCGATAGAATGGTAAGCCTTTTCACCCAGTTTGCTGATGAATCGACTGAGCGCTGCTACTCGTCCTGCTAGTTTCTGCACATCATGAAGCTTTGAAGGCCTTTGCATTGTGAGGATGGCCTGTATTTTCTCCGGGTCTGCTTCGATTCCACGGGCAGAGACTAGGTACCCTAGAGCTGCCCGGCTGGAACGCCGAACGTGCACTTCTTAGGATTGAGCTTGATATGGAAGCGTTTGAGGTTTGCGAACGTCTCCCTCAAATCGTCGAGTAGTGTGGTTCTTCCCTTGTGGTAATGACAATGTCATCACGTAGACCTGGACGTTGCGTCCATTTGCTTTTTGAGGCAGTCCTGCATCATGCGCTGGTATGTTGCACCCGCGTTTTTGAGCCCAAAGGGCATAGTTGTGTAGCAGTAGACCCCGAGTGGGGTTATGAACGCCGTTTTTTCTTCGTCTTCTTGCTTCATCCTTATCTGGTGATAACCTGAGTAAGCATCCAGAAAGGAGAGTCGTGCGCATCCGGCGGTGGAGTCGACGATCTGGTCGATTCGGGGTAGCGGGAAGTGATCCTTTGGACAGCACTTGTTCAGCGCTGTGAAGTCCACGCACATCCGAAGGATGTCTGTATGCTTCTTCTCTACGAGTACGGGGTTGGCCACCCATTGTGATTTCTTGATTTCCCTAATGAATCCTGCTGCGAGTAACCGGTCGACTTCAGATTCGACTGCGGTTCGCTTTGGGCCGGAGATTCGACGCATCGTTTGCTTGACTGGCTTTGCATCTGGAAACAATTGGAGAGAGTGCTCGGCGAATTCCCTGGGAATACCTGGCATGTCGGCTGGACACCACGCAAATATTTCCCAGTTCTCACGGAGGAATTCGACGAGCGCGCCTTCCTATGCGATAGGCAGGCTCGAAGATATGTTGACTGTCTTGGACGGATCGGTCGGGTGCACCTGATGCGACCTTGTGTCATTTGTAGCATTGAAGGATCTGTCGACTGCCAACTTCTTATGCTCCGGAAGGAGTGTGCGGTCGTTGGTAATCGCCAAGTCGGCGAGTGATTCTTCCACCCCGAACATCTCGGAGATTTTGCTGAACTCGCGGTCGCAAGCATCGGACCTTTGAAAGTTTCCACGGACAGTGATGACTCCCTTTGGTCCTGGCATCTTCAGCGTGAGGTACGCATAGTGTGGCACCGCCATGAATCGAGCAAACGTCGGGCGACCAAGAATAGCATGGTATTGTGATTTCCAGTCGACGACCTCGAACTCAATCGACTCTGTCCTGAAGTGGCTTTGTCCCCGAACGTAACGTCGAGTTGTATGGTGCCTTCTGGGCTAATTGCTTTGCCAGGAACGATACCGTGGAAGGTATTTGAAGATTTTGGGAGGTTTTCGACTGACCTGTTCATTTTGCGGAGCGTGTCCGCGAAGATGATGTTTATGCCGCTGCCTCCATCCATGAAGACCTTGGTCATGGCGTAGCCTCCTATTTGCGCGTCGAGTACCAGAGCCGCGTGCCCTGGTCGAACTACAGCTGGGGGATGATCCTCTCGACTGAAGCTTATGATGGTTTCCGATCCCTTCAGAAATTCGGCACGGCAGGAGGTGCCATGACAGCCATGTTCACCTGTCGAGTGATTAGCTTTTGCTGCCTGTTGGAGGGGCGACCCTTTTGTATCATGTACATCTGCCCGTGGGGCTGTGGATATTGATCATCTTCCGCCCGTAGTACGGGTTGTATGGCACCTGCGAGGTTTGCGCCTGGAGCAGGCTGTGGTGGTGGTTGCGGTGGCGGCTGTGGCGCCATGAGAGCGGGCACAGCGTTCGGCTGTGGTGCGGGTGCAGGCGTGGGCTGAGCAGGTGCTGGGCCACCTTTGAGTCGTATCATGTAGTCAGTCGCCATTTGGTCGAATTCCCTGCAGTTCCTTAGGGTGTGATTGGAGCGTAGTTTTCCGTCGTCCCCCTTGAAGAGGTGGAATCTGCACCAGTCGTCCATCTTTTCCTCGAATGACCGCTCGGGTTTTGCGTCGCTACGTTTGCGCCATTCTTGCCTTTTGTAGCTGTCGCTCCGCTGCTCGCGATCTCGACTGTCCCGTCGATCATCCGAGCGTCGATTGCTTCTATCTTGGTCCTCCCGGTGTGTGTATCCAGCCGCCATGAACTCGGGTCTGTTATCGTCGTAAGGACGTTGGAACGTTTCGCCTGCGATCTTCTCTGTATGAATCTCTGCGGCTCGACTGCCGCTTTCGTAGTTGTCGCGTGTGGGGAAGCACGGGATCTGCGTACAGAATCCTCTCCATCTGCCCACTCAGTCGCAACTTTGATGAGGTCAGCCAGGGAGGTTGGCTTTTCACGACCAAGTGCCTCTTTGAAGTCCTTCCTGGCGAGACCTTGTATGAAGGCATCCATGGCCCTGTCTTCTGACACTTTGCCAACCGAATTGCGTATTTCGGTCCACCGCCGTATGTATGATCTCAACGACTCGTCTGATCGTTGAGTGCATGTCCTTAATTCTCGAATGTCTTCGGGCGCTCACACAGAGGCTCGAAGTTTTTGATGAAGTCTCTGCGGAAATCGTCCCACGAGTCATGATGATGGAGGGAGCGATTGAGCCAGTCGCGGGCAGTTCCTTCGAGCATAAGTCGTATGTACTGCATCGCCGTGGTGTTCGTGCCACGCTGGCATGCCACGGCGAGTCTGTAATCTTCTACCACCCAGAAGGTTCTTGGCGACCGTTGTACTTGGGTTGTTCGCCTGTCAACTTGAACCGTTTGGGCATCCGCGTCTCACGGATGCGTCGAGTGAAGCACAATGCTCCGCATGGCTCTGGTTCGCGATCAGAGTATGAATCGCTGCTATAGGATCTTCGAGATCTGCTTCTGCTGGACCTGTGCCGGCGCGTGCTTCTCCTTCCTTCATCCGAGTGGTGGCTGCGACCACTGCGATGATGTGCTGCGTGTCGTGAGTCGACTATGTCGCGATCGCGATTCCTTGCTGGAGTTTTGTCTTCTGGCTGTATAGCCTGTGCCGCTAGAGCTAGCGATTTGAGTTGTTGGCGATGCAGGGCTGCGTTAGGGTCATTCGCCGGAGGTTGCATTGCCTTGAGGTAAGCACCTACGGAGAATAATGCACCCGCAGCAGTTTTGGGCACTGGGATTCCGTTAGCGTCCTCTGTCATGAACGACAGGTTACGGGTGATTGCTACCCTTTCATGTTCTGGAAGGCTTGCCAACCGCGACCTAGGTCGTGGGGTTGGTTGCTTGTGTGGACCCGAGGGATTGCTCCCTTCTTCGGGCACTCGAGAGGCTGGCTTGCCTTTTGCGCTCCTCGAGCGTCGCTCGGTAGTTTTGCAGTCGAATTGACTCCTGCCAGTTGAAGTACTGGAAGGTCAACATCTCTCTGGGGTGGAATTTGGTGGCATCATTGTGCACTCCTTTATGACTTTATCTGCTTTTGCTGCCATCTCCTCCGTGATTGTCAAGGTTGTGACCCCATCCGGCATGGTTACCGTGCATGGGAATTGTGCAGGCCTGCGAGCGGCTGCGTCTGCGGATGATTCTGCGGTGAAGGCCACGTAGACCTGATGGGGCGTGACCCGAGGACAGGTGTATGTGCTGTCGATTCCAGTCATGGACTCGACGTCGCCGTCGAGGCTCATGTCAGAGCCAGTGTGTTCATCGAGTAGATCTTCGAGGCGAATCTCGTTGTCGATGTGCTCATCGCCTATGCTCATCTCGGTGTTGGCGAAGCCATTATGGATTTCTGAGTCGAGGTTGGTGTTGGTGAAGATCTCCGAGTCGACGTTGCTGTCGTTATGAATCGCGGGCTCGTAGAAGTCATCGAGGGAGATCCCGCAGTCGAAACTCTCGTCGAGTGGTAGGTTGAAGTCGATGTTGCTTGTGGTATGCTGATTCTGCCTCCTCGCCTTGGAGTTCCGTCATCATGAACCTGTCGAGCTCGCCGGTCGACATGGTTGTTGCGGGCGAGCAGGCTTCAGGAATCGACGACGGGGCGAGCAGTCGACGGAGCCTCGAGTGCGCCCAGCGCCAGTTGTTGCGGATCTGTCGAGTCCTGCGTGCCAAGATTGTTTACGAAAAAATTGAATGCTCCAACAGTAACTCAAACCTGATTCAAGGCCGGAAAACGCCTCCTGAAGCTCTGGCGAGTGCGGATTGAAATTCATTGGAAGAGCAGATGCGCTTTTTGCAGGTGAAGCGGGCAGGCTGCCGCTTTTCGAGTGGATCGGCGAGTCGCCGTGTGTCGCCTGGATCGGCGAGTTGCTGTTTGCTGACATGGCCGGCGAGTTGCCGTTTGCAGATGAGATCGGCGAGTTGCCGTTTGCTGGTGTGATCGGCGATTTGCCGTTTGCTGTTGGGACCGGCGAAACTTCGAGTCCAGCGCTATTCTTTCCCACAGACGGCGCCACTTGACGAGGGGTAGACTCATCAAGACCCATGGTTAAGGTCCCTAGGTTATGAATATGGGGGAGAGAACGTGGTAGAGCTGGAAGTATCGTCGGCTGACAAGCAGGGCAAAGATTTTACCCAGGTTCAGGGCCCTCGTGTGGAGGTAACACCCCTACGTCCTGCCTGTCTGTTATTGCTTTGTGAATATGATGGTTACAAGGATCCCGGCGAGATGTCGATCTCGCTAGGGTTTGTGGCTCTGGTGGTTCGTTGTCTGGTTCGATGGCCCTCCCAGTCCTTAAATAATAGGCTGGGTCTCGGGTGTTCGTAACCGACTCGATTTACAAGTAAGGAAACTCTAAACCGACTATTGCTTCGCCAAACTTGGAGGATACTCCATCTTCGTGGGCCTCCCTTCATGGGCTTCATGTAGGCTCTGATAGTTGGGCCTAGTCGATACGTGCACCAGGTACCCTCATGGTAGGGTACCCGATAGGCATACCCATGTCAGAGTGGCTGCTCGTTACGTGTCGCCAGTCTGCGCGGGCGTAAATGCGGTGTGACTCAGCTGTCTGGTTGGGTAGGTGGAACACAGTAGCTATTGCATACAGCTCGGCTCCACCCCTACTCGATTGGTTTCGGCACCTAAATTGTGTTCAAAAGACCAATTTTATATCGCTGTCGTAATGGCTACGCAGTCCAATGAAAATTTAAACATAAATAAATATTATTACGGCAATAATTCTACCAAAAATATTTAGTACAACTCCAACTGATCTACCTAAACCGACACCGAATATGTCCACCTTGCTCCGTTTGTTGACGATCCGTAGACAAAAAAGAGCTCAATTAGAATGACTCCAACGGGCCGACCCAAACGGACGCGCGTTTGGTCCGCGTTTTGTCCGTTTGGGTCGGGGAACGGACGCGCGTCCGGCCCATGTCCGCCCCTTTCTGGCCAGTGCCCCCAACGGGGCCGACGCATTGAGTCCGCTTGCCATTTTTTTAATACTAGGATTACATTTTTAAAACTAAAATTACATAGTAAATTTAGGACTTCCTCCTAACATTAAACTCTAAAACCTAAACCTAAACTTGAAGGAAATTAATAACCGACCACGGCCGGCAAGGGGGAAGATCAAAGAGGGGCTGCGGCCTAGAGGAACGTCACGCAGCATGCCCGTTCTGCAACGGACTTGCTGGCTCTTACTTCATCGCGCCCATGGCCAGCCAGGGCTGGCTGACTCAATCTTCTTTGATCATTTTGTAGCTACGAAACACGTAGCGGGCGCCGGTATTAATGGAAAATGAACCGCACATAGGCGGCCACGGCCTCGGCTCCTTTCGCGGTGGAGCTGACATCAGGTGGAGCTGCCTGCTCCTTTCGCGGCCTCGGCCGCCGCCAAGGCCTCCCCGGTGCCGTTTGCGCCTCGCCGCGCGCTTCTTGGACTCTTCGGCGCGGCGCATTTGTTTCATCTCCTCCTCCACTGCAGCGTCGCACAGGCGCGCGCGGCGGAGATGAACGCGGCCGCCCTCTGCGCGTTCAGCTGCACGTGGGCTGCATCCACCGCCTCCTCCTCGGTGATGTGAGAAGGGCCGCCCACGCCAATGGGAGGCTCCGGCGGCGCGCCATCCCCGCGACACCGGCCGCCGCGACAGCAGCCGCCGCGACACCGACGACGTACTCTTCTTCGTCGCTGTTGGCGCAGTGTGCGAACGCCGCCTCCACCGCACTCCTCTGGGCGTCCCGGACGCGCGGCTGGGGAATCATGCCGGCCCATGCCGGGCTGGTCGCCATCCGGCGCGAGAAGCTGCCGCGATAGCGCCGCCGCGCGCTCATACGTGCTCGCTCGACCTCGTCCACCAGATGCTGCGGTGGCGGCAGCGGCGGATCCATTCCGGCGCGTGGATCTGAGCTTGGTGGCCGCCGTGGCTAGGGTTTGGCCGGCCGGCGCGATTGGGGAGGAGTGCTAGGGTTTGTGCCGGCTGGGGCGATTTATACAGCTCCACCGCCCACAGTTATTACGGGTAGGTGGCCGTTGGGGTCGATGACACGCGGGGCCAGGGCGGACACGGGGAGGATGCAGGAACGGTCCGCTCGCGTCCGGGCCCGACGCATCGGTGACCCAAATTTGGGCCAGGAATGCGTCGTGGCGGACCAAAAAACGGACCGCGGTCCGTTTGCGTCGCCCCGTTGGGCCGTGTTTTTGGCTCCCGCGGACAGGGACGGACGCGCGCGGACTCGATAGGCCACTATTCCGTTAACGAACAACATGCGAGTCGAGCGGGCCGGATGGCTACCTGTCGAGAGCTTCTATGAGATCGTCATCGTGGAGGCTACCTACCCGTGGCAAGCAAAGAGGGGACGACAGCGCCACGGGGAATATGAGGGTCAGTCGATCGAGGCATTGGGTTGGCAACATAGACTATAGGCGGACATTGTCTGCTTCGCAATAATCAGCGTGTCCTACCGAAGACTCTTGACCCTTGCGAAAGAGATTTGCAACTTGCTTAGTAGCTTGGAGGTTGCTAATCCTAGAATTGGAAAGACGATTGTTTGCCTCCTTTCTAGGAGAGAAAATTGCAAAAAAACCACCACAATTGGTGGTCAAGATTCAAAAAACCACCGGCTTTCATTTTAATTCGCAAATCACCACCACTATTCGTTGACACGTTGCAAAAAACCACCACTTCTTCGCTAACCGTCCGCGACGCGCAGTTAAGTATGAAACTGGCAGACGGGGCCCACATGTCATCATCTCCAACTTCCGCAAATCACCACCACTATTCGTTGACACGTTGCAAAAACCACGACTTCTTCGCTAACCGTCTGCCAGTTTCATACTTACAGACGGTTAGCGAAGAGTGGTGGTTTTTTTGCAATGTGTCAACGAATAGTGGTGGTGATTTGCAAATTAAATGAAAGCTGGTGGTTTTTGAAGCTTGACCACCAATTGTGGTGCTTTTGCAATTTTCTCTTTCTAGGATGACAACGACAATCAAAGGCAAAAGCAAGGAAAAGAAGGCACTCAAGTGTAAAGATAAGATGAGTGGCGCCATTTTTTAGATAAAGGGAGCTTTATTATTTTAATAAGTATTACACCCAGCCTCTGCATAACCAAGATGCACACAGCCAAAGAAGTCTGAAGTTCCAAAACATAAAATAAAAAACGAGGCGTATTACATATCATAATGAGAAAGTGTAAGAACGCCTATGCTGACGGAGGGCCAAGACGCAAATTATGCTGCCATCCATGTCGGGATAAAAAGTCTCTCGCCGTGTCCTCCAGTGTTGTACAGACCTCCATACATAGGTCTCGATGCCCCACATGTTGCAACTGAGACCACGAACGGAGAGTAGCAGTAGTCCGGTAAATAACCTGCATTAGAGAACAATTTTTATCGTTAAAAACCTTGTCATTTCTACACAGCCAAAGCGACCATATTACAGCCATTGCTGCCATTCTAATAAGTTTTTTAAACCTAATATCCACCCCCCATTCAGCCAATTGCCAAAAATATTGGCAACACTGTTTGGGGGATAAATAGTAGAACCTATTTGAATGATTGACCATATAGAACTAGCGAATTTGCACTCAAAGAATAAGTGTTTGATAGTCTCGTCTTTTGGACAGAAGACACACTGTTTACCTCCCGTGCCAATTGCGCTTTGCAAGGTTGTTTTTAGTAAGAATAACCCCTCGACGTAGATACCACGCAAAAACCTTGTTTCTTAGTGGGATCTTCATCTTCCAGATTTTCTTATTTATTTATTTACTGGCACTTCTGGCTGAATTAGTGCAGTATACATAGAGTCCACCGAGAATTTACCACTATCGTGCAAATTCCATCGAAACTCGTCGGTCCCCTCTGTCAAATGGACAGCCGCTAGTCGCTGTAGCAACTGGTGCCACGCTACCAGTCTCGGGCCTACAAGGTCTCGTCTGAACGTCACAGTTGGATGATTATCCACCAAAACTTGGGCGAGTGTATCGCTCTTGTGACGTCCAAGGACTATATTATACAACGCTGGATATTGTTCCCGGAGTGAGGTGGTACCAAGCCACTTGTCTTCCCAGAACCTTATCGCTGATCCAGCCTTTATTGAGAAAGAACCATATGGGAAGAAGAATTTCTTCGTCGCCATTAGTCCGGACCAAAAGTGGGAATCACCAGGTTCGAAGTCACCTGTGTTAACGCCCTCGATCGTAAGTACTTTCTCCTGAGAAGAGTTTGCCACACCCCATCTTCGGTCAGTAGCTTAAACAGCCACTTACCGAGGAGTGCTCTATTCTTGACTTGTAAGTCATGAATCCCAAGACCTCCATGGTCTTTGGGGCGGCACACGACATCCCATTTAGCCAGTCTACTTCTTTTTTTCACTGTCTCCTTGCAAAAAGAATCTAGATCGAAAGTAATCCAATCGATGCAAAACTCCTTTTGGTAATTGGAAGAAGGAAATCATATACAATACCATATTAGTTAGTACTGAATTTATGAGAACCAATCTACCACCTAGAGATAGCAACTTCCCTTTCCAGCTGCTTAGCCTTTTTTGCAGTCTTTCCTCGACATGTTTCCATTGAGCAATCGTTAACCTCCTAAAATGAATAGGAATGCCAAGATAGCTAATTGGAAACTTGGCCCAGCCCACAGTCAAAAAGCTCGGCGTACTGGGCAGCCTCGTCCTGTGCATCGCCAAAACAAAACACTTCACTTTTATGGAAATTAATTTTCAGACCGGAAAGATGCTCAAACGCTGTCAAAATTAATTTCAGGTTTCGAGCTTTTTCCATGTCATGTTCCATAAAAAGAATTGTGTCGTCGGCGTATTGTAGAATGGACAATCCGCCATCAACAAGATGCGGCACCACTCCAGCAATTTGCCCATCCAACTCGCACGTTCAATGATAATAGCTAACATATCCGCCACTATATTGAATAGTATTGGTGATAATGGGTCGCCCTGTCTCAGTCCTTTCTTTGTCTGGAAGTATCTACCAACATCGTTATTAACTTTGATGGCGACACTTCTCCGGACACGAAACTGTGTATCATTGCACGCCACTCATCTGAAAAGCCTTCATTCTGAGTGTTTGCTGGAGGAAAGACCATTTGACTTTGTCATAGGCCTTCTCGAAGTCTATTTTCAGAATTACCCCATGGAGCTTTTTCCGATGCATCTCATGAACCGTTTCATGCAATACCACAACACCATCAGTATGTTGCGTCCTTGCATGAAGGCCGTCTGAGTTGGTCTCACAACGTGATCAGCCACCGAATTTAGCCTAATAGTCGCGGTTTTAGTGAATATTTTGAAGCTAACGTTGACAAGGCAGATAGGTCTATATTGCTGGATCCTTTCTGCCCCCGCCACCTTTGGCAACAAAATTATCTCCCCGAAATTTAGGCGAAACAGCTCGAGTTGTCTGTCATGCAATGCATGAAACATCTCGAGCAAATCCGACTGGATTACTTCCCAAAAAGTTTGATAAAACTCAGCAGGGAAACCATCCGGACCCGGCGCTTTGTTGTGTTCCATTTGGAAAACCGCCTTCTTCACCTCCTCCTCAGAAAAGGGGGCTGTCAAGTGGTTGTTTTCCTGCTCGGAAACTTGCGGAATATCGTTTGTTTGTGATTCGTCGAGTGAGAAATTATCTGCATCCGGCTCACCAAACAAACCCTTATAGTACTTCGTGATGTAGGATTTTAAGTGATCATGGCCTTCGATCGTGCCCTCTTCCTGGATAAGAGAATGAATGAGTTTCTTTCTATGTCTGCCATTAGCAAGACTATGAAAGTATCTCATGTTCGAGTCTCCTTCCAAAATAAATTGGGCTTTCGACCGTTGATACCACTTAATTTCCTCTTCACGAAGAAGGGCCGCCATTTCAGCATTCGATTGATTTTTTTAATTCAATCTCCTGCGTTAATAGCGGTCTAACTTCCGCAATAGCCTCTAACTCATCAATGATAGATGACAATCGAAGCTTCTCATTTTTTAACTGACCAACCATATGTTTCGCCCAACCTTTCAGGTGTTTGCGCAAAGCGCTTATTTTGTTGTTCCACCTTTGGATTGGGTAACACCCGGTACAGGTCTCTCCCACACTGCTTTTACCATTTCGAAAAAACCTTCCCTATTCAGCCAACACAATTCAAATTTGAATTGATGTTTACTAAATAGATTAGGTGTTCCCGTGGATAGAAGTATGGGTGCATGGTCTGACAATGCCTATATACGTTCGAGGCCCGTACTGAGACTAGTGGGTATTTAATTTCCCAATCCGAGTCCATCAATACACGGTCCAACTTCTCGTATGTTGGTTCTGGGAGGCTATTAGCCCAAGTGAATTGCCTCCCAGTCATGGAAACCTCTCTTAGACTAAGCTGTCAATGACAGCATTAAATAAGAGAGGCCATCTATTGTCAAAACGACCCCTGCTCTTCTCATGGGGGAATCTAAGCAAGTTAAAATCGCCACCTATAATCATAGGATATGGATTGTCCTTTGCCAGATTTACCAATTCCCGAAGAAATGCAGGTTTATGCTCATCCTGGGCAGCACCATACACGCGACAAGAGTCCACTTGAAATTGTCGGCCATTCTGGATGTGGAATTTGACTGAAACTCCCCATCCGAACTAGCCAACACATCCATAGTCTCTGTTCTGACGCCTAGTAAGATGCCCCCTGACCTTCCACGTGGCGGACGTGACCTCCATGTGAAGTCCACCCCATCGGACAAGCGGTTGAGTAGACTCGCAGAGAAGTCACGTTTACCCGTTTCGGAAATTCCCACAAAATCCAACCGATTGTCCCGAATAGAATCAGCAATACGAACATGTTTAGCCAAGTCACGCAGACCTCTGCTATTTTCGAATATGCCATTCATTGGGAAACTATTGGGGATGTGGAGAACTTCGCCTTTTTCCGTGGCGTTTTATTATTATTTTTCTTATGGGGCTCAGCTTTGGACTTACGGTCAGACGCTTTCAAGTCATATAATGAACTTAGCATCGCCTCGTCTAAGCCTCCCTCAGATACATCACCCACTAGATGTGTGAGAAGCTGGACATCAATTGTGTCATTTAGCTCGTCCTCATCTTCGTGGGTGTTTGGTGACTTACGCACGACTTTTGGCTTGACCGTTAACCGGTCAAATTCCAAACGTCGTAATGCGTTTGCCGCCACAGCGATCGTATCAACATTATTACCCAAGGAAAATCCTACACTATTCAACTTAGCAGAAATACTTGAATCTGAAAATGCAAGAAAACGACTTTGGGGTTTTTTCCATACCAGGTTTGTCGAGGTTGTACTCCGCCCTACGGCGCATCGCTTTCGCCATAGAGTCCTCATCCGCCGCGGATGATCCATCCACAGCCGCCTCGTGCCTCTCGCTCCTCCGCAGCGGTGTCAACACCGGGGACAACAAGGTTGTTGTTGAGTCATCCCCAGGTGTACACAGCTGCGAAGACACCACGGGGTTGACGAAGCGCGGAGATGCGGCTGCCTGCAGCGTTGAAGACGCTGCATGCTGCACGTCCGCCGTGGCCTCCCCGTCGTGGACCTCGCTCCCAGTAGCGACAGACCCAACTGGTCCGGCCACCGGAAACAGCCCAGCGGGCTCACTAGCTCAGCTCCCGCCGTGGGCGGCGCCCAGCTTGCTGCCGCACACTGAACCAGCTCGACACCCAGCGAAGCAGCAGCTGAGGCCCAACATCACCGCAGCCTAGCTTGGTGCGTCCGGCCTCGCCTCCGGCGGTGTATAGCTGGTAGCCGCCCCCTGTGCATCAACTGCGCTGGGCGCCATTAGGCTATCCGCCGCTTGGGCCAACACCACCGAAGGACCAGAACCATTGCCTCCAGTCGCCGGTGAATTGACAAGCAGCGGATGAACATTTTCTAGCTCTGAATCACCAGCAGTCCCTGTCCCAACTAGCCGCGCAACAATTTCTTTCCCCCTAGGAGTCTGCGGCTTCATATTGAAAGGGGTCACCGCAATCCCATGGCAGCTATCAACGGACCCAAGTAACGCCAATGTCGACCCCCCCGGCCCCGTCGCATTCGCTTGAGGCATAGGGGTATCACCATCCGAAGTCTTTGGTGGTTCCGTCTCAGCTGCATCATTGTTGTCCTTATCCTCCATGCCTTTTGCATCATCATCATTCTTTTCATCCCTCTTCCAAATGAATGGAACAAAATCTGGATCGGCGACATAGTCCGCCGCCTCCTTTGCAAACTGGAAAGTATATCCTTTAAGCAGTAGGAATGCATCGGATTTAACCTCCCTTGTCTCAAACAAGTTGGCGTTGCGAATTGCCACAAGGATCCGAACCACATTATGACGCCGGAGAGCCAGCAAGTCCACATCCATAGTCTTTCCAATAAGAGTACCTACTGCCCACAGACCCAGGAAGTGGCGCACCGAATTGGGCACCCCAGGCACATGCACCCAAGTTGGTGACAGCTCCGACACAGGTTCAACATCCTCCGGCTTCCAGATATCAATGGAGATCATTGTTTGTGTCTTAGGAACAACAAACTCAGATCCATTCAACCTCTCCAGGTCCGCCATGGAAGGAAAGTTAACCAGGAAAGAGTCCTCCTTGTACTTAGTGTATGGAATGGCCTCCCAGCGCCACTGCCGCTGCAGCGGACAATAGCGAGCAATCATGGACTGGACAACCTCTGCCGACATCGGTGGCCCAGACACCGTGATGACGGCCACCGGGGTAGAGCTCTTGACCAACTGTGGTCTATACACACTATCCGGCAAGTGACTGAACATAGTGTCCTCGCATCCGATTCCGCCATCCCTGCATATGGCCTTGGCACCTTGAGAATTGGGCATCGCAACGTTGGGTGTACCACTCTGTCACAGAAATAGCAATGCCTGTCAATCGAGCACTCACTTGGTGCTGTGTGTGTCAATCTGGCACGTAGCACATCGCTTCCGCTTCGCCGCAGCCGTCCCTTGAGCGACCGTACCAGCAGCCGCAGCTCCGGGCGCAGTCATAGCAGGTGCAGCAGCGCATCCTGACCGGACACAGCCACCGCCGCCACGGACGTCGACTGATTCTTCTTTTTCTTGCCTTTCTTCTTAGCGGCAGCGGCACCGACAGCGGCCGTCGTACCGATGACGAACGGCACTATCACAGCAGAAGTTGGGTTGATTATCGGCGGCTGCACCGCCGAAGACCCTGCCCCTTCCTGCCCCAACACCGCCGAGACGCCGCCGTTGCGCACAGGAGTCGCCAAGGCTGCTGTCACCGTTCCTGTTCTGGGTCCCGCCCGTCGACCGAACAGCATCGGTGGCCAAGTCACAGGGAGCGGCCCAGCCGCTTGCTGCCCGCCTTGCTGCCCCCCACCTTGCGGTCCACCTTGCTGCCCACCTTGCTGGCCCGGTTGCCCCCCAATCCGCCCTGCCCCGCCATTGCCGCCGGTGACGCCGCGACCTCCGCAAAGGAGCGAGGAGGAGTCGCGGGGTGCTGGCAGTAGAAGGGTGAAGTAGAGGCGGGAGTTGGTGCGGGCAAGGATGGCGGAGACGGCGACGGTGATGCGGCGGAGATGGATTCGGCGGAGACGGCGATCGGATGCGAGGAAGGACGCGAGGCGAAGGGTTTCCACAACCCAGCGAAGCAACGGCCGAGATACTCCCAGGGGGAGGAACGGTCGTGATTGCCCAGCGGATGTGGCCCACCTGTCAGCGGGGAGGGGTTCGAATTTCGATCCCCGCCTCACCGCCGCGATCCATGCTCGCCGGAGCGGTCTCCGCCGGCGTCGTTCCTCCGGCCACCAGCCCCCGATGAAGGCGCGGGCATGAACATCCCCAGCACCGCAGGAGGCGTGATTCTCGGGCGCGGTACAGGTCCACGCCACCCGAGCCGCACCGGCTTCGCTACGGCGGCACTCACGGCAGGCGCCGTCGGCGAGCTGCGACCGCGTGCCCGGCCCGCCTCCGCGACGACTCCGGTGCCATCTCAGCAGGCATCCCCAGCTCCGGCGCCTTCTCTGCCGCGATCGGCGACGCAGATCGTCGTTCCCAAGTCCGGGAAGCCGGGGTGGGGAACCCGATCTCGTTCCAGAACTCCTGCTGCAGCTCTTCATCGGTCTTCCGCCCCTTCCGCCTCACCGTCATCCATCCGCCTTGCTGCTCCGCCTCCGCCTCCTTCTCTTCATCTAACACCTCCATCGCCGTCTCGAACGGAGTCTCGGAGAGGCAGTCTTCATCGTCGAAGAGATCAGCCCCTGCTCCAAGCACGAGTACCGCGACCCCGACCCACACGCCGGCGAGCTAGGATGCGGTGGCGGCGGAAGCCCGTTGGGCGGCAGAGTGAGCCGCCGTCGCCGGGCGTCGCCAGTCGCCTCCCTCATTTAGATCTTCCTTGCCAAATTTCGAAAATGTCTCAACAACGACAACTTGATTGATGGATTGTTTGGGTCGTTCCTCGGCTTGTGGTATTATCAAGGGCTTCATAGTGTTGGGAGAGTTTCTTTTCGTGTCTATGTGAGCGTGTGTTTTTCTAGCTTTGTGAGTAGTCCTTTTTGTTGTATCGGTTTTTAGCCCGGTTTTTCATAATTTACTAGACAATTTTCTTCTTCTTAATTAATAGATTGGGGTAAATCTTTTGCTCCCGTTTCAAAAAAAAAACATCTTTTTCAGACACTCTTACGGGTTACGGATGCAAAGTTAGAGTTTGCCTCGCGCAATAGGGATTGGAAATGTCTTGAAGATGTTGACTAACGAGAAAAGATAATCATCTGCTAATTAATACCCCTGTCGTCGTACTCATTGTCGTTGATCACATATGTGCACTCCAAAGTTTGGCCACAATAAGTCCCACAAATATCGGAAATGGCCATGCCAAAATATAGGTGCCAAATTCACCCGTCATAATCTGTCACCGCTTTAACTACAACACTGAACATGTACTTCTTTACACATCCTCGGACATGTAAATGGATAATTTTTCCGTTTCCAATGCAAGCAAATTGATGCTCCCAAGCATGAGAAAAATCATCTCGCTTCACCGCGTGTCATGAGCCGAGTTGTTGCATTAACCGCCTTGAAAAGTTGAAGATGGCTTATTGTCGATGGATTCAACATACGAGGTAGTCGTCCAAAGATTTTGTAAAAGCTCCGGACACAAGACACCGTATAGCAGCTGTGCATTTCTGAATAGATGAAAAGCACCATCTTTCATCGGTTCAAAATAGTAATCGGAATCTCGAACGCCATGTTCGAAATCTTATTTCATATGCTGTCTCGGATAGGGATTATCTTTAATTGTTGAAGATTTCCCACATTTACATACTCCATCAATTCCAAAATAATAGAAGTTGAGGTCAAGCACGTACGAAAGAAGCAAAAGTCGGGATCGTAGGTTGGGTCACACAAGACGACATGATTCACGCGGATGCTATCTCTGTGACCGACGTGCCTCTTCAGCCTTTTCCGCGTGACGTTTGTGTGCCCGGCCGGTAGTTCAGCCAACTTGTGCTGTGTATGCTCTGCCGTTGGCCGCGCCCCACTGATGTTTTGGTCACCGGCAGGTGGACCCTCTCCTACTATTTCACCTACGCACGCTCGCTTCTAATAGAAATTCGTTTCCAAGCTCCGAAGACGCCTTCCTTGAGGCCTGTGTTCTCCTCTGCTTACAAGTTCTTGTCATGTGATATGGTCATATGGATGTGTCATCCAATCCCAAAACACGAAAACTTCAGTATGGTCACAGGTGTCCGTGAGTTCAAGCCGGGAAATAGTATTCGGAGATGAACAAACTGGCCTTCTCAATAACTCGTGTTTGTAATTTCTACTCCACGGCGGTGACGGTAGATTGCTTAAATTTCATCGTCATACTTTGCTTGAACAAGGGAAGGGGACAAAGGTATGGCAAAAAAATGAAACGGAAGCAGAAGGAAATGAAACTGCGACTCGCGACGCTGGCTTCAGCTGAAGTTTGAATCTCACTTAGAAACTGCGATTCTGCATTTCAAATGTAACTATCTAGCATGGCGCAACAAAATCCATCCATGAAAAATCTGATGCAAATCACCACTCTTGTTTATGCAGAGATGGTACAAAACTCCCATTCTGATGCAAATCACCACTATGTTTGTCTAGAGATAGTTTCTCTGATAAAACTCTTTAGTTTTGCAGATATCATGGATTCGGACACTGGACTTCCAACGCATCAGGCCCAGCTCCTACGTGCGAGGTACATAGCCAGCTTGGGCTTCAGACGGATAGTGACGCCATTTGCCCGGAGGAGCTCTAGCAGCTCCTTGATCTTCTTCACCAGGTCGGTGATGGTCTTGCTGGAGGCTGTCAATGAAGTGTATTCCATTAATAACCATAGTTATTATGCTCAGACTTCAATTGGTTTTCTTCACCATATTCTTGTCATGACTTTCTTCCAAACAAGTGATGACAACATGAGCACATTAAATATTTCAGAATAACAAGACTGTAAGAATAACAAAAATGCCAACTTGATATGCATATTGCAGGTCAGAATGCAGTGGAGGTTGCTGTGTTTGCCCATCGATATGAAGAATGCAGTGGAGATACATGTGAATGCATAGCAAAGGCCATAGGGAGAGAGCAAAGACATCCAATGCTTATCCATAGGGGTTCTATTCTATTTGGGCACCAAGTGTCATTGCTCACGTGAGACCCACATTATTGTCTAAATTTGTTTTTTTGTACAAGTATAATCAAAGTTTTCATCACCAGTTAACTGCAAATGTTCTAACACTGACTACATTTGGGTGTAAAGATTGAACCTTTTTCAATTCCTTCCATCTTCTTTTGGATCCACAACAGCACGCCCCATGGCAAGTTCATTGCGAATCAACGCTTGTTCATCAGAGTCCTTTTGCTTCCACAACCCATTTGAGCTGCTGGAGTTTGAGGGCAATCACTCCCTTCTTCTTCGCTCTCTGTCCAGAAAGAAAATGCACAGACTGTTTCAGAGAATCGCAGAGAATTTCGGCTGAATCGTCAATGACTGGAATGAATGCAACGCTTCTAGGGTTCGGGACTTGGAGGGTGTCTCATCCTATTTTAAATATTTGATCCTTAATGTAAAGGAATATAGGATTTCGTGTGATCAACTACATTTATAATTAACGTTTTTACTTAGTACAACTTATCATTAGATTTCTTAGTGTGAAATTTTAATTTAGTTTCAAATGTCTTAAAAACATTTTATTACAACGGATTTTACCATAGATCAAAGCAAACCAATATTATCACCTTATGACACAAGTTATTTTAGGACATTTTTAAGTATTGCAATTTCTAACACTTATGTACTTCTCCAGAGTATCCTTTTTTTTCGAGAATAACGGGGGGAGGAGCCCACCGCTTGTTATATTTCCGAAAAGTAGCCTGGCGGGCCATGTTCTTACAACAGAATAGCAGTTTTACAGGGGGATACAGAGGAGAGAGAACAAAGAAAATACAAGAAAAAAAAAGACAACTAGAAGAGGGAAAGCAAGAGCCACCCAGAGACACAAGAGGTGAGGGGTGAAGTCGAGGGGAGCACAATGCCGAGACTCGGCAATCAGCCTCACGCACCGCACCGGCAAGCAACTTGAAGCCCACGGCACAAACTCAGGAGACCACCATCATCATCGGATCGGAGTGTCAAGCCTAGCACCTAGCACTATCCTAGAAAGGGAGTCCGCCACGGACATCGAGACGAAAGCAGGTGGGGGAGACATACATTGTGTCGTCAAGAAGCAAAGGTGAGCCAAAACGCCACCATGAGCACGAAGCTCCCACACCGCAACAGCAACCAGGGGAGGGTCTTGGGCAAGCACATCCAAGTGGACGAGACCACGTGAAGGTTAGCCGAGGAGAGAAAAACACCGCCGTCGGCCCCAAGCCAGCCGCACCAACACCACCAGAACACAGCACCACCAGCACACGCATGAACAAAAGCCATACTTTAGCGTCTCCAAGATGACGCCTCCAGGGAGGTTGTGTTGACGAGCAACACCGTCATCCGGTTCCGGCAAGCCGGACCCAAGGTTTTCACCCGGGGACCAAAGTAATGTAGGCGCTGGAGCTCCACAGCGGCACCTCCTGCGAGGGAACGGTGTCGAAGACACCGCTGCCGCCGGCAACGACGAGGTCGACGCAGGGTTCTCACCCCGGAGTTTAAGCAATCCCTACAAAAGAGGCAGTTAACCACCACCAGCCACGCAGCAGTCAGCCGCACCTCACGGAGACACCAGCAGGCCAGAACAACAGCGCGAAAACCAAGTCCGCAAGGGCCGCCGGACGCAGCGCAACGACCGCACCCCGCCGAGACCATGCCGACGGAGGCGGAGAAGCGTTGCCGAAGCCCAAAACCACCATGGTTCCAGGCAGCGGACCAGCAGCACA